>CM023628.1:4118790-4173790 GCA_013358685.1 Antennarius maculatus
AATCTGTGCAAAGGAGAACTGGAAACGCACTTACCGCGGAGTCAGATGGCTGCACCGCGACCCACAATGTGAAGAAGAGCAGAGGGACGGCGAGCTGTCGCAGGCTCAAGTCTTTCCTCATCTTGAGGGAATAAACCAATGATCCTCCTGCGTAAACACTCACAAACTCTAAGGCTATCTACTCGTGCGTCATAGCCCCCGTTCCCCTCGCCGAGCGCACTTCTGTGATAATAAATAAGGAGAAAAAACACTTCTTCTCGGTGTGTTGGTTGTTGCGCTTTCAGAGGATCCCAGTGGTCCTGGCTCTGGCACCGAGCGCCTCTGCAGTCCCCCACACTAACTTTTTCTCTCCTCGACTTGCAAACCTGCCCTGCCGGATCTACTTCCTGCACCCAGAGCGCATTGATATCAGCCCCATGCACCTAAACATCACAGAGAATTCAAGTAGAATTAAGATTATGGATGCCTTCCACCTTAAAAATTAGTCCTACAGGAGCAGAGGCTGTGCGTAATCTGGGTACTCTTAACGGACAAGAACTATTTCTGTTTCTGTGAATGTTCCATTAAGTGAAATGCATCTGGCAATGTTAGGACCTCTCAAGCGCGGAAGGATATGGTGTCTTTCTCCTGCGTGCCTACCCAATCTATCCATCGCCTGAGGCTGCACAAAAAGCTTTGCCATTAAATCTTTATTTGACATGTTCTATACGCCCAGGCATGTTACATTCCTGTCAGATTATTAAAGGTCAAATACTCAATTTTGACTTCTGACAGAGGTATGCTGCTGGCAAGCTGGAAACAAATCAAACTTTAAATAAAATGAATCATCCTCACCTTCTCAAGTGGGGGATTATTTGAAAGGTCTTACAGCTGCTGTTACTTAAATAAATTGTATGGATGGGATCATCTAACCATTGGGGGAAAAAACACTCTGTGGTGTGCGTGATGTGCAAAATGTTATTTTATATCATGCTGATGATTTAAACTTGATCTTGTTTGGTTTTACTAAAGAAACTTTCGTGCAGAGATGAAAATTGAAAGTCTGGCCTGACAGTTCTATGCAGATGTACAAAATATGACAGGTACCATGTTGGATCTTTGTGGTGCACCACAAATAAAGTAAAGCTGAAAAAAGAGAAAGAAGGGTTCCATTGAATAGATATATGATTTAAATGGGGAACATGAACATGCTGTAAACAGAGACTATGAGAAGATAAATTAACATGTTGTGACTAACAGAGCTGAAGGCTCACTAGGGTCAAGTACAACTAAAATAGAACATTCGCGAGCTAAAAGTGGAAAGTTTGCAACTTGAGTAACCCAGTGTCTGCATCATGTTTAGAGATCAGAACAAATGCCCATATTAAGTATTTTATTTGTCTTAAAATAGATGTGACAACAAAGAATTATGAGAATCGTGTCTATAAAAGGTTTTGTAAAAACATCTTGTCCAGCAGATTAAATCACAGCAACTGTTTTTGTTCCAGTCTTTATATGTCCTTGCACACTTAACGGATAAATGAGTGAATGTTTTATATAAAGGTCACCTTAACCCTCAGTAACTTTGAGATATGAACCGTTTTTAAAACATTATGTTGATATCATGGGTATATGTCTGGGAAAGGGGGGAAAACATCACCCAGCATCATTCAGTTCAAATGAAAGTCTTTTATATCTTAATATTTTCTGTATTCTCTCTATTTTTAAAAACAAACCCTAGAAACTGGATGGGTAAAATCTCTTCTTGTATAGTTGTGGAGACGTGAATGACATGTGTTGGCCCCTCCCCTGCCGCTGCTGTGGAGCGCTGCTGAGTTGAAGCGCAACAAGCCGGAGAGCGCAGCAGCGACTTCACCGCTGCAACTTTGGTGAGTTGGATAAGTTCTTATTTTATGATAGAAATCCAACACGCAAACATTGTATCCGTGGTGGCGACGATTTAATGGTTGAAGGTGCGTGTATGTGCGCGCAAAGACGCAGGTTGCGTTTGGCGTCGGGACTACTTTATCTCTCTCTTTCTCTCTGTTTGTCTCCGGGTAGATGACAGGGTTTTTGGAGCAGTCGATGAGCGCGTTTGAAGAGCCTTGCTGGTAAAGACCAGTGAGTCGAGTCTCGACCTGCGGTTCCCCCTCTACCAGACGGATCAAAATGAAATTGCTGTAAGATTATTTTTTTTTTTTTCATTTTGAAACAATATTTTTTTTAAAGACAAAGTTTCGGCTTTGCATCAGCTCCTGCACTGACCGTGGCTGGGGGCTACAACTTTTAGCTCAGCTCCTGCGCAGTTTACCTGACAGATAATCAGTGGAAAACGTTTCTCTAACCCCCAAATTAATTTCTTTTGTAGGATTTGTGTGATCGCGGTCGCCTTGGCGGTGAGATCTACGCACGGAGTAAGTCCTATTTGTTTACTACAGTAGTCGATTTATTTATAGCGCTGATACGGAATATACCAACCTAAATGATGAATGCATGTTGGCGTGGATGGAGGAAACTTTCTCCGTGCGTAAACGGCTCCGCTAATGGGGAGTTCATTCTGGTTTAAGACCCTTAAAATATTCATTTTACACCACACCTGTTACTTGTTGCATTGATTACAAGCTTATTAAGTGACTGCGGTGCACGTTGTCCATAGCAGGGAACTACGTTCTGCACAGGTCTCTTCCATGTCTCCACTGCGCAATGCGTCACTCTCTTTCTGTCTTCAGTCTAATACTCTCCAAATCTTAAAGCACACTCACAATCTTTGGTTTGTGAAGTTTTACTTTTTCAATGAAACTTAAATGGTGCGTTCAAAACTGCGCAAAACTCTTCCTCTGCTTTGTGCATATCATTATACCGAGGTTTGCATTTATATGTTGCCAGAGGGAGTGAATAATGTTCATTTTTGAGTGGGCCCGCTCAGAGTCATTTGCAATGCAAACTCCGCCTTGCTAATGAATATTTAGGATATGCAGATTATTGGGAACAGCTCTTTCTAAGCCACACCTGTAAAATATTCTACAGCTCAGAAAGATCCAACAAACGTGCGTTATTAACTTTCTTGAGACCATATAATTAATATTCTTTTAAATATTTATGTTTCTGCTGCTGTTGTGGAATTTATGACTGGATCCCAGATTACTCTCTTCTGATCTGCACTTAAACTACCATCATGAGAGTATCTATCATTCTTCATCATTCTAAGTGCTGTATTTGTCTAAAACGTTGCTTGTAGAATAATTGTAGATGAAACCCTTATTAGTGCCATTGTTTGTGCAGGATTAAAAAGTTTATATATATTTTATCTCCCATTATAAAACTTGCATGTATGACCACTACAAATATTTAACAACATAGTTACCACCCATGTTAGAATAAAAAATCAACTTGCATCTTTGATGGTGTCATTCAGGCGGTTCGGGGACGACCTGGCTTCTGTCTTGTTATTGTGGAGAATCAAGTGTAAGCCCTGTCTCTATAATATCTTCACATTTATCGGATGGGTAAAAGTGTCAAAAGGTCAATTTCACTCTTAGAATTCTAGAATTGAAAAACTACTGAATTATTTTTCTTTTCACTAAAGAGATCCATCAATTTTAATATATTTTACCAAAAGTCACTCAAATGAATGAACAGATTTTTTTTTTTATCAACCCTTGATTGAAAAGTGAAAGTGATTGCAGTGTGAAAATGGGCCTGTTTTGCATTTTATGCCATTGTTATTTCATGATTGGATTATTACTACTCCATTTATATAGCATTAACCAGTTAAATGTATCCATCATGTTTAGAAGTGTTTATAATTTAAAATCTGTCTAATCGTGTGGTGTTAATATGACTGTTATTGTTAATCTATGGCGGGAGTCAAACCCTCAACCGTAGCACCTTGCTTCACCAGCTGAGTGACAGAAAACGCTGGCAGTGGTCAGCTGAGGCAAAACGTTGGTGTGTCTCAGCTGTCAGAGCCGCACTGACTTTGGATTGACTCCTCCACCCACTTCCCACCTCCCTTTTGTGTTGTGTTTGGGTGACTGGGTGGCTGAGTGGGTGGATGTGTGTGGGGTTGACTGAATGACAGATGTTCATTGGGATGTGAAGTTCCTCACCTTTCTATGATGCTGTACTCTGATAGGTCCTTAAGATCTGTCTGGTAGGACCAATCAGAGTCACTTCCTCGTCTCTCTCTGACTTTGCTGTGCCTTTGTAACTAACATGAAATGACATGTTCAGGTATATTTATGACAATATAATAATTTATGAACTGTGTATAATGTTGTAAATGTATTCTGATATTCTGTAGTCACGTAATATTTTAACTTTTAACAACAAAATAGACAAGAATATATTATATATTATTTATATTATTATTTATAATATTTATATGTAAATGTGAATCGACACAAACATTATGTTTCCGTGAACATTCTGAGAGAGAACCTTAAGGAGCTTCTCTAGGGGCTGACGCAGCTGTTGGCACAGGGGAAACATCACACACGGGTGAGGAGGAATGGGGGGAGACGGGAGGAGGTGTAGCGGGAAGGAGAGGTTGGAGTAGAAGTGTGGAGAGAGGGATTCTGTACCACCTGATCAGTTAGGGAGTCACCAGAGATGAATGTCTTTAGTGGTTTTGATTTGGATGTGAGATTGTTTCTGAGGTCGATGTTGCTAATTTTAGTCTTAATGGATCAGAGCAGTGCTTTTTCTTATTTTATCTCAATATTGTTTCCATTCGCATTTTTAAGATTACGATTGACAGGCTCTTGAATATTTATTGAAATGTCTTGTTCATTGCCATCATCATGAAATCTGTATTCAGTTTCAAGAACATCATTATTTATTTTTTTTTAAACAAAGTAATGTCAGGAAAAAATATGGATTTGTAAAGTTTTCCAACTGTAAGGTTCACAAATCAGTTGGATCCAAAATATGCATTATGACCGTAAGTGATTATTGGCTGTAGTTAATCAATACGGCTCTCAGAAAATTGTGAAAAATAAATTTTGTTGTATCGCATTGCAAAAAGCACAGAATCTCCTCATTCAATACCTGGAAATAGCAAAAGTTCGATCATTTTTTGGCTGAATTGTGAACAGTGAAATGTCGTAATTTGGGATAAAACATTAGTAAAAATTGTCATGGTTGTAAAATGCAGCTTCATTGCATCTCTGAAACAAAAGCAATTTCTTATAGCAGCTCAACACCGTAACCTGATTTCCTAAAGTTGTACATTTGCTGCAAGCCTTGCTATTCTTGGAGGTAGATTGAAGTGCTGAAACTGACAAGATGCAAAGAAGTTGTGAGAATGTGTAAAAGTGGGCTTATGTAGGATTAGGTTGTTTGCCTGTTGTGTCTCCATGTATTGGTTCTAAAAGTATTTCTTACAAAAAATAAAATGAATTGAATATAATGGTGATGGAAGGATGGCTTTGGTGCAGAAACGATGATGCAAAACTGAATATTTCATCAGGCGAATAAGATGAATGGAGTCGAGATGAGTGATACCTCCTCTTCTCCTCTCCTCTCCTCTCCTCTCCTCTCCTCTCCTCTCCTCTCCTCTCCTCTCCTCTCCTCTCCTCTCCTCTCCTCTCCTCTCCTCTCCTCTCCTCTCCTCTCCTCTCCTCTCCTCCCCTTTTCCCCCCCTCCTTCCGTTGAATTCCATCGGAGCTTGGCAGGACTTGTCTGGCTGTCTCCCACTCCCTGCAGGTGCTATAGGCTGAAACATTCCAGAAGGCTAAGTGGGGCTTGATTTGTAGTTGGTAGAGAGTCCGCCCCCCATCCCTCCCACACCCCCTACCCCAAACTCAACAACTCAATGACACCCCACCTCCTCTTTCCTTTCCCTTCCGCCTTCCTCCCTCCCTCCCCAGATCATTACTCCCTCCACATGACACACACACACACACACACACACACACACACACACACACACACACACACACACACACACACACCTATCCTATCACTTTCCTAACACCATTGTCTCTTGAGTTAAATCATTACCAGTTGATTTGTGGTGTGCTCCCCACAACCTCCTCACCCCTCCTGTAACAACAGATTCTTTATTTCCTTCTGCTCTTCTCTAAAGATAACTCAGGTTTTTAATAGGTTTCAATTAAATTTAGAGGAAAGACGCACCTTGTGAAGGAGAACCTGTAATGACATTTCGAGGCTTGTCTTAAGGATGTTATGACTGCAGGATTTGTGAGCTATTAGCCCTGACATGGGTACGCTCTTTTCTGATTGCCCTCCCGTTTTTAATTGCTAAATATACGAGAGCGATGGACGTCTGTTCGTGTCCCGTGTCCTGGAGGAGTCAGGATGCAGATCGTTTCATTCCTCCTGCTTCTCCTATTCTCTCATTCAGTGCCCTTTTGCTCCACTCTTTGCCACTATCTTATTTCTTTGCATATTTTCGAAGCTGGATTGACTCTTTTTCTTTTTTCCCTTTAGTTTCACACCAGGTTTAAGCTACTTAAATGCATTAGGAACCTGTAAACCACATATAGCAGGCTTATGCACCAAAGAAAAGCCCCTGTTGTCTTTTTTTCCCATGCCTACGGCTAAGACTCCACTACCTGTGTGGTGCTTACATTCATTTATGTATGTTTGTCCATAAAATAGTATGTGTGTGTTCGAAGTGCAGGTGGGATGAAGGCCTTTTTTTCACTGGGAAATACCCTTAACCACTGAAGAGTTACCGAAGAGGACACACAGGTTATTTAACATGACAGAAGTGCACAAACTCGGGAGATCAGTGTGTGAATATCACTGGCAGTAACACTTTAACACTTTAAAAACGCAATGCAGAATGTTTGCATGTTATTTAGAGGCTTTCCTATCAGATTGCGCCTGTTTAAAAGGAAAATAAATAGATTTCCAGTTAGGTGTGTGATCAAAATGGTGATACATTGCTAGTATTACAGCTAGTAGCGCTGATGCTTTCCCAAAATTATTGAGTCCAATGGCCTACCTTGCTCCAACTTTTTGTGATCCATAAAGTTTTAAACTAAAACAAGTAAATAAAGGAGTGAAAAGCAGGGAATGATTAAGTCAAGAAGCTGCAGTTATGGTTTCTGTGAACTATACAGGAAAACATCAACTGTGTCCAGTAAACTATATTTTTTATTCCGGTTTGAAGGTACAAATATTTGGCTATCATTATTCACTATCCAACCAAAGTGAAGACCATGAATGCCAAAGGTGATTTTCACCATATTTATTTTGGCATTACAGAACTTTGCGAGACCCATTTCAGGAATGTTAGACAAATGTTATGTTTAAGTCAAAAAAAAAAAAAAAAAAAGGCTTCTTAAAACATCCAAAAGCTACGGAGTGAGATTAGCGTTGGCGTAACCGTTGACAGACTCTGTCTTCTGCCCTCCCGGTCCCGTCACTTCATCTGAATGTTGGGGCTTTCTCTTGGTAACGGTGTTTGTGTTGGGCAATCCTTCTCACAAAATATCTTGCTTTTGCATTATCCTTGCATGCACCCATCCGTCCATTCATCCATCTATCTTTCCATGCATCCCTTAAAATGAACCCTGCACCTACGCCTGCTTGTATGGAGCAAAAGGATGAGGATGACTGAGATGCGGTGAAGTTACTTGGCTGCTGCTGCTGCTTAATAGCTCCTATTAAAATGCTGTTTTGCATCCAAGGCCATGATCAGACCTGTGGTTGGAGTTTATGTGGGTCTTGGCAACTGTGGTACAAACTTTGTCTAATTAATCAGGTTGTGTTGTGATTGAAGCACCAGATTACAGATTGCGGCAACAAACGGTGAAACAGGACAAGAAAACAATTTCGTGTCAGCTCATGATCATGGTCCGCCTGCCGAGTCCTGGCACAGCCACTTTCACACATCCCCCTCCCACTGACGAAGCACACGCTTGTCAGTTTGTCACCCGATTGGTCGCGGTGAACTTCAGAGGTCAGGGGTCGTCTGAGCTCAAAGGCGGCAGGGACTGGCAGGCGGCATCGATGGCTTAACATTCCATCGTCAGCTCTCCAGATTTCTTTATCACACTGTGTCCATTCTGCCTCTCACGGAAAGGGGGGACGAGCGAAAACACCATCGATAAAGAAGAAGGGCTGGAGGAATTGGGTGGGGGTGGTAGTTATGTTGTGAAGGTCTTTAGGCTTGTTAGAGAGGAGCTGAGGTGGGGCAGTGCAGCGCTGTCTTAGCTTGTTTGACGTGCCTGGTCCCTTTTGCTTAATGCCATCGCTCGCCTCGGGGCTGTTTGCACTTCAGAAGGATTAGACCTCCAGTCTACCTCCATCATTGTTGGGTTTCTCGTCTGTCTGTCTTTCATTCTGCCATTTCTCGCTTCATTTTGTTGCTCTTGTCCCATTTTAAATACGACACCTGCTGCTCCTTTCTTTACTTTTCCTTACATTTCTGACATGACACCATGATGTTTACTTCTCTTACTGTTCAAAGACTCCTGTTTAAAAAAAAATTAAAAAAAATTCAAAGCTACAGTAAAAAATACAGTAGTTTATGCATTAATAATTTCCTCAGAACTGTTGATATCAATTTCCAGCTATGCTATCACATCTAAGGAAGTGTTAGGGACCAAAAACAGAATTAATAGGAGGGTGAATGTCAGATTTAAAGTTGTTAGTCTGCAGAAGTCTTTTAGAAAATGAGTGAATGTGTCGCCCCCATGTCAAAGTCAAATTCAAAGTCAGCTTTATCGTCAAGTGTACCATATACGCACGACATGCAGCACGGATGAAATTGCAGTGGTGCAAGGTGATGAAAGCTGTAATACTCAAGCTCCAAAATAAAACGCCACCAGATTTCCATCTCAAGGCTCTAATGCAGTCTTTTGTTGACAATGTTGATTTACAATTGAAACCATTGATATGTAATACCCCCCCCCCCCCCGGGGGGGGGGGGGGGGGACGACTTTGAGCTTGTTTTGAAGTAAGGAAGCCTGACAGGTTCAGTTCTTGCTTCACTTTGATGAACAATGTGATTACTCTGGCATTAGACGCCAGCATCAGCCATTTAAGTCAGACATTTTCAAGTTCTTCACTGCAATTATCATTTGCATGCCTGTGCAGAGGAAACACTTCTTCTTTTGTTTGTCGGTTTACTGTGGCGGTGGTCTGAACAGCTGCCCCCGATGGAACAACACGAGTGTGTTTAGAGCATCCTTGTAATTATCATTAATGTTCTTTAATCGAGACATTAATTACACCTTCAGCCCAGGTTATTGTGAGTAATAACGTCACAGGTGCATTTAGTTGCCCATTTTATAGCATCCTGACATACGTGGCCGGCAGCTAACGCAAAACCAACCAAAACAAATGTGCACAGCTCACGTCCTGTTTTACCTAGGCTGTAAAAATTTAGCATTGTTGACTCGACTCAAAACTGTTTTGAGAAAGCCTGAAAAGCAATATAATTAATGTTTTGGTCATTTTGCTATCACAAACACGACAGATGATGCCAGAAAAAGACTCATGTAAGACTATAAAGATTCTGTGTTTGTAGTTTTTATTTTGTCACATTGCCTTTTTTTAAAATGCTATCTCCTGATATAACCATGTAAGCTCTATATTGTGATACTGACCTGAATTTAGTGTTTGTATCTAATGGTGAGCAAATTTCTTTGTAAGCTTCCTTTTAACCTTTGACTCATGAGCAATTTTAATTATTTAAAACCAGTTGCGTGCTTTACTCCATCAGTTTAAAGTGAACTCACTGACCTCCTGCGCTAAACTTGGTGGAAGAAGCAGGCCGACGTAAAAATGTTATGCCTACATCCCCCACAATGCAACCCAGACCCCTGCAGGTCAGTCGGTGCACCAGGTGTGTAATTCTAGTAACAGTCAATGTGTCCTTGAGCAGAACGAGCTCCAGATGCTTCCTGAAAATATCTTCTCCAAAACATAAATGTTCTCATTAGCGAGACATTTCCTACTTGTTTCTTCTTCTTTTTCTTCTTCCTTTGTCTGCAGTTACATTATCTATGGGGAGCAGCACACTAATGTGTGATACACTATCATTGGCACATCAGATGTGTCACGTACTGTATGCTATTATAGCCTGTGTCTGTGCCTGTCCCTGTAATTAAGCTCTGTTTTCTGTCTCACACTCATATCTATCTTCTTTGCCAGCCAGGTAGTCCAGACAGACAGGTAACAACCTTGGCCAAACCCCTTCCTTTTCTTCTGTGCATTTTAGAACTACACAGCAGTGGAACACTGAGTTCATACTTTATTGGATGCTTGGACCATGATGCCAACTTGTCTACATTTGTCTCGCTTCCCCCTTTTGTCATAACTTTACTGAAGTGGTTGCCAAAGTGAATGATGCCAGTGCTTTGAGGAAAACACAGCCTGTGGCTATGGAGGGACACCAACTTATTGCTGTTTGAGCAGGAACATCAATGAAAGCAATAACTTGTAGATTTAACGCCTGATAACAACTTATAGAGACGGCTGACTGTCTGTCCAGCGGGTAGATCGGTCGATGTGAAACGTAAATGCAGAAACACTAGAGATTTGAGGATTTTTTTTTTTTACACTTTTTCTTTCAAAGTTTTTTTTAATATATATAAAATATATTAATTTTAAAAAATATGTATATATATATAATATATACTGTGTATATATATATATATATATATATATATATATATATATATATATATATATATATAAAATAAACTGGATACAAAAAAACACTAACGCTTTGAAATTCATCCAATTATTTACTCATCGAATTAAAAAGTAAATTTTTAATCCCTTTATTTTACGAAAGTACTGATGATGATGTTCTGTGGAAACATTCTTGCGTTGTTTTTAGCAGTTTTTAAAACCAGACATTGCAGATAATGCACGGCTCTCTGCATGCAGACGAGTACCTGTTCCTTTGTTTGTCCTCACTAGGCTCCGTCTATCAATCAGCGATGTTTTGGACACGTAAATCAAACCTGATCCTGGGCCTGTCCGGAGGCGGGAACATACCACATAATTCAGCAGTAATTTGTAGCTATGTGAAGCCATCAGTCACTCCCTGTTGAACCCCCATCAGCACCGCTGATCATCGGTGACGATGAGCAGCAGACAGTCTTTATCAGTTTTTACTTTCTGTGATACCGCAAAGCGCCGTCCACATCCTTTTTTTTGCTCGGTATTTCAAACATGCCCATGTGAGGAACTCTCATAGCGATACAGAATCTTGTTTTCGTGGGAGTAGCGTCCTCTTTTACTCCTTGGAGGAGGTATTTTCAGGGACTGGGGTCACTCAGACCTCTGGCACTCATCCATAAAACAAGCTTGACTCTGCTAATGTTACACCTCCCTCTTCACGTGCACTGACTGAGATCTCATACCCGGCAGCGTGATTGTAAGACAACTTTAGGCGAGTGCAATAAATGCTTAAACTGCTTAAATCAGTTCATATTGTTCTGAAAGGTTCCTAAATAAAATGTCTTATCAAATGTTTGCTTTATTCAAAATATTTAGGTAGTAATGGACTTTTAAAAGCAGGAACCTTTAAATGTAAAGAAAGAAATGTGGCAGCACAAATAATAGGCAAGAAATCCAGCCACACACACACACACACACACATGCAGATCTTTAGCATAAAAACATCTACTAAGCCAGTTAATAAAGGTTAAGTTAGTCAGGGTGCTCAGTGTAGCAGCCCCCCCTAGCAGCTTAGCACTACCTGGTACTGGTCCTTCCAGCCTCACCCTGAGCCGAGTGCTCTTAGCTTTAACTGCATTCATTACACAGCAAAGGGCCTCAGTTAGTGCCTCTGGCCGCGTTCCCTGTTGCCCACCGGGGCCTCAAAAGAGCCACTAATGAGGTGAGGGGGGGGACAGATGATCATTGTGTAAACTTATGCTACGAAACAGGAGGGATTTAATTGTTCATTTTTAGATCTCTCACAGCTTTAGAGTATTTTGTGCTGATGGTCAATTCCTAAACTGCAAGATAGTTCAGTATTTTCCGCACTATAAGGTGCACCTAAAAGCTTTTAATTTTCTAAAAAAAAAAAACGACAGTGCGCCTTATAATCCAGTGTGCCTTATGTATAAAAAAGCTTTAAAATAGGCCATTTGTTGAAGGTTAGGGTTAGGGTTATAGTCCAGTGCGCCTTATATTGCAGAAACAAAACCTAACTGGTGTCAGTGTGTTTGTCAGGTGAGTGCAGTTGTCCTTCATATTTATTTAGCTGGCTCTTCCTGGACTTAAAATAGCGCTGTGGCTCACCCACTCGCTGGCCTGAGAGCAGCTTCCACTTGTGTTTCATTATGTCTGTGAATAGGCAATGTGCTGGTGTGTGTTCGACCCAAATAGGATAACAGCAAAACAGCTGAACAACCAAGCTGCGACATTATTTTAACCAATCAACATGATTGTAATTTGTTCATTTAAGTGCACCATTAAAAACGTATTAAATTTGCTGTCCGACCAAGAGTTCGAATTCAGAACAAAACAGTGGAATAAATACTTCATGTTTGCCAACGTGTTTTGACCTTCATGATAAAAATAGTATATAAGGTAATATATTAATTACTGTAATTTTCCACAGTAATTTCATTGTTTTTTTGTGCATGAACAGACAATCACTTCAGTAATAAGTTGCATCGTTTTGTGAAGCTTCGTGGCTTTTTGGCCCCACATTCGAACAAGTTCTCTGATGCCCTCAAACACTGAATGCGCACATAAAATTTATATTTAATAGACATTTGATAAATGAAACCTGCAGGCCCAAACACATCGAAAGAGATGCTGCAGCTCTTTCTTTACTGCAGGGTTAAAGACGGAACAGTTTCAAAAGCTTTAACTTCCAGCATGTTTCAGACAATTAGGGGACGTGCAAGAGCAAGACATGCAGACACAGAACAGTTTGTTAAATTTCAAAATTTCAGTTTTATCTCCTTTTGCAAAGAAGCGGAGGTGAAATAGAGGGTAACGAATCATTTTTCAACTCCTTGCCTTGGTATTTGTCTTTGTTATACCTGGAGCTCTGCACACAGTGACGTCAATGCGGAGAGATAATTTACCGCATCTGGCACATTTCAGTTTGTGTAATGACACAAGCAGGTATTTGTAATATTTTGTACACAGAATAAGCTTATTAAGTTCAGATTTCAAAATTATATATGCTCCAATGGCCTCAGGGACCGGCTGTATCTCAAAATATTCTTCAACTTCATGGACCTGAAAGTGAAAATTCCAAAAATTAGATCAGTCAACTGGTTGAATGAAAGAATATTTGAAACTACGTTTACAGCTGAACATCCCAAATATTTGACAGTTCCTGCTTCTAAAACAGGAGATTTGGCAGCTTGTTATTATAAAACATTATAATGAATTCAGCTTGTTTGTCGTTTGACTGATGCATTTGCAAAACCAGATATTACTTTGAGTTTTTTGTTGTTGTTTTTTTTCAACTTTTTGTTTCTATTATTTATAAAGAAAGTGATTAAATGATAAATTGAAAGAACCATTCAGAGATTACGTTAATTGATTTAAACAGCTTTTTGCTGCACGTCTCTTTCACACTTCTATGTTTTTCTTACAGGTAATAAAAGATATTTCTAGAAACATTCCTAGAATCTTATCTAGCTTAAAAAGCAGAGGCTTTAATGAAGTGTAACTCAAAAAGTTGTTGTGACATTTCAGCAGCTTGGGGTCCTTTCCTAAAGAGCCCTAGTTTTCCTCGGTGCGACCTGCAGGTAAACATCGCACCTTTGCCTCCTAGGAAAATTCAGGCATTCCTGAACAGATCACGTTTAGGATTTTGGAATCTATGACAGTTTTTTTGGGGGGGACAGGTCTGGGCTTAGGTCCCATCAGCCTGCAAGGAAGACCAGGAACGACATGAGCATTCCTTGTCATCTCCATAGCTACCCCTCCTCCCACACACACACACACACACACACACACACACACACACACACACACACACACACACACACACACACACAGTTTATCCTTCCTTCTCTCGACCCCCACCTCTCACCCCCACTGCCCTGCAGCTCCTTGAGGAGGTCACACACCTGTCTGCACCTCTCCTTTCCTTACCTCACCCTCCCCTCTTCTGTCCCTCCCCCCTCTCTCCTTTGTATAATATATGGACTCAGTGACCTCATAGATATGTTGTCATCAACAAACAATGCACATTTGTGTCAAAAGGGGAAATTTAATAATATAAGCATTTGTATGCGTTACTGAGGTAATACGATAATGTGAAAATACTCAGTTACAATAAAAAAAATATCCAGTATATCAAAAACTTTATTGTAGTTGAAACCATAATCTGTCAAAGTGGTTCAAAATATCAAAGTAAAGGAAGACCTTTTGAAAAGTAATCCCTTTGTTGATCTAAGTTTAATGATATTTTCTATACTGTTTGGTCAATTTGTTCACAGAAATCCAGCTTCTATTTTTTACACGAGTATCCTTTGAGAATTATGCATCTCTGACAATTCACACATGTTCCAGCTAATTCAAATTTTTTTTTCTAAAATAGCGTATTTAGTATTATAAGCAGGAAAAATTTCTCAAAACAATAAAGAATACTCCATCCTTCAGTTTATCATGAACATTCCAGATCCAAACGCTACAGGGCAGGATCAAGGAACGGAAGTGAGAAAAGTGTGAGAAAGATTTTAAAAGATTTCAAGTGCAGATTGAACATTTTTTTGATACAATAAAGATTCATAAAGTATTACAGATGAATTAAGGCAAACAGAGCATCTGTTTTATTCATTATTTTGCTTAAAGGCGTTAAGAGGACAGGTGTATCCTCATGTAGAAGTAGGCCACTGGACCAGTGTGTGTTTAGCCTTAAAGATGTTTTGTCTCGTCTTTAAAGACTCAGGGACACATCTTTAGTTGCAGAACATCTATGAGACCACACATTCCAGCTGTTTTACTCACTTCCAGATATCAAATAACCCAGATAATTGAGAACATCACAGACATTCCACTGCGTCTTTTTAACGCTGCACTTCTTTTCGTTTAGCTGCTCCATTTTTATCCTGGAGCAGATGGCTTCACCAGTGAACTCTCCCCCTTGCAGAGAGAATGACTACAATACCCATAAATCTATTTGTGTGAGAACCTAATTTCTAGGTCAGTGTGAAAAAAGCTGTGAGGGGTCAAAGTGAGAGCTGGAGGCCAGAGTTGACCAGGCGCCAGCAGGTAGACTGTGTGGTTTGTCAATGATAGGTGCAAAAAGGTAACTATTCAAAAGAAAGGCTTCAGTGACTTCACATTACATTAAGAATTTATTCTTTGGGAATTTGGGACACGGCATCTTGGGAAGGTCAAATTTTTATCTGTTTATTGAGTTGAAGTGTGTTTTCTTTGGCTTTTTGGAGGAGAGAAGATGGATGGACACATAGTCAGAGTTTAAATTGGCACAATGGGAAGTGACCACAGATTCGCTTGTTCACAGGACGGATGTGTTGAAATGTAAATCTTAACGTTTGCATCAAAAAAATGAAATGTTCAATGTTTTAAGAAGGATACTTTATTGATGAATGTGACACTTTGTGGATGCCAACATTTTTATCAGCAAATAGACCTTAATTATCTAGAATTATTCAAAATTATTTTTACTGATTTTAGTAGTGTCATACTTCTGTCGGTTCGTCTCAGTTGAAAACAGATTTATAAGAGGAAGAGTTCTTCCAGGACATTTGTTGCCATGGGCAAAGAAACACTGAAGAAGAAATAAGTGGTAAAGTCTGAAATGTTTGAGGTGATCGCGGATGACATGCAGATGGAGACGTAAAAGTGAGGCCAAGGCATGTCTCTGTTTAGACGGATCATTTAAGTTCAACACCTGGAGGAAGTCTAAAGTGAGAGATCTCAACCGACTTTGTGAAATGGTCGTGCACTGACCTTTACCTCGACCTCTACGGAAAGCGTCAGCTAAAGATGACATTAATGAGTCTTTTGAGATTATTTAAGGTGTCGTAACTCCAAGGAAAATGCCCAAATCTGTCAGGACTGGACAAGAGAATTGTTGTCATCCACAGGTGCTTTGCATATAAACTGAGAAGGAAATGGCTTTGGACGCTATTGGGTGTTCATCACTTTATTTTGCCTATTCCACTGTTTTTTTCATAGACGTTTAACAGAATGCTGCTTTAAGTTAAACCCCATGTTTGCCACCAAAGATCTATTAAAGACATTCCAGTTAGAAAAACTGTAAAGTAAATCAGAGAGGAATAGAATAATATTGCGTTAAAATAAATAAAGCAAGCCTCAGATGACGCTTCTAGAGCCTCATTCTTGTCTCCTCTATAGAAAGAAGACAATCAGAAGAGCAAAGTGGGCCCTGGGCCCCCCATCCCCATAACTCAACCTGTTTACAACCAAATTAAACTGATGCTCTGCCTTCTGTCGCCTTTACAGACTTTCCCATGACGGTCTTTCAAACCATGAGCTCATTGTTTACACCTCGACACTTACTACATCCATTCAACACGGCCAGCGTTCCTGCTTCCTGTTCTTGATATGAAACATTTCTCCAAGTTTGAGCCTTAACATCGGTGTAATTTCCTACTTTGCATGCTAATGGTTGTTGCCATTGACAACGTCATCTCAAGGTTAATAATATAGTAGAGTTAGGAGGTAAAATAGCTGATTGTTAGTGAGTGCAAAAAGTTTGGCATCAGTCAGTCTCCATATGGCTGTTTATGACATTAAAAGGATACATCGTAGGTGGCCTCAGAAAGTTAACAATCAGATGAAAGAAACCGTTTTACCTTAAATAGAACTGTGTCACAGCACTTTGGTCGTGATGTACATAGAGTTTTCCCCGTTTCTGTGATCCTGAATTTAAAGGAATAAGTGGAAGGTCTGACTGACACTATTCCAAAATCCGTTCCTGTTTATTCGTCTTAGGAATGAATGGTTGTAAGTTTATTACACATTCTTTTTACTGGATCAAAATATTCACAATTATTAAGAACATAAATACATTTTTCATCTGTTTTGTCGCATTTCTTTCAGCGTCTTTGGGAAAGCCATATAAAAGCATCTGCAAACGGTTAATTGTAGAAACGGGAAACGAGCCGGACCTCACGCGGACCGTTGTGAGAATCCTTCAGGTTAATGTGGAGCAGCGATCCATAGAGGAGTTGTAGTTGTACATTTACCCGACAGGTCCCTCTCCACTGAGCATTCCAATCCTTCCTCTTGTCACAGCCTCTTCACAGATAAGGTCAAAGGTCAACCCAAAGAAGAGAGGGCAGAGGGAGGAGGGGTGTTGGTTGGTAGGGAGTGTCCTTTATTTTCCCTGGATGTTGTGTTGGCTTGTAGGTTTCTCTGTTTTGTAAGTAGAGGGAGAAGGATGTGTTGCTTCGACTGAACTCCCTTCCGGGCATGTAGTTGAACTGGCATGCACTGCTTCATGGGTAATTACCCCAAGCAGGTGGGCGCATCACTGATTGGCTCAAGGTCAGGATTTCGACAGAAGTTCAATGGAGACTGTGTATCATTGTAGAAACAAGTCCAATGAGCCTTCAGCATCAGTTTTAATGTCTGAACTAAAGAAATAAGAATGTTTTTAAGCACAATCTGCATCATCTGCAGTGTGTTCTGTTCAGAGGTGGTTTTATGTATTTCGTTGAGGCATGGCTGAAAGGCTGGAATGAAATGTGGACGACAAAGATGGGAAAACTTTTTAAAAGACCAAAAATCTGAATGCAGACGTTGTTGCCACTTGTTGCCCCCACTGCATATTTAATGAGTGATTGATTGTTTGAGCCTGACCATAATGAGCCGTTGGACAACTCTTCCTTTGCATTGAGGCCTACTTTAGGGTCAGGACCCTGGTTCATCTTGTTTACATGTGGCGTAACATCACCAGTTTGTTATCTCCAAGACGACTTAGGCGGTTTTGGGGTGGAAATTGAGGTCGAAGGGTATCTGTCCGGAGCATCAGCAGCATAAGGACTTCTTTTAGAGTCCGACACCCATGGTGGCGGTGGCTGATTACTCTGCTGAGACGGATGAAATCGTGAAGTTGCTAAATCTGAAATGATCTATAGAAATGGAGAGAATCATGACAGCAGCAAGATGATAGATTGACATGAAGGTTTTCCAATGAAAAAACAGATCCGTGTTTTTATTGGTGGTGCAAACACAAGACAGAACAACCCTTGAATGTAGCAGTTTTTGGGTTCCCGGAGGGCAGTTTGACTCTGAGATTCTCACTTTTGGGGTGAAGCAGCTTCCTACATCTTGAACTTGACCTTTCTTGTGTGTGAAGCACTTAACCATCCAGGAAACTTCTTAAATGGTCACTGTGTGTTATTTAAACCCATCTGAATGTCATACACCTCCATTGGCTCGTCTGATCAGTCGCTTTACGCGCTGCATCCCTATAATGATTTCTCAATACGTCTGTACATCTTCTTTAAGTACCTTGTTGTGATGATGGATGACCTGTAATAGGTTCTCTGTGGGATATTTAACACCAGCCTGTACATATTATCTAAGTGCGGTTTGATCCAAAATGGGCCCCCACAGGATTCACAGCAGAGTAGGAGTTTCCTGCGGTGAAGAGGGGAGTCGAAGGGCCGACAGCAGGTGGCTTGTTCAGGCAGGACTCATGCCGTGTGTGAGACCGTGACGCCTGCCAGCTGTGTAAAGCTCAGCTAAGTCCCTGCATTTCTCTGAATCGCTGTCATTGTACAATGCAAAAGATGTCCATCATCTGCACACCTCCTCCTGTTTCCACTGCAGTTTCACCCGTTCAAGAGCGAACTCAAAACAAGTGAAGGGGTCTTCTTTCAAAAGAAAATTCCCATCCCTCGGGATTAGTGTGTATCTTAGTTGTTTGGCATCGCATTGAACCAAAGTATTCGAATGTGTGTTATCCCAAAGATTCAGCAGAACAGCCATCAGATCAGCTGGAAGGAGTGGAGCTGTTTATTTAATTATTTTTTAAATTCTATCAAATTACTCCTCATCCATCTTGATCCCTGGGTTGCACACCAGCAGAGAAACGTCCAGCATGCTCATCGCATCTCGGATGATTACTGTGCGTCTCTTCAGACAGCCGGTTTACATACAAACCATAAAAGCTGGAGACTGTAAGTCTTTGAGTATACACACTGTCACATCTTACATTCCTGTCACAGCTTTAAATGTCCTAGTTTCAGTAAACTCAGGTCCCCTGTATACGTGTTTATTAAACACCCATAATGCAGTGCAGATGCAGGTCAGACGCGCTCACAGATGTCTACAGGAGCAGGACTGATTCTCCAAAGTAGCCTCAAACGCTGTTCTCCCTGTGAGTGGGAAGAACTGAAATCAAATCCCACAGGGATGAAGAGAATAAGGAAATTTAAATCTTCTAAGCAAGTTTTTCCATCTTTTCCCAGTCAGGAGTTGAAGATAACATCACCTGTTAATGCGATACTTTTCCAAAATCTTCACCATCAATCTTCTTGTTTTCCAGCTTTGAAAATGTTGATTTAAGACAGATAGTGATGCATGGCTCAATCCGTCCTTTTCACATTTTTGTTGATTTTAATTTATGAAGTACATCTGGGTCGGATTATTTAAAGGTGAATCACTTAATTCCTTTTTTCCACATCTTGATTTTAACATATATATAATATTTACCAATGAACTCGTTCCACCTGATAGATTACTGACACTCGATCATAGTCCACAGCTGTAACAATTCCACTTGTTGATGCAACATCATTTAGCATCTTTTAATTCCGAACACTGGCATGCATCGTTAGAAAGCGTTCCAGGACTTTTCATGTGAGAATAGCATTTTTACTTGAAAGTTAATGTTCAGTTTGGGTGTGCAGCCGTCCATGTCCAACGTATGATAGAAATAGATTGAGTTGGTTAAAGTGTGACAGAGCTTGGCTCCAACTCCAACAAGTTAAAGTTAAGGGCATTTGTGTTAATGATTATCCTTTTATTTTATAGGAAGAAAAGTATTCAGAGAACAATTAGAGAATAATCTATTATCATTTTGGAAATTAAATCAATGGAAATCAAAATTCATGCTTGGATAGATAATTTGAACTCAGTGTCTTGTTTCAAAATTCATTCATCACAACCCAGGAAAACTTTTGAAACAATACCATTACTGTTTAGAACTTGAACATCCAGCGATAACTGTGATATTCAGACACCTGATCATTTATGACGACATCCAGTCATACCTCTGCTGCTATTACAGTTTCATGGTGAACCTGTATCCTGTTCCCTCCTCCACCCTTTTTCTTTAGAAATCTGCAGCAGCCGGCTCATGCCATGAATTACACAGTGGCCTGTGTCTAACTCACTGAGACAAATGAGAAATATCTCAGTGGATTAAATGGATCATGGCGCAGGCCGCTCGTTGGTGTGTGTGCCTGTGTGTGGAGGAGAAATAAACGTATCTGCTCCCGCATCGTCTGTCGGATCGTCTCCTTCGGTCTCCCCGCCTTGTCTTGTTTAATACCTGTTGCTGCTGGATTAAGGCCTATTCTGCATACCTGCCTGATGGTTTCTTGGCATAGCGTGTGTGTGTGTGTGTGTGTGCGTCTGTGTGTTTGTGAGTGTGCACGCGTGCGTGCATGTAGGGGTGACCATGTGAGCAGCAAGAAGATGAAAAATAGTGTGTGCATCTTGTGTTAAGCGACAGGTTTAAACAGAAAAAGAAATGTGCAGTCAAGATTTGGCCCCAAAAAAAAAAAAAAAAAAAAAAGTTGAAATCAAGTTGTTTGGTTATCTTTATTTATTTTATTTTATTTTTTTCCCAATTTTAATCGTCCATCTCCAGACGATTAAAATTGTGTTTCATCATCAACTTTTCTATCAGGCTCTTTCAGCCTGTCGCAGCTCGTCTCGCCCATGTGTACATGGTAACCAGGGCAACCGCTGCCATATAAGATTCACACACACACACACACACACACACACACACACACACACACACACACACACACACACACACTGACACAGAAGCATCTATACGTCCATTCTCTCTCTCTGCACTCGCTGAGAGTGTCTCTCTGCCACTCAGCCGTCCTCTTCCTTGACAGGCTGCTGTGACATTGCTGTGGCTTTTCATGTCCAGGCTTCTCACTGGCCAGCCAACTTCCACAGCACCGAACCCAGTCTCTGTGAGCGTCACATACAAGGTTCACTGAAGGGAAGGGCCGCTATTTTTATCTTCCCAAAGTAAAAGATTTTCACAAATGTCACGACGTGTTTGCCATCAGGACACTGTTCCTGGTTCACATGATTCCCAGTCCACCCAGTTAAACGGTAATCTCTCCAGTAGTTGAGACTTAAGGGATAAAAGGGTTTTAAAACTGTTCCAAAAATGAAATAAACTCTACAATTTAATGAGTTCTTCATTTCATTTCAACCGTTTAATAGGTAGCTCACTTAAGCTCCTTGGAGGAGACATACTTTTATGACATTTATTTTTTTTTATTTGCTAAAAAAACAGGAATTTCTGAAAGGTAAGTAAGATGAAATACACAAATATACAACAGATGACAGTTTGTTTTAGAAAAAGTCTGTTGCTGTCATCGCCAGCATCCTCCAGTACATCAATATTTCATCCCCAAGTAAAAACATTTTTCTCGTGATGTGTTTGATCCTTTTTCAAACTTATGGATAGAAAATCCTGATCTGCGTTTTTGTTTCTCGAAGAAGATTTGGCTCATTTTGTTTAATTATGTAAAATTAACCTGATAATAATTGATTGTTAATTGAGAACATTTATGTGTATCACAGACCTTTCCCCTCATAGTCATTCGTTCTCTGCGTTGCATCAACACAGTTTATAACCATACAATCTTGAAACGTGTAAACACAGACGCGCATCGTTCACGGCAGCTGACTTTCTTGTAGTAGCTGATGTTGGTGGTCCCGTCTTCACTGCATATGTTTACTCTTTGTGTCGCTGCTGAGGAACTTTCTAGGAAACTGCCGTGACTATCACAGATTTAAAGACTCCACATACCAGAGAGAGACGAGGATGGAGAGAGGCTGAGGGCGTGAAGGAGTTTGTATATCCTGTGAGTCTACCTGAGGTTTGCTTTCTGGTGAAGCCCTAAGTCTGCGGAATGCCATTAAGCGTACGGTGACGGATTGCTGTGTAAACAGAGGTATACAAATAAAGTTGGATTGAAGCCAGTTGGAGGGGCAAGTCTTTGAAAGAACCGTGAATTTGTTTTTCTACGCGGTTCCTTTGAGGTATAAGTTCGTAAGCAATGAAATAATGACCTTTAACATCCAGATTTATTTTCCTACATGTGTTTTTATTTATGAAACCCGTTTTTCTTCATGTAATCTACTTTTGTGTATTGTTCTTTCCTTTTTTCCGTCTATACCTGTCATTTCAAGTCAACACCTTGAGGCTAAACTTTCATTCGTCAGAGCACAATTGCAATCGGGTGGAGGTTCAGGCTGGGGAGGAGGAGGAGGAGGAGGAGAAAGAGGGGAGAGTTGTTTTCTTCCCTGCTTCACCCTGGGCCATCCACCTGACAGCTATACCTGGGTCATGATGGGAGGAATGCGAGGAGGACAAAAGGAAAATGGGAGAGCCTTAAAAAGACACGAGGGGTGGGGTGCAGGTGGAGAAGTGAAGTAAACATTACATCGCCTTCACAGCATTCCTCCTACATCCTAGTCCGATATTTTTTTTTTTTTACGCCATATTAATCTTTTTCCCCCTCCTTCTTTCTTCCTTCTGTCCTTTTCTGTCAATCTTTTACTCTTCCTCCTCCCTCCATCCTTCCCAGCTTGTTAATTTTTGTGGATTGACGTGCCCTAGTGACTGCAAACACACCGGACACATTCCTGGACGCACACACACACACACACACACACTACTCCGTGTCCTAACCTGGCGTTTGTCAGTAGACGTTCTCTCGAGCGTAGCCATGCCTTTTTACTGTCAACAAAAGATGTTTAATGAATTTCACCCCTTCTTTTCGGAGGTAAACACCCGGCTTTTACAGTTCCTTGTAACTGCATGCAAAGGCTGCAAACGACCCAAGGCAGGCATTCCTCAGGAGAAGCACAGTGTGGAGGAGGAGGAGGAGGAGGTGGAGGGAAGAGGAAGGGTGGCAAAGAAGGGCAAAGAGTTGAATGAGGAAAATGAAGAGAAATAGGATCTGAAAACCAGTGAGGAGGGAAGGAAGGTGAAATGGGAAAAAAAGAAGAAGCAGGAAGCTGGTGAGAGGGAAATTCAGGGGAGTTGGAAAGGTGGAGAGAAAGGATGAGAGGTGATGAGAATGGAAGGATGAATCAGAACAACAGTGAAGAAGATAAAGAGCTGAGGATGGATGTAGAAACGGAGGAAAGTAATAATTTAGCCTGTCTCTGCTCACTCCTTCTTCTCTCACCTCATCCACACTCACACAGTTTAAAAGCCAAGCAAAGGCACTGCTACTTTGACCTTTGACCCTTGTCTGATTTTAGATCTCCTTTGTAGACACACACAGACGCACCCTCTTACACAGGCATCCACGCACACACACACACACACACACACACACACACACACACACACACACACACACACGCACACACGCAGCATCCATGTGGCTGAAGCACACAGCCCTGCTTCATTACAAACCAGACCACCGCTTCACTTCCCTGAGTGTTTGGTCATAACAAACCCACAGGGAGAGAGGTCTCCCTGGCTGCGACCCACACTCATTAAATCATATTTTGGTAATATCGCTCAGGATCTCGTTCAGAAAGCCGTCTCATGACTCCGCTCCTGGTGCCAGGCTGTGCTTTCAGAAACAAACCTCGATTCCTTAAGGCTGTCATTGAGAGTTGAAATACAACACTTTTTTTGTCTTAAAACCTGAGCCTCTTTCTCTTCACGGCAGCTCTAATAGTAAATCACACTGCGTCCCCGGATGACTCAGACACAGAATCCGACACTCCTCTGTCCCTCGAGCTGACCAGAGTTCCATCTCAGAGTTATTTTAAACCAAGTGCATCAGGGCGCGGGTCGTCACCGCCATTAAAATAGTGCTTCTCCACTCTGTGTGTGTTTATCGGATTTATCTAATCTGTACCCCGGCCCCTATCAGCACCTGTCACTTTTGCCTCCTTCAACACCCTGCGTGTTGTGATAACAGCGTGGCGTTAAACTGCAAGATCTGTGTTTTAGATTGAAGTCTTGAGGCTAAAATTATCCATTTTCTCCTTTGAATGTAGTCAGTGTGAACATAGAGTCACAGAAGTGTGGATTAAAAAGTTGGACTCATTATTGGATTCAAGACTACAGGTGGTTTAAAGCTAAGAAACCTGATGCTTTGTGCTGAATGCATTAAACAGAATGCAACTAAAATCCCAGATGAATCTAGAGTGTAATTCCAGTCGCTACATGCAGAAGGTGAATGTTTGCCATTTCTTCTCATTTTTATGCAACAACAGGAAATATATTAAAAAAAAATTGTGCTCCCAATTCTTTAAACAGTCTCCAAGAAGTATCAACTCTCATCTCTTTCTGCCTTCTAGTTAAGAGATGATTGAGGTTTTAGTTCGTGTGATATCTGTTGCTTTGGCCATTGCTTCTGCCCACATCTCAGCAATTAGTCGCAAGACGGTGATGGTCTAAGGATTCACAAAATCTATAGTGAGGTAGGAAAGATGAAAAATATCCCTTTGGTGACACATAATTCTTTCAAATGACAGCACTGACAAGGGGTAATTATTTAGGGCAACCAGATTTTGATTGATTAACATCAGCTCCGACTAGCTAGTCAACTTGGAAGATAATATTTAATGGCAGGATTTTATAAATTCAAAATCTAAGCCAATAAATGCATTGAGACACATCACTTCCCATAATGGCTTGAATTCACAGTCACTCAGAACCTTCTGGTGGACGGCGCATCAACAGATGGGTAGGGGGTTGCTGACGGGACACGGACCGGACACAGCTTGGACTTTTTATGTCTGCTATCTTTGACATTTTTTCCTGTTGTGAGCTCTTTGATGTCGTTCTTCTTGCAATGTCAAATAAACCAAACTAAGCCAAGATGTGGGTGGCGACGCCGAACGTAAACAGAGAGCGTTTGGTTGACTTTAAATGGAAAAGAAGAAGATAAAAGCATGAAGACACGCAGATGGCTTGACATACCTGCTATAGCATGTAGCCATGTAGCCCATGTAAGCTCCCTGCACTTTAAAGGACTTCATCAGAGCTCAGTCCTGAAGTCAGAAATCCATCTGATCCTCCGAAAGCCTCGTGAAGGAACCCTGTAGTTGTGTTTAAATGCACGGTAAATCACACAACCTCTCCGGTTCATTGTCTTCAAAGCTTCATTAAACATTATTACATGTTAGCACCACATGTAGGGAAGGAGGTTTGGGTTTGAGGTCAGTCTTTGCTTTCTTGACCTGTTTTTTTTGTCCTCATGCCACACTTGACATACAACCACAAGAACTTTAGCGTGCAGATGAGAATCCACAGACAGTATGCTTGTATGTGCATGTGTGTAAACATCTTCCCATGTGTCTGTCCGTGTTTGTGTCTCAGCATGTCTCCCTCGGCCAGCTGTACAGATTACATTACAGTGTTTGGAAAAGCACTAGAGGGATTTTGCAGTTCACATGCCTGACAAATAAAAGAAGAGAAGGCATCACATTGTCTTCAGTTTGGGGTGAAAGTGTCACTGAGTTCCTCTGCTGTTTTCTGTAGAATGGACGGATGACATATGTTATTTTCTCTTGCATTTGTTTGGCTTTTGTTTGGTTCGTCAATCGGATTACAGAAAAATAGAACTGAGCCGGTTTCCATTAAACCCCATTAAATATTGATGCAGGTCCAGATTAAATGGTGTTATTTAGGTCATGTGTTATTTATTTGCAGTTTGATACAGATATAAAAGTTTTTGCTCTTACGTACCTGGTGATTAATTTAAGGTTTCTTGATCAGTTAATGTTAGAATAATCTGTCTTTCATTGACAAAAGACTTATTGGCCTTGGATCTGTTAACAAGTGCGCTCACACTACCTGAAGAAAAACTGATCCTCAGTACTGTGTGGAGGAATGTTCCTGTGTCCCATGATAATCCGCCCAGCACCCTGTTCCCCATTCAGAGCAGCCACATGTCAGTCAGTGTTATTTGGATACCCACAATCCCCCCTGTCGGGGGACAATCCATTGAGGCAGGTTGAGGTAGATTGTGATCGTCAGGTTGAACTTCCTACCTGTGGTTGTTTGTGAACGCTTGAACGACCAGTGAGTGATGGATGCTTTTCTCCTGTGAAACATCCAGTGGTATGAAAGGACATGTAAAACAGATTATAAAGGATGTATAAAACGGATTGTTAATTTGAAGCTAAAGCCTAGAAATATTTCTGATTTATTATAATTATTTTCAATGTCTTAATTTGACTGATGATCATAATTCCATTTTTTACCAAAGTGAAACTTGATGAAAGACAAAGAATCACAAGCCAATTTTTTGAAAAATCTATGAAAATAAATGTTAGCATATTTGTAATTTACTGCATAAACTACTGTAATTACAAATGGTCACATTCGACAGAATTATGATTCATTTTCATTTTCTCTCCCAATAATATTTAGAATTTGTTCAGATTTCTGAAATTTCATGGTGAATTCACCTTTTCTCCAGTTCTCTTATCTGCTTCTCCACTGTCCTCCTTTGTCCTTAATGTTGTTTTTTCCCCACCTCGCCCTGATTACCGTTCCCAAATGAAAACCCAAAGGGGTGATGATAAACTGCTCCAGCTCATCTCCGATAAGGATTAGCCTCTAGATTTACAATGACCAGCCTCCACAGGATTTTCTTTACATTCCATATCTACACTTTGACATGTGTAACCCACATAAACACACATGTAGATTTTTTTTTTTTTTAAATGTCAATATATCTCACTCTGCAGAGCCCCCATGAACTGTTCACTACAGGTTTATACAAGCCCAACATCATCACAACATAGGTAATGAAAGACTCATCTTTTTCTCTTTGTTTATTTTATATGCATTTTTTTTTTTTTGCGAGGATCATTTTTTATTACCAAGAATATTTCTCTAACTTCAAGTTTCTAATGATGTATTACTATCAAATTCCTAGTGCAGCAGAGCTTCCTTATACAAAGGGGGATGTAGGAATGTGTCAGATATTGAGTCAACGTGCTGAAGCAGGTCTGCCTGCGCTGGCTTTGGTGTGATTTTCCCAACCTTACATTCAATTAATTATGAGCACTCTTTAATTCACGGTTATCACTATTTTCTTAGACTGATGCTTGAAAACACTTTGTACACTCTGTGCCATGAGCAGCACACAACCACACACTTTGTGTGTGAACATGTTCTGGTATGCTTTAAGGGGAAGCACCGGGTCTTGTCTCATCTCGTAATGCCAGACCTTGACTTTTTAGAATATGCATTGATGCTGCAGTTTTACACACCGAAAAGCAAATTTTTGGCCAGATTTGCAATCAAATGTTATTTTAAATGTGGCTGTTCATGCATACAAATTTTTCGTCAGTTGGTTCAATTTCTTGTCTGCAGGATGTCTTCAACCTCTTCTTCTGAAAAAGCTAATAACATTCCTCAACAAATGATACAGGTAAATATGGGTTTTTCTTAGCAGTCAGTAAAATGCAGGTTTTTTCCTTAGTGAGAAGGTGAATGATTTATACAAGCAGGCCACAATCTTTTCTGGATGTCCCATCCAGTGTGGGTGGAACTTCACGCATTCCTTTGAGAATAACTGCGAGAAAACAACAGTGTATGAGTCTTAAAAAATTACGAGCAGCTTCTAGTTTCACTTGTTTCCTTGTGAAATATCACGCAACGTACACAGCTAATACTCAGGCGCAAGGATGGAACATTAACGTGTCGAGCACAAGCCTGAAATTAAGCCAAGAGGGAAGAACATTTGCTTTGCAAGTGAGACACTAGTTGATTTATTGCTTACTTTGCTGGAGGTGTTGGTTGATGTAGCTCAGGTCTTGGTAATGGAAGAAAACTTTCTGCCACACATAATGATATGGTAGAGGTGCCTTTTTTGGAATCAAAGACGCAGCCATTGATAGATAAGCATATGTTGAAACGTTCTCCAACTCTGGTAATAGCAAAACCATTTTTGAACATCCACACAGATGTATTGGTACGCCCTAGAGCGATCCATTGTGGTGTGACAAGTGGTGACTTGTCTTCATCAGGTAATTGCTGCAGAGCATTTGATGAGATCTGGTGGCTTTATATGAAAGACTGAATGTGTGTTTTTATTTGAGAGCAGAGAATATTGATATGTTTTGCAAAGTGCCATTATATACACTCAAATATGGACGTTTCTTTAAATGGCTGTTTAACTGATAATTTAACAACTGCTGATGAGATATCTGAATATAGAACACAACTGTCAACCATATCGTGGCTTGAAAAGAAAAGTCTGGTTTTGTCAAAGCCAGTCTCATCCTCTGGAGACTACGACTGTCCATGCAATTTTTTTGGGCTCCTGGTCTCCCGTAGCATCAAACATGGCAACCTGTTCATTCATCCAATGCACATTAACTTATCGAGATATTACAGTAACTTATGATGTGGAAGTTGGATCGTTCCATGGGTGAGTTCTTAGAAAATATGGTTTTCTTATTAACCCAGGGTTGTGTTGAATTTCACAAGGCTTCCTGTACATCTTGGAGTCTAAAATCGGGATTGAATAAATGCACATGATAAATCCTTCATAGATCCTTCCACCACTTCTTTGTCTTTCTTGCTGTGACCCAGATCTTTAATGTTCACCAATGACCTCTTTCCCCATTCATGTGGAGTGGGAGGTTACAAATATCTACACACAAACATGCAAGCGTGCCAATGCGTAATGAAGTTCTCTGTCATGATCTTTGCAGATGGCTTTGACAACTTTATTGGTTGTTTCTTCATTATTCATTCATTGATTGCAACCACAAGCGGAATCAATTATTCTGTTCGTTGGTTTATCTGTTGTGGTTTGTGGCCAATTAGCTTCATTCCTGTTTTATTCAGGACCGCTCAGCCACAACCAAATAGGCATCAGTAAATCTCAGAACAAAAATATTACTCTGTGCCCTGGTTTTAATTTTTTTTCTACAACTATTTTCAACTTTCAATTACTTCTTGACCTTTAATGAAAGTTAAGTGTGGTCTCATCTTTGTAGTGAATAGGAATGTAACCCAGTGACCCATTTAGTCTGCTGTATGTAAATCTTATTGAAGTGTTCTCACAAAGCTCGGACTGGAGTTTAGATTGAAAAAAACATAAAGATTTAAAGCAACCTGACACCTACAGGGTCAGAGGGACCACACTTTGTGAAAAAAAAGGGCCAATTAATTCTATTCTCTCATTCACAACGCCCAGCTTTCTGTTTTTGGTTTTACATCTACAATGCTACCTTTGATGCAGACATGAAGGTGGGCTAACATATATGTGTAACCCAACCTGTGCAGCTAATGCTAAAGCAGCTATTGGTCTGATAAACTAATGTTAGAGCTGTCAGACGTAGAAGACAATATCCACCTGAAATTTGATCCTCTGTGCTCTTAATGTCCAAGGTGGGAAGATTTGGGATTGAAAAGAGCTGAAATCTGAAGCTCAGTTTAAAGGACGACTGTCAACTAGAAGAATATATCTAACACCATGCTTCTAACTTCTAAAGCAGACCAGCACTATTAGCTTTATTATTCAGACATTTACAAAATTGAGGTATGTCTTGATCTCTAGATATCTAATCCACCATATTTCTTCTTCTTTTAGTGACTTTTGACTGCATTCACTTGACTCCATGTTGTCTGTTTCCGTTTACTTCTCTACATCAGGTATCGACTTGCAACAGATGACACGAACATATGGCTTACACTGTGTTCGTGTTCAGTATTATCTTTTAAAAAATAAAAGAGGACTAGTGTTCTCAATCTCAAACCACCAGCAAGTCTCTGACCTACACATTCATCAGGTTTGAACTCCCCTTAAGCCCCTCATGTGGAGCAAAGTGGTGTCTTGGGACTGTTCTGTTTGAAACCTCAAAGACTTACACAAGACAATGTGTTCGGGTGTGTGTGTGTGTGTGTGTGTGTGTGTGTGTGTGTGTGTGTGTGTGTGTGTGTGTGTGTGTGTGTGTATGTGTGTGTGTGTGGCCTCTGGTCCAGTAAAAACCTGCACCAGGTTACAATCCATCTCACTTTGTTTGCGTCGACACACTGCTGCTCCTTCAGCTAGAAACCCATCAGTCCTTTTTTTTTTTTGTGAATGCATGCCTATGAGTGAATGCTCACGACCCCCCGTAGAGAAGACTATGGCGAGGAAGATGAGCGGGGCATTGTGATGTGGTGTTTTACCGTAGCTAAGGAGAGAAAGGCATTACCATTCAAAAGGCCTTCTGTCACGGTTGGTGGGGGTTTAACAGGGAAGGATCTCTGCTCCTGCACCAGGAGTTGGTTTTTACACAGCAATTTTACACAACGTGATGTCATCCTGTTGAAAAAAATGAAAAATAATATACAGAGTAAATATTTTAATTTGTCTGCTGACTGGAACAGCAGATGAATAAAGTTTTACTGTACTTTAATTCACTGTAGCTCCAATGGAGTTGGATGGAGATGCATCATCTTGGGTGATGGAGTTTGTTTTAAAGCTCCAACATGAGCGTACTGTGATGATAAAATTACTCATACTATGTGTGTACTTCTGGTATCAACAGTATGTTAAGAATTGATTTAATTATTTACAATTTGCATTGAGAAATAGGACTAAAATATCTTCATTTTTGATAAATCAAAAGAAGCCAAAGTCAAATGAGCCAGACTTAGAGCGGGACAGGCAAACCAGAGGAGGAAACAGACTGAAAGGATGAGTTACTGTGGCTCCTGAAACACAATAGATATAAAGTGGTGGTCGTATATCTGACGACGTTGTGCCAGCGTCTTTAAATGAAAAGGTCACGGACTGACACACACACACACACACACACACACACAAACTCACACACTGAGCTGAACTTCTTCAAAATCACTGATGTAGTCAGCACAGATTTTATTTTGTCTGTGTGTGTTCTTTCTATTTGTTATAAATTAATGTGCATTATAGGGTTTTTTTTTCTAAGTGCATTTTTCAGTCATTTAAAATTTAAATGGAAAAAATATAATATAGCTGTCTTGAGAGTTTCTATTTCAGACCCCCACTCTTCTCTCTGGAGCAGTAAACTAACTGATCTATGTGTTTATAGAGCAGCCAAACATAGTGAAGTCTGTTTAAAGAAGACTTTAGAGTTGGAGAATATAACAAAATCCACTGCTGGATTTGTGGGTGAATTAAATCAATATCGCTTAGATACCAATAGAATGCCTAGTAGGTGGATATCAGTTAGCAGTAAGACAGTTCTATTCATCATTCGGCAGAGAGCGCAATACAGATTTAAAAAGTGAAAGAGGCAAATTTATCTATAATGTGATCAGTTAGTCTGTCAGAAGCTGTTAAACCTCTTAAGCGATGCAGTGATAGGAGGACCGCAGCACTGAGCTGCAGCGACATAAGTATCCCAATAGAGTTACGATGCTGGTGGTGGTGGCTGATGACTCTGCTGGGACTGTTGAGGCTAATAAGATGATAAAGGCACAGAGAAAATGGGATAATTCTAAAAAGGCTAATAACAAAGGTGTGTTCCTGCGCTATTGGTCAGATGTGATGAATGAGAACAGCTAATATGTCACAGATGATTCTACATTTTAAAATCCACTCAATGTTTCTCAAGTAACAATGTTTCTCTTTTCTTTAAATCCTACAAGATGTCTGACGATCTTATTCCTACTTCTTTTGCCTCCTTTTTTTTTTCTTTTCACCTCATCTCAACTTCATCCTTCAAGTCCTCTCAAGTAATTGAATATCAGGCCTGCGAAACATCCAGATTGCACTGAAGTATGTGGCATGATGAGTGTGCATGTGTGTGTGTGTGTGTGTGTGTGTGTGTGTGTATGGGCGGGTGGATATAAGACAGAGAGAATCAAGATTTGACTGATTGACAGTACTTGAGTTGATGGAATAGTTGGTGTTAAATCATTGCAGGAGTTACGGAGCATGTTGCTGATTGCGAAGTGTGGTAAAAGAACAACATCACCACCACACTAGCACGCATTCACAGATCCATGCAGATCCACACTTTAACCACCTTTATAAAAGAATCCACTTGATATACGTACATGGTCCCTGGCTCAAAACTGCAGATGTGCGCCTCATGGTGTTGAATTTCATCGATGCAGACTTGGGAGTGCAGAGATGTAAAGGTGATGGAGTACGCACAGCTAACCTGCTGCAGAGCTCCATGTAGGCATGTCCGTGCAACGTTCCCTCTGTGATGATTAGCGATCAGGTACGTGATTTGCAAATATTGACTCGTGTTTGTTTTAACCTGCCTGGAGTTGCAGGTAGTCGTTAAGAGTGCCAGCTGAGCTGTCAATCAAAAGTCCTCTGACTTTACCCTGGTTGTGAATTTCTTCTGATGCCGTTTGACCCAGGTACCCAGACACATACCAGATGTGTGCTCAAATGCACAAAAGTGCACATACACACATAATCAGTTCACGCAGACAGGAAATTTTGAAGGCATTCCTGCTTTGATAGGACGATGCATGAGACACGCATACGTGCAGACAGGAAATTTACTGTATGCTTGCAAACTCCACTTCAACAAAGTTCAAGGCTAAACAAACACTCAGGTGTACCTGTGTGAAGAAGAAGCATTCCCTCAGTCTGTGCTGCATCATTGTATAGATGCTGGTGTGTATCAAGAATTTAACCCTTTACTATCCTGTTATCATCCAGGTTGGTTGGTCACCCCGTCAATTGGTAGAATGATTTGACAGGTGATTGGTTTGCTAGCCAGTCTGCTGATCAGTCAGTCAGTCGGTCGGTTGGCTGTCAGGACGGTTTCATGATCGATTGGTCAGTCAGTTGTTTTGGTTAGGTAGCATTCAAAAATGTGAGTGAAATTAAAATGTTATTACATTTTTCATTACATTGACTTTGGTACTGCTCACTAAAGACATGTAGTCCTCACTTAAACAAATGACCCTTGTCCAAAAGTCCCTTCCCAGGAATCCTAAGATCTTCTGAGCCCTCACCAGATAAGAAAAGTTCAAACAGTTCTCCTATGATCCAGTAAGATTCCTCAAATTCCCACATTTGAAAATACCGAGTTTCTATATGAGGACTTTCCAGACCATTAAGCCCAGTGATCTTGACCGCATGTAGCCAACACGACATTCCTGCCCCCCACAGTCCAGTCAGATTGACTCCATTGGAAACCTACTTCTCTCCACTTTCATCACTTTCATCCCTCCCTTGCCTTCATCCTCCTTTCATCCAGAGGTTCTTCCTCTACTTTAGGTCAGGGAGTTGGAGGAAGGGATGAAAATGGAGGAAGTTGGAGGGAGGATTGTGGACAATACTGGAATATGTGGTAGCTGGAGGTTTTCATTTTTGTACATTTCAACATCTTTTTTTTTTTTTTTTTACAAACTTTTAAATGTACTAGGAATTTGTTCAAAGCGTAGCAGATAAATAAAAGCAATAATAGATGCTCATTCAAGTGGGAAAAAAAACCTCAACGTTTTCAGAGTCGGTAAAAAAGTTTTGCTCAAATGTCTTAACTTCTGAATTCTCTTGGCTTTCTCCCTCCTGTTGTTTTATTTGTGTTTTTCTCATCTCATTCGCATCTCTGGGTTTCCTTTACTGCATTGACCCCTGCATTCTCCTTTTGTTCCACTCCAGACATGTCGGAATGAGAGACTTAATGGGTAATAAAGCATCAGGAAGACAAATGTTCGTGGGCACTTGCAGTTAACAATTCATCATTTTAAACACAGTGTAGGGCAAGTAGAACACCGGAGGGATACTGACTTTGACACCTGGTTTGAAGCTATCGTTCACTTCCTGGGTCCCATCATCCTTTTCTTTCCATCTGTGGGAGCATCTTCACTTCCTCCCCACCTCTGGCATCATAAGCAAAGGAACATCTGGAGGGGAATCATTTGGCTTCTCATCACTGTGACTGATTTAAGCCAAACTTATCATCAGTGACTGTGAGGGTACATACTGAGTAATTCGATTCCTCTTCTTTCGCTGTCCTTGCAGGAACTTGTGAAGCCATATTTTAGCATCATTCACACTATTTGTCTTTAATGTTGCTTATTAGCTCGCTATCGATGAAGGACGATGATGTTGGCAGTCTTAAACCCGGTTGGGGGTTTTTGGGGGGGGAAATGTTTGGAAATAGATGGGGTTTTTTGTTATTTCATCATGACTGTGCTTCATCAAGATTCAATAAATGGAAGACATCATCAGTCAGAGGATTCTGATCTTGCATCTAAGTTCAGGCTCATTTCTTACTGTATCTCAATTGTTTTCAGAGTGAAAAAGACAGATTATAACACCTCTTGTTCAAATCTACCCTCATCCAGCATTGAAGTTGAAAGACCATCACCAGCATTACACAAAATGTAAAAAGGCTCTTTGAACGTCTCTCTGGAAGAATCAAGAAGCAGGAAAAAAAATATTTTCAGAGCTGGCAGGCATTTGCTCTGAGATGTGGATGATTGAGAGTTAAGGTACCAGATAAGGAGATTCCTCGGGTGAATGAGAGAGAGTTATCTCGATCTAAAACTAAGAAAAAAATTGTCAAGCTACTCTTTTTGCTGGATGCGTGAAAGGTGATTTTAAGGTCAAGAAACTGTTTTTTGTTCTTTTTCATGAATTATTATCATCCATCAATATGTGAATATACTGTACATACAGGCAGGGTTTTTGGTGATGATTTGACCAGTTAATGCTGACTTTAACAGAAAATTAATCTAGGTTTCAATAAATTCATGGTATCATTAAGTTTTGCACTTAACTATGCTCATTTAACCTTTAATAATAAGCTTAAATCAAATGTGTAACAGCAGGAGAATGTCCCAAAAGGGCATGTTTCAGCACCTTAAAAGAGATTGCACAGTCTTGTACACCTCCTTTTCATGTCGGATGTTTTGTTTGTATGGTTGACGGGGCAACTTGTCTCGTTCCCATGTTTGTTTGGCAACCATTTCCTGCCCCTCTCATTGCATTCCACATCCTAACATGATGGTAAACGAACCGTCATTGCATTTATGGAACATGATTTCTTAGAAAGCTGACACCTGGTAGCACACATTTTACACCAAACAGACCATTTATTTCTGTGGTTATGAAGGGGATTATAATTCTAACAAGACAAAACTCTATGGGGACAAACAGCATAAATATTTAAATTACGATGCCATAAAAGATTGGATTTGTAAAAACTGGATCATACTTGCACATCAGGGTTTTTTGACACTTAGAAGTACAATCTACTGCAATGCTTACCAACTTAGCATCCTAAACATCTCCCATCAGATGCCTGTGTGCATCACATGGATACTGCAGATGGAAACACAGTATGTGGTAAGATGTTTGGTGCAATATATGGTCTCCATTGACTCCATGCTCTCATCATTTACACATAGTGCATGCAGAAGAAATACTTGGTGCAGTTTGCATAGCATGGCACCTAGATACCAAAGAGAGACAATGATAAATCCTGACCATATAAAGGAGGAGCCGATTGGATGCAGACAGCTGAAAATCATTGTGAACAGTGGGAACCAGCATAGAGGTAATTATTTCTACCTATAAGATGTGATTTATTTTAAAAGTGGCTAGTAAAAACATCCTCTTCTGGCGAGGAGACAGTTGTATTTCTTTATCCCTCAGCACTGACTCACAGGATTAAATGCTAGAATCCTCATAATTCAATGAAGTTTATAACTTCATTAAAGGACATCGTTGGGCTCACTTACAAAAGTGGTCTTGCATTCTTTTGCGACCTTTGTGCTTGCATTGCGTGCAAGGATTCGTTGTTTTTGTCTGTCTTTACAAGTCAATAATGTCAAACTCTCATTTCGCTTCAACATGCCAAAACTCCAAACCTTTCCGAGATGAAAAACCAGCCCCTTAAGTCCAAACGCCATCACTGCAGGCGAGCCGTTGGTATCCAGATTGATGTGTTTTTTAATAACACAAGTATGTCAACACTGTTTAGCCTGCAGCTATCGGAGGCATTTTCCTCTCCTATCTCCTGTCTGCACCAAAGGCTGCTGGGGTTTCTTCAACTGTGTTGCAGCATGCTAAAATATTCAACCATACTGTGGTCTACATGTATGTTTTTCCCATATTTGCATTACTTTGATTACGGACATTTTCTGCTTTGTTTGAAGAAAAAAGCTTTTGAATGAAAATTCCTGCAGCAGACAGACAGAAATGTGAACTACAACCACAAGCAGCTGCTCTAATGTGAAAGGAGGCATTCATTCATTCATGGTGGGAATAAAGGTTTTTATATTGATGGTATAAAAACTGTAGTCCTTGACTTCCTTGAGTTCTGAAGGTAAAAGAAAAACGACTAATAAAATACAATACCAAAATCTGCTAAACAAATTTCCTTTAAGTATAGAGCAAAGTCTTCTTCTTTAACTGAGTTTTGCTTCAATATACTTGAGCCCAGAACCTTCTTGCTAGATTATAGTGCTCCCACTGTGCCACTGTTCCGACTGCCGCAAAACTAAGATGCAAAACTTTTTCTACAAAAAAACACAGGACTAAAAAAGAGGATTGTTCTGAAATGTGTCCTTCCCTTGTGACACATTTTGTTCTGCAATATGACTTACAGAGAAAAGTCTGTGATCTTCAAACCCAGGATTCTTCCAGAGGTTTCTATTCAAAATAAGATGCCCTGAAGAACAAGTCTTCTTCCAAATAAGACATAACTTGTGAAGAGTTTCAATCTGAAATGAAAATCAGGTTTGATCCAGAATGATACGCAAGCAGATGAGAGTCCTCGTACCTTCAGTAGCATGAAACCTCAACTTGCTTTTTTTCATTGAGCCATAAATCCATGATGACAAATGCTCAAGCACAAAGAGTCCTGTGTTTATTTGAAGCGTCTGTTCTTCATTTTAGTCTTTTAGTACATAAGATCCTGTTGTATTGTCAGTCTCACCACCTTAAAGCCAGTTAGTTGGCTACAGGAAGGAGCTGCACCAATTAAACTTGCCTTAAACGATGTCACCCAGTCTTTTACTTTCATCATTGTAAACCACAGCATCAACTTCAGCTTAGAGCTGATTGCTTATACGTACATCGCCCGAGGACCCCCAGCATGAAGAAAAGCCTTTCATAAGATGCCTCCCTCATTATTTTGGTTGCGCTTGTGTGCGTTCATGTCTTGTCTCTGGGTGGGAGTCTGCGACAGCTTTACGATTTAGGAGAGAGACCTTCAAGGTGGAGGACATAGAAAGCTCATTTCCAGCTCTCCCCTCGGTCATGTAAGCAGATCTCCCACCGCCGCCGTCTGTCTTAGATCACCTTCTGAAATATCCAATTCCTCTCATTTTTCATTTTCTTTCTGAGCTGCAGCCTGAGGATAAACTTTACAGTATATCTGCAATGTATGAGGAGATGTAAAGAAAAATTGTTTCCACATGACGTACAGATTTGTCTCTCGCCAGTTACATGAAAACAGATTGTAGAAGCCCTGTCTGGATGTTTGCGCTTACTATGAGAAGCAGAAAATGAAACTACAAAACGTCGAATTTATCAAATTGAGTTCTTTTTGCTGTAACTAGCTTAATAAATTTCCATTGGGGTGTGGGTTAGTCACCCCGATGGAAGGACAAGCTTTTTAGCTTGTCCTTGAGCATAATCCTCCTTTCTGCCTCTCCCATTCACAGCTTCAGGCTGTATTTTACTGGTTCCCATCAATGTCTAATGGTCTGTATGTAACTCTGTTGTTCCCTGGCCTCTCCTCTGCCGCTCTCTCCCCCGCAATCACATTCACACAAACCAATAGAGACACATAAATGTGCGATACATTTGATACAGAGAGAGAGAGAGGTGGATCAGACCACAAAAGGAGTGTCAGGGTGATATTTTAACCTCACCATTCTGCTTTAAGAGCTGATGGACAGGAGAGGACAGGTCAAGGCATCTCTGGTTTAGTATACCTGGAGTAAATACTGCCTGTGTTACACTCCGGAAAAAGGGGGATTAAATTCACCCCACGAACAATGCCATGTTTCTTTAACAGTTCAATATTCCTTATGATATACATCAATGAACACAAATTCACATGTATGATTTATTACTTGCACACCGTTCCTTTTCCACCGGCATTTCTAAACTTCGACTGTTACTATGTTTACCTTTTTCTTAACCCAATTCCTATCTCTTGTCTTTCTCTTGACCCAATTAATATCCTTTTGCTTTATCTAACCCATATTGCCTGACTGTGTTGTGACTTTTTCTATAGCATTTCTTACAGCATTTAGCTTCTTGTCTATTACCTACTATTACAAGCTATTACACCCTATTACCATCTATTATACACTATTACACCTGCAGGCTGCATGTATGCAGACATGCTAAAGGAGCCTAGCTGCAAAGTGTCTATAGTTTTGCACTTCTGCATTTGTTTGAATGTTTTTAAAAATACTCCCACACATGTCTGGTTACTTTGCTTGTTCATCTTCAGCGAATAAAGGCGTGTTTCCAGCCTGTGAGGCACAAAAAAGTAATTTCAAGGTTGCTTTGATCGATCGCAGGATGTGAGAGCTACTTATAGCAACGTCTGGTAACAGTTAGGCCTCCAGTTAACACAATGTTTGTAAGACATGTGAGCACCTACAACTTGAGAGCGCTGTAATCATTTATTTAATCATTGTGTTTTTGATTATTTTTTTTGTTTTTACAGATATGAGGAATATGAATTCTATTATCTATTTTACATTATCACAGTGCCTGTCTGTTAACATCTCCAATCCAAATTATGAGCAATTCATTGTTATATCACTTTAGAAATAGGATTTAAACTCTTACTATTTATACTTTTTTTGTTTCTGAAGAAAAACAGTTTTAAATTTTCTGTTGAGGTCACGGAAAGTTTATTTGAATATTTACTGGAGTTTTTTCCTTCTGTAATTACTCAAAATAAAAAAAAATATGCTACAAAATAAAATAAAATAAATTAATTAAGTAAAAACTAAAATAAAGATGTTTCATGGAGAGTGCTTGCCAAGTAGCAGCTGTACTGTTTTGTGAACCCTCACCATTTATGGACTATGCAGTGTGGTCAGTAAAATACTATTTTAAAGTATTTAATCTGTTTTTTAAAGTTTTGGAGAAGTTCAGGAAGTTCAGCATTCAGAACACTGGGTGTCATTCCCATGTTAGGGCATCAAATTATCTTCCCAAGCCTGTTAACTTTGCAGTGTCATCTTGTCAGAGGATTCTCTGGATGCAGCAGCCAGAGTTTGGAAGAGAGAAGGTCCAGATACGTAGAAATGTGTGTAAAATGTAAGGAATTAAAGATTTTTATACATAAAATCAATCAACAAGTTGTTACAAGTTTTTTTTTTGTTATTGCCAAAAAATATTTCGGTAAAAATGGAAAATGGGACCTATTTTGCTTAATAAGAAGATATTTGGAAGAATTTAACAACATGTACTTAATGAGATTAAAAAGGTGGCAATAAAGAAGGAGTCAGATGAAGAAGAATCCACGATTATTTTTAATTATTTAATTAATTACTTAATTATTTTTCCATTCAAGTTATCATCTCTACTGAAGGTTTTCCTTTCAACTTCAGGATTCTGATCTGATATTGACCCTGACCTCTGAGCATCATTCCATTTTATTACTGAGATACATGATGATGATGATGATGATGATACAGACACCTCCCGTCCTCTGAGCTGAGCACCCCTGACTTTAAGAGACTCCTCCTCAACCAGGCAGAAGTTAGTGAACCTTCAATATAATGAGATTTAATAGAGTGAAGCTGCTAGTTAGTCAGGAGGGTAAAGGTGAAATTTAATGGACTGAACAATTCCTGTGGTCTTATTTCACTGCTGCAGGCACTCCCAGGTGTGTGTGTGTGTGTGTGTGTGTGTGTGTGTGTGTGTGTGTGTGTGTGTGTGTGTGTGTGTGTGTGTGTGAGAGAGAGAGAGAGAGAGAGAGAGAGAGAGAGAGAGAGTTTGTTATCAGACTACAGATGGAAATGATGCACTTATGTGCTTGTCTCCTCTCCCACATCGCCCCCTGTGGCCATAAAGGGGAACTGACAGGTGCTGCTCATCAGAATGAGATAAAGACACTCCCCCAACAATGACTCAAAGCTCCATATTTAACTCAGTATTCAGTCCATCAATCTGTAACTTAAACCCCAACTAAATTAATCACGCTTCTAATTTATAGTTTTAAGTAACTAAACATTAGGGATCAAAGAAAAAGACATCATGAAATGCTGTACTTAAGTTTAAAGTTTAGCTGAAATACAGTATATTCCACATTTTTGTTCCAATTTTGTTTTGTTGTTTCATCATCAAACTTTTATAACAGAATTTGTAAGAAATTTGTAGCAAAATTAATACAAATTGAATAAATATTAAACTTCTTTTTAGCCTCAAAACAGTGTGAAACAGTTTGAAAAAGAAAAGTGTCCGTCTGTGTGTGCATGCTTGTGTGTGTGTGTGTGTGTGTGTGTGTGTGTGTGTGTGTGTGTGTGTGTGTGTGTGTGTGTGTGTGTGTGTGTGTGTGTGTGTGTGTGTGTGTGTGTGTGTGTATGTAAGTGTGTGGCTTTCAGTGTAAGAGCTTTAAATCTGCAGGTGTGGAATTCAGCAGTATGTCCACATGGTCGGCATCCCACTCAAACACACATGCACGGGTACACACAGATGCGCGAGCACACACACACACACACACAAATGGACACAGGCCCTTTATAATTAAAGATATGCACCTTAGACTGCAGAGGTATGGTCCAGGACACACCTGATTTGTACAAGGATTTTTAAGTACAGCAGATACACATGCACACACACACACACTTTCAAATGACGTGTGTGTGTCCAGATTACCACTACCCCTCTATTCACACCAACTCAACAAGGGGAAAGAAGAGGAGCGATGTAACACCTCTGTCAGTCAGACTTCCGGTGCTAAAAATAGGTCCCTGTGGGCAGCAGAGGCTGGCAGTGCAAGGCGTTGTTTGGAGCGGCGGCGGGATACAGTGATGTAACCTGAGGTGTGGGCCGGCTCAGTGATTCTGCAGCTTTTTATGGATCACTTGTAACCTGGAAATTTAAAGGCAAGAATCTTTTAGCCATTCTGGAGCAGCAAGTGGAGAAATCTAATTTATTTTCTTCTTATTTGAATCTGCATCTGTGCAGCCAATCATAATGTTTTTAGATTTTTTTGGAAGCACAAACCCATCCCAGCCAGAAGCCCTGTCCTTACAAGGATGAAAGCAGGCATGTAATCTTGGAGACGCTATCATCCTAGTCCAACGCCTGCATTCACAGCCACACACACGTGGCAGCGTTACAGGACGGTTATCCTTTCCTGCTCGTCTGCAGGGACCTGCCGATCGGTTTACACTCCAGTGAAACCTTAAACCTCGGCGCTGAAAGCGGGACAGAGCCGTGTGACAAGTTTCTTTTGCTCCTCTAGGGTGCATACACTCAATCTCAGATTTCTACTCTCTAATATAAGAGCTTTAATTGTGGCCTCATTATGATGTACAGACACACACAAACACATATGTTCCTCACACATGTGTACGCATCCCTTCGCTCCGAGGTTCAGGAAGACTAATCACTCAGGTGAACCTGGATCTTGTTTCGGGGTGGGGGGGGCTCTTCTCCTCCTTCCACCTCTCTTTTCATGCCATCAGTCCCACCTTTCCACCCTCAGCTCCGCCCCCATGTGGGCCAGTTGGAAACCATTACCTCTGACTTTTTTTTTTTTTTTTTTTACTCCGCCATCCATGCAGCTTCAAACACACCTTGTTCTCCCTTCAGGCGAGGGCTATTAGGTTTATTCCAAAGGGGCTATTATCACAGCTCTTATCGAGACGATGGACGCTGTTGCCCCACGTCTGTGTTTGGATGTGTCTCATTTGTCTTCTCAGGATGTCTCAGCGTTTGTGCGACTCAAAAACTCTCACTGGGCCCAAAATGAGCTTTTACAAAACCATGGGAAGGTTAAAATCCCCATTAAAGCTCTGATCATGTCTTATTTAACATCTGTCATGCATCTTTAGTTATATTTTATATCCTTTGATTTAGACAGTATGTCACATATCAAGTTATGATCTTAAAAAAACCCTGCATATCTTTTTTTTTTTATATATCTTTTTTCGTAACATGGGGAATCGCTTTTTTGCTTTTAGAGTGAACCATTTCTAACTAGCAACAAATGTAGACTCTGTTGGGAATGTCTCCAGCGTTTCAGGTTTTTAAAAACTAAAAGAATTTGAGTTAGTTGTCTGTAAAAATGAGGCGGTTTGACTCTTGAACGCTTCTCTCTCTCCTGCCTGATATTAATTAAAGCAGCTCTGGAGGCAGTGACATTTTAATTCCATGTTTACTACACTGTTTGTCTTTGTTCATACTCACCAGCTGATGTAAGCATTAGACCGCACTAATCCTCCAGTATTATAGTCTTAAAGTGTATTTTAAATATTGTCTTTGGCGTCATATGTCTTGCTGGTTCTATACAGCTTGCGACTTCACTGTAGTTACTGAGATCGAATCATAAATATTTCTTCATTCTTGTATTTCTCCATTAATGTCGTCTCACACGGATGCGTCACTAACGTCGGTCATCAAGCTGCTTAATTTATCCAACTGTCTAAACATTTTGTGGTCAAATATAAAGTTTGCTCAATCTACGCTCACAAAATATTGAGGAATCATCTCCACAGTGAAACAAACATGTAACTGAATGGATCCAAATGCCGGAACAGAAGATGTTTTTCTTGGACCTTAAATTTTAGTTGCTTATAATAAAATGTTCTCATATCGTTGTTGGCGATAGCAGTACTATAATAGTTTATTTCCTGCCAAAATAAAATAAAACTTTCATTTTCTAACTATCTTTTACTGATTTAACTTTCCCTTTAGGTATGTTTGATGCACATTTAGCCAACTGCTTAGAAAGAATGTCTTCAGTGACATAAAATGCCTGAATTTTCATGTTGTTCCTTTGTCCACTTCTGTTGTTCATTTATAACATTAGATTTTGCTTTTTTTTTTTTTCTTTTCCATCTCTTGATCTCTGTATTCAGGGCCAAAGTTAGATTAGTTTGACTCAGTTGAGCCATCATTAAAGTTTCCACTTTGTTGAATTTGACAAGTTGGAACAAGACAGTCACCAAAATAAAAGAAGCAGAAAGAGTCTTTCCTTGACATTTCCTTCGTGCCAGTCTTTTCTTTCCCAACTGTTGATGGTCTGTAATTAATGACTGATTTACACCTAAGTATACGTTTCATCTCCTGACACCGCATTCTTCTTCTGTGGTGTCTGCACCTTTGTCTGGACGGCAGCTTGCAATTTTTCGATATCGCCTACCTGACTCTTTTATTTGCATCGACTACAGATTTTCTGCTGCATGCATGGTCTTTGGAATCATTTTATTGCTGCCGGATGACATCACGAATTCGGCGTGAAGCGGCCTGTTGCTGGTTGTTTGTGCTCGTTTGCCAGTAGGTACCTGGATGCATTTGGTAAGATGAGACTTAAGGGTTCTTTGTGTTTGTCTTGAGCTGAACGGTGGTGGAGGATGATCAGATAAATGAAGACTTGTGATCTGTCAGCAACGTGGATCATAAAATGATGATTAATTATATCCACTGGTGACAGCAGGGGCTGGGGGAATCCCAACTGTATTGTTGCATGCAATAAAAAACTGTCTTCTTGCTTCAGCTTGTGGTTAGTTTAAATATGAAACTCCCATTTTTTCCTACTTTTTTCTAATATTTATGTCTGATACAAGTTAAGAATGGCCTTAATTATGTCACCAACAGTCCTGTCTAGTGTTTTCTTACCCTGCTTGCTCTTCACAAGTATCATACTGTTCTATAATTAGTGGTTCAGATCAATTTCACGTCAACATCCTGTGCTGAAGGTGGATTTATGAGAGAAACCAAACCGCTTCAGGAAGTTCATATTTTGACGATGTCGGATTGAACTTTGGATCTGGATCGTAATACTAGAAGTGGGTGTGGAAATCATGGGATCCCCCCCACGAGGTCAAACTGGTGTTAGTAGTGACAGTATTTCTGTCTGTGCAGGAGGTAAAGCCACTTTAGTAGGTGTCAGGTGTTATGAACGGATGTCGCACTTTGATTCTGAACTGGGACTAAATTTATTTTTAGTCATTGGTGATAACGATAAGCAGGTATTGCTCAAAATACAAAAAGAAAGACTAGCCTCTAAACATATTGTGAATTTATTTTTTATAGACATGCAATTTTTCAGAATCTACGTCATATTCATAAACCCTCTTGGGCATTTTGCGTTCTCATTTTAATTCGCTGTTCCCCATTCAGTTTAAAGGACTTAGATGGAAGTTTTACCTGTGCTGATATTGTTGTTTGTGTGTTTCTGTCTGGCCTCAGTGTCAGGAGAGATGTGGCCCCTGGAAGGAGCTTATAGCTCCCTGAATCCTAATTTACTTTCCAGGAAATCCACGTAATGCTGCATGTTGGGTTTTAACATTACCAGGATTAGAGATTGGGAAATGGAGAAGAGATTTCTGGTTTCATAAAACCCCAAAATGCATAGACTTTAGATTAGATTTTGTATTTTATATTTCTAACATACTTTACTAGAATTTTAAAACTCAAATCTGTTTCTATTTAATTTCAGATTGTTATTTCCAACAGTCTTTCTGGTAACATTGATGCATACAACATTATTTGACTGTAGTCCTTTCCTTAATATAAATAGACTTTGACAAAGACAGGTTCTGATTTCTTGTGAAATCCAGTGGATTGAAAATCTCAATATCCCAAATGTAGATGGAAGGAAATACTGAAAAGTTAAATAGAAAAGGATGAAGTTATTGCAAAACACCAGTTTTTTTGTAGCTCAGTTGAAGTTCTGAACTTAATTTCTCAAGATCTCATTATCATATATGTCATCTTTCTGCAATCAACAGTGTGTTTACTTAATGTACATTCGCAGCCTTCAGCCGTATCTGCCGTCTGCTCCGCGTCCTGTTTCGGTCACTTCTAGCATCACTAATTTCCGCTGTCTGGCTAAGCTATAGATGAGCTGCCTCCAGCTGGGTGGCCCGATTGGGGGGAGTGCAGACGGAAACGCTCGTGAACTTGTGTACAAGTACACAAAGTGTGCATGGGCCGTTGTGTTGTGCGTTCGCCATAGATGCACACGCAGAGCGTGGAATAAACAGATGTAAACCGAAGCACTCGAGATCCAAACACAGCTGGCGAGCCTCCTGCAGAGGATGTCAAGGTCACAGATGGACCAAAGTGGAAAGGCGATGAGGGAGAGATGGAGATGTAGCGAGGCTGAGGAAGAAACAGGAGGATGAAGAGAAGACAAAACAAGGGGAAACTTATCTCTTTGCCTTCCTTTATTTGCCTAAACATCTCATTCCTAGTTTCTCCCCTTGAACTTATTCCTCAAAGTCAGGTTCAGATGAAGGTGAAATTTAAAAGCCTTCTTGTCACTGTCAGTCAGTGGACGTCGTTCAGGTTTGTTATTATGAACCATCAGGGCTTCTACTTCAAGTAATCATTGTTTGGTTTTGTCCAATGGCGGTTTGACCGACGTATGTTGGACAAAAATGTGTGCTCCCATTGATTGTCACCATGTGATGACATTCTGATGGACATGCTGTGGATTCAACAGATTCCTGCAGTACTTTGTGGGGAAAAGAGGAGTCAGTTCTGGGATGGAAGGCTGTACGATCGGCACTGCACACACAAACTCCATATGCTGCCTTTTTTTGAGAGGCAATATGGATCCATGATCAAATGGGGGCCAATTAGTTATGGAATTAATTAATCTTTCAAGGAGATTAATTTCCTTAAACGGAATCTACATGTTCTTCCCTTGACTGTGTGGGTCCTCCCTGGGTTCCCCACAACCAAAAACATCCAATTTAAGTCAACTGGTCTGTCCATATTGTCTGTAAGTGTGAGTATGAATGGTTATCTGTCTCTCATGTGGACCTGCAATAAGCCGGCACATCATCCGGGGTGTTTCCCACCTCTCACTCATAGCCATAGCTTGGATAGGCTCCAGCAGAATCCTATGACCCATAACTTCAGAGAGGCAATTAAGATCATCTCATCTTCAATAAGATGAACGAATTAATGAACTGTTAGTTGAGCCAAACTAGCCACGTGTAGAAATGAGCTCAATTCCAAATTGTAACAGACTAGTTTTCCACATTCCACAACTTTTTCTTAAACATAAAACAAAGTTTTTTCCAGTTGGACAGTTTCATGGGAACTTTGGCTATGTTTTTCCTAGAGGCTTATTTAAAATAGCCTCAGGTTGATACAGTTTTTTGGGGGTTTTTTTGGTCACTGATTGTGTATTACTCTGACGGGTTATTACTCCTGTCAGTAATTAACTTTTAATCCCGGTGTAGATCATGAATTTGGCTCAAATCTGGAAAAAGTCCCTGAAATGTTTTTGGTCATAAGAATCTCTTAAAGACAAATCTTCATTTCCAGTATATTTAGCAATAAATTTGAATAACTTATAGTTTCTATTTCATTAAAAGAGTGAAGCCAATGCCATGCACTGTCTAGCTTTTAACAGGGCGATGCTAGCACCGTTACCCCCACGATCCCACAACCACCATCATGTTAAACGTGAGGAATTCCACAACAAACAAAGCGTTTAAAGCTTTATCTTATTTCTTTTTAAAAACAAACCAGCCGACCTGTCACATCATGCTCTCAGCCATAATTGCACAAATTGTGTATCATACTTTAGGTTGCTTTAGACTCAACGTTCATCCGGATAACATCAGCAGGTCCTTTAGGAATGAGAAGGCAAGTCCAGACGTCAGTCGGTGGCCGTGAGCTGCCAATCGAACGGAGAGCTGAGGCGTTAAACAGACGGGTATTACAGATGGCTTTTAAAATAAACGTGCGTACAGGAAAGTGTTTGGATAGTAAAGTATGAGCAAACAGCAGAGATTGATTGGGAACATTAGCTGGGTAATGCCAGGATGACAGAGTGGGAGAAAAGCTGAACACAGCTTTGAATTCATGCAGACAATCGGGAATGTGCCTGTTCCGTCACGTTATGTTGGCTAATGATGCAAATTGTGAGCATTGTGCTTTTTTTTTTTCTCCGGTGTGCCTTATCTTAAAGTGGCACATGTCTAATCCTGTAGCAGCTTTACATTCCTTTAGCATAGTAAGGCTCTCACCTGAACATAAAGGGTCAGTTCAGTCAAATTGCACAGCATATTTTTTGCACTAAAAGTGTCAGGCAATAACATCTTAAAGCAATGTGGTGATAGGCCCAATAACAGACTTATATTCATGTGACACAGCCCTCTAGTGGCCAGAGTGATGAGGGGGTTATCCTAACATCACATTAAACGAGATGCGGTGTACTTTTTTTTCTGTAAAACTATTAAATGCAATTAAACTATATGGAATTTATTAAATTGGAATAGATACATCCAAAAATATCATGTCATTCTGGAATAGTCCCTAGTGATGATGACGGGAGGTAGATGTTTGTTGAGATACTTTATACTTTTATTACACTCTGCTGTGACACCCCCCCCCCAAAATTTACAATTTCCTGTAACCAAAACTAATCCTACTGCTGAAGTACAGTATAGATCTACAGTATGTACCTGTTTCTACTTGTACAAAGGCTCTATGTGTGTTTATTTACCTTAGATGATTCTTTATGGTGCACATCAGGCCCTTTCCTCCTCTGTGACGCTGCGTCATTCATCCCTCATCGCTCATAGCGTTGGCTTAGCATGTGTTTTCTCACATCATCTATCAGTTCTGGTTGTGAACAGATCTGAAGAAGAGTCAATGCACATCTCATCCCCACCCAAGTAAAACAGAATAGTAATTCCAGTAGAGAACTTTTCTACCACTTGTTGTCAGTGCTTTCATTTAAATAATTTTTAAACCACCTAAAAATCCCATTTGGTTTTCTTCTAAATTCTGTTAGCCCGTTTTATTTTCATTTTTATTTTTTCTTAATGCTGTAAAAACCTTATTTGTTTCTATTTTTAGCTTCATCTTCAGCCTCTTTGCCAACTTCAACTTGAGCTCCTCTCCCTCCTTTTCTGCCCCTTTCTTTCCCCTCCTCTTCCTGCCTTCCTTTCTCCCTCCATTAGCCCAAATTTTGCTGTTTCCCTGCTATCTCTCTCCCTCTCTTGCCCTCCTTCTGTCACTGTGATTAGAGGAGTTGAAGAGATCAGAGGGAAGAAAGCGGGACCGGCCCTGCTGACCTTTACCCTCCTTCGCTCTCTCCCTGGTCTGTGCCAAGCGCGCTCTCTCTTTTTTCTCTCTGTTGTTCACTGATCCTGCCTTCTCAAGCCGGTGGTAGTTGGTAGTACATTCACCGGTGGTTACCTTACAATTTCCTCACCTGGCAATGTTCTGTCTCATATGGATGTTTCCATAAAAGAACAGATATTTCCTTTATCATGTGGTGGAAACCAAAAAACAGAGCTAAAAGAAAGAAATGCAGTTATGATTTTACACTTAACAAGTTAACAACCAAATGTGAAGGATTGGTTGCCCTTGAGGTCTGCTGTGTGTCATAAATTGGCAAGAAAAAAAAAAGGGTTTTGTTAATCTCACCCCTGACTGGTATGAGTGGAATATAGGTGTTTACATCCATCAGATGACCCCACACGACTCTAGCCTTTCCCAGGCTGGTCTACTAGACTAGCTGACGATCGCTTACAGGGGTCCCCAGAGGGTCCCCGACCTCGATTATTTTGGATATTAACACTCACAGACGGTGGTCTTATGAACGAATACATTCCCTCGCCTCCCTACCTCACCCTGTCCTCGGAATTCCCATCACACCCCAGTCAACACTTTTGTCCTTCGTGTCCCCATCTCCTTCATGTCTCTCCACCCCACCAGCAACCTTTCATCCACTAATCATATTGAAATGCCAGCCATGGCCTTTGAGCTTGCCCTATAAAGACCCCCAAACCGTGGACTCACATGAGGCATTTGCTCCCATGTTCATATGGAGGTGATAATTAGCTACTTATACTGAGCTTAGACTCTCTCACAGTATTTAAGACATAGAAATGGACAGATAAAAAGTAAAACACTCTCTCCTGACCATCACCTCCCACATAGACAATGAAGAAGTGAATAGATGCCATGGGGTGTTTTTGAAATTATAAGAGCTACACATATATGAGCTTATGCCACTCAAATGTCAGCTTATTAAAACTCTCTCTGCCTTAGACTCTGAAAGCACGGCATGTTTGTCAGATATCTCAGGAATGCCACCCTGAGTACCCAAAGGTTAATCTGGAGTTCACTTGGAGTTTAGGAGCAACAAATGTACGATGATGTTGAGTTTGTTTGCTCAGCCTTAGATGGGTTTCAATAGATGCCAAATAGAAGGAAAAGATTTAGACAAAGTGAAACATCTGGTTACTTGATGAAAAAAAAAGTTTTCTCATAAATTTGTCATTTGAATTTTTGAACGTTCACAAATTTATGACTTAAAAATGGATTACTCCCCTGGCTTTTGCATTTATTTTAGTATCATTAGTTTACCTTATATGGAGTCGTGAGCCTCTTGTTCATGGTTGACCTGAAAAACAAAGTCCCACAGGTTGTGTTACATTAAGAATAGACTTATTTATAGTAGTGATTTTTGAAATGGGATTACCTTATCTGCTAATGCTGCTGCTGTCAGCTCACGGGTTAGTTTCTGGTTGTGTTGAAGGCTGGTTTGTGTCTGTGACAAAACAAAAAGCTGAGAAAAAGAGATGGGCATGAACGGCGGTACGCAAACTTACCTGTTCCCTGATAGAAATCAGAAAAGAACGGCGTAAGTTTGCAATGAACACTTTAAAACATTCAGATCTGCACAAATGGGATGTTGTTGTTTTTTTTACCTGGAGAACATTAGAGCAAATGTTTGATATTTGATCATTTGTAGATGCTGTTTTTTAACTAGAACATCCAGAATCAGTTCAGACAGGATCTGATTTTTTCCTGAACTTAGTTGAAATAGATTGTCTCTTTCAAATTGCTGTAAATCTAACGACTTGCTATGTGTGCAAATATTAGGATTTGTTGTGCCCCACATGAGTCATGGTGTGTTCACCTCAGTGTCTGCTGTTCTAATATTCATTTTTTAAATTAATGAAGGGTTCTGCTCTCTGCCAATTATTCTTCAGGCTTGCTAATTAAAAGCAAAGTGCGACCACAATTTCAAACGTGAATAGGAAAAACGCCAGAATGTCTGCTATGTAACAGCCGCTCACCACATTTATGTCAAGAACGTTGTTGGTAATCTCCGTCTCATTTTATTCCCGCAGGGCACCGATCCTAACGAACCATGTGCAGGACAGGACTGTAGCAGAGGATGCAAGTGCAACCCGGAGAAAGGCAGCAGGGTGAGTCATGTTTCCAACAACTTTAAAATACATGATTTGCACATCTCAGTTAATACATGCAAGTCCTTTGAGGTCCCCCGCCTTTTATTTTTCTACATAAAGCACAACTTTAACTCTTATTCTGTAAATACCTGATATTTTACTTTCACAACATTAAGGCAACCATAATGGGACACGAAGGTGATAATGTGATTCATTCAGCAGTATTATGGAATGATCCACTCTAGATAACCAAAATCTTTGCCCAATCTCAAAGACTTCAGGGAACGCTAACGTTGTTTGCTTGCATTAGCAATTCTTCTTGACACCAGCTCACGATTATAGGTCAGGTTTGTAACATGAGTTGACTAGTAAATTTGAATCCATACCTTTTGGTTTGGCTCCTTTTCCACTGATTTTGGCTGGAGGACAATGACTTCTGGCTTGGAGAGCATACTCCGATGATGAAAGCCATCACATTCATCCAGGATATGCTGAAGGTCATCATCTGGTGAAGACAAAAGAATCATGTCATCTGCAAAGATCAGAAACCCGACTCCCAAACGAGACATTCTCCAAAGCCGGAAACATAATACTAATCAAACATAATGAGCCCAATTAGTTATTTTTCACTCATTCAGAAACTGCCAAATAGCACTGAGCAAATAATTTTAATAGGACCACAAGAAAATACAAATATAAATCAAAGTACAAATAAATTACTGCCTACTTAGTAGATTTACTGTTTGCATTCTTTTGTAATTAACCATTGCATTCCATTATTTGGAAGCAGTACAAGCAGAGACAGATTAGAGAAGTCCTTTCATTTAAAATTGATGATGTCCTGATGAGGTATCATTGCATTTTTTAAACTTTCTTTTGATCACACAGCTACACGCAGATATGATCACTATTTAACATATAGCCTTACAGCGTGAGGTGTGTCATACGTGTTTCAACAGCCCCTATCTTTAGATTGTTTAGTGATTTCTTCAGGGAGTGAATCAAGCCACACAAACATGAAACAACGTCTTTAGGAAAAGAACTAATTTTCCTGTCATCATCCCTAGAAGTTAACATCAGCCGTCATTTTTTACCGATGATAAAATAGCGATGACAGACTTGGAGATGATTTCCTTGTCAAAGAGTAACTGTAAATTGGGGCATCATTGTTTTATAAGTATTTCACATCCTTTACAATCTGCTCGTAGTCATTGCTCAGAAACACTACAAATAAAGGTCCTACCTTCAAACTCTACTGAAGTATATCGAGTAGGTATAATTAGCATAATTGACCTAGAGGATCAAAAGATAAAGTACAAAATTAATATTGTTGAAGAAGAAGAAGTCTTGAATCCACCTGTTGAGATAATAGGTCACAACTTAGTAGCGTCTTTTACTCATAAATGTAATCTGATGTATTTTCCAGTGGAGTCGCCCCCTGTTGGCGATCAGCAAATCTGCTGGTTTTAATAGCATTTAGTGTTACTCTTTCTTCTGTAGATTTGGTAATGTCTTGGTCTCCTCCTACATGTCTGGCATTATTACTTCACAGGATAGTTTCTGCTTGGCTACTTTGTTATGGATTTTGACTATAATTATGTTTCACCGTGGTCTAAGCATAACAAGGGTTTACTTAAAAATAGTTAAATTTGTCAACACAGTCTTCAGGCCTTTCTGTTTATATTGTACATAAATTACAAATAATCACCTTTATAATTATTTTTCAGTGGACAGGAAGACTCGAAAAGCAACTGTTACGTAAAACCTTTCTGACAAATGTACTGGGGTGAAAAGTACAAATTTGCCCATGTCATTTTAAATACCTGTGCTTACATGCACATGCTTTCACCCTGTCAGCTGATCACAATTGTGTGCTGACAGACGGGGTTGTCCCATTCTCTGATTTATCACTTAAAGTGATGGTTAAGTGGAAATTTTCAAGATGTTTTATATGTCAGTATATACTGGTACCTGCAGCCTTCGTAAACATTCCTACATTAACTAGCATCCATAAATGCTTCATCTTCATCAGGTCAGAGCTGTTGAGGCAGTAAATAAATGGGCGGACTTCTCTTGATTTTATGGACTCACAAACACAGAGCCTCAGACAGGTGATGATATAGATAATAATATCACCACACTAACACACATCTGTTGGTCTCTGTCTTTTTTTTTTTTTTTACATTTTGGTTTTTTTTTTTGTGTTCTATTTTATTAATGAAATTCCAAAAATTCTGCCTTTATGTGAAATCGTCTTCAGGTGAGACCTTTGTGTGTTCACCTCTGGCTAAAACCAGACTACCTGGGGTTCGGTCTCTTTCAGCCTGTATCCAAACAACAATTACTGTCTGACACAGAAGCCTACACTTACAGCCCGTCTACTATACGCTAGTTTAGCTAAATAACACAGTGACGACTGCCACATTACACCCGTGTAGCTGTAGGTAAATGATATAGCTCAGGTAATGTCTCTACTTCTGCAACTTCAACCTAAATGACACAGCTGTGGACAGATTACCTTCTTTACCTCTTTCTGTTGGGAGATATTTAAGGCGTAAGGTGCTTATTTGTCCCTTTTCAGTTTTACTTTTGTACTCACAGGTCAGAAAGGTGAGGTGTGTTCATGGTCATAGCTGCAAACAGCTGTGCACTTGGAAAAATAACATTATTTAAAAAAACTTGAAAACTTGAACATTTTAGTTTCAGAGCAGGACAGACAAATATATAAATTGCATCCGCCTCTGTTTAAATCTTAGTTGGTCATTTAAAAACTACAATAAATAAGTTTTTGGTTGGTTGGTGGCCATAAAAATCCATTATTCAGTTAAGTAGATGAGAGCTGGTTGATTTTCAAGGAACATTTCTATTTTTTTTAGTACATGTAGCCTGATGAAACAAACAATAATAATAGTAAGTAAAATATTCACCATATGTACATATATTTATATATATATATATATATATATATATATATATATATATATATATATATATATATATATAATATAAAGATTAATGAAAATGTGAGTTTTTAGTCCACCTTAAAAAACTATTTTGGGGGAATTTTTGGTGGCGCTGCTGTGTAATCACTCCAATATTAATAATATAGATATATTTACATGATTCCAGACTTTTTTCTTTTCAAATTCAATGAAAGTTCAGCCATCTTGCACCTGCAACATTGTTCCTGTAAAAACTGCTGGAACATGTAATTTGGAGTCACAAACAGACCATATATTATGGCATCACTGCAATGCCTGACATCAGATAAATACCAGATGAGACATTCCTTCATTGAGATGAATATTCTACTTGAATTCTTCCTCCAAATTGCTTTGTTTGCTTTGGATCAAAATCAGTCACCTTTCTCAGTTCCTCTGGTAAAATTTGAGAAGATGTTCGACAGAAATTATGTTGCATGCCAGCTGGAAACTCTGCCAACTTTTGTGTTAAAGAAAAAAACGAGTTGAATCAGACACAGCTGAGGTCTGGCAGAATGTAACTGTCAGTTTAAAAGCCATGTATGATTTTTGGTGTTGCTTTGTTGATGCCTGAGGGGCAACGTTTTCTTTCTGCCACAGCTTGTCAGGACAGAGGGTCAATCATGCACAAGAACAAATGATAGGGTTGATCAGAAGTTCAACTCATAAACTCATCAATCACGGTTAATGATATCCACAGATAGAGAATGTCATACACAAGAACAATTTGTTTTTGTATAGATTTTTTTTATTAATGATGCAAAACCATAAGTGACTAAGTTTCTAGAACAAACTGTAAAATATTTATTTCACAGTTACAGAAAGGCTGATTTTTTTGTTGAAGAGTTGGCTCTAAATCTTAATAAAGCGTTTTTGAAACCAACATCAACTGTTATGAAAGTCAAAAGTCAAATGGTAATAATGGGAAGAACACACACACCTCTTGTCAACTTTCTATATTATAAAGCTGATGCAGATATTCTAACCACAGGTGTAGATGGATAGGTGAATAAATCAAAAGCTGAAGCCTGGATAAGACCCAGCTTTCCTGACCTGAACACATGATCCAGGTGGTGTGTGTGTGTGTGTCGCCTTCAGTTGGCTTTCATTATTAACAGCCCAAGGGCTTCAGTATTTTCAGCTCACATGTTTTCACTTTCTTGACTTTAATATCTATGTCATATTGGACCCATTAAACCCAATAACATCCGCTCAACAGGGTAAACCCCCCGGGGTCAAAGGCCAGTGTTAGGGATGACAGGAGGGTCTGTGTGTGATCAAGTCTTGGTTGGGTCAACGCACTGGAGCTTTTCAAGTTGCAAAGAGGTCAGGACGGATGAGTCTTTATTTAATTTGACCAGATCGGTATCAATCAGAAACAGACAGCAGAGGTGGGGCTGCCTTATTCTAGTCATGTTGGCAGCAAGGTAGTGTCAGCCAATCAGAATGCTTCTGCTCTGGCGTGATCGCCAGGCTGTAAATTAATTAGTTCAGGATCCAGAAGCTAAAAGAAAAGACCCCTTAAGTACATCATCTGACCTCTGGCCTC
>CM023628.1:4178790-4563790 GCA_013358685.1 Antennarius maculatus
CTAATGGGGTTCCTATGGGAGGGGAAGGCACCTGGATGAAAGGAGAGAGCAGACTGTTTGTTTAATGGCGGTCATTGCCACAAACAGATGAGTCAGAGCAGACAGGAGGGGTGGGAATCAATCAGTAAAGCATAAGATGAGAAAACTAAAGACACAAGCCCTGACCTTTAGGGGAGTTAAAGGCATCAGCCTCAGAAACATATGTATGACTTTTATTCTCCATATGAGAACCCTAACCCTAACCCAAATTGACAGAATTGGGTTTAGAGTTTTGTGTTTGGTGACAAATACTGCCTTTTTGATGTGATTTCTCTTAAAGTTTCTTAGAAAGTCCATCTTGAAATGCCAGCATGTGTTTCCGTCTGCGTCCGCCCTGCTTTTGTTGTCTTCCTCATCGATGTCTGAGATAAACAAACGTGTTTGGGTTAGTGGCCTAACCACTGGCGGGGATAGGAGAGGGAAAACCGGGTGAAACATTCCCGTCTAGAGTTGGTCTGGTGGTGTTTGTGTTGACGCTGGTGGAGCTGCAGACTCTGGTTTAATGTTTTCACTCGATTCATCTCTAACGGCATCAGGAGTCTCGTTCTTTGAGACCTTTTGTTACATCGTTTTGCCTTTTTTGTCGAGGGCCTTTGAGGATCTGCCGAGTCATGTGTGTGTGTGTTTCCATGTGGATCGAGCTGTAATTGGGTTATCACACTGCCCCGCTGGTTAAACTTGCACCCAGAGACCTAACAGTTGCCACCCCCACCCCTTCATCTTTCTCCCATCAGAGTCGCCCAGTGAGTATGTGGTGTGACAGCTAAAATCTTCCCTCTAGCACACTCGTTACTCAAAACAATGCATCCCGACAAATCCTCAGACACACACACACACACACAAGGACACTGGTTTTTACATGTAGCTAGAATCTGTCTGTCCAAGCACTCTCCTCGGTCAGGAAGTGATGTGGGCTGATGGGAGCTGTAAGTCCAGAGAGCTTAGCGTCCCAGAATAGGCCCCATTGTGCCCTTTGTGCTGAAGGGGATTTGAGCCTACAAACTGACCAGTCTGCTGGAAGGTGATGTGGATGGAAGGTCTGGAGACCCGACGGGCGGGCGTGCAAACACATATAGATGCCAACTGGCAAGGATGTCGGGAGACCCTGGCAGAGAGATAGTTTGATGACTGCTCAAGTGCATAATGTGAGCAAACCACATGTGAGCCATATGGAGTATAAACCCTCAAAAAAAAAGAAGAAACGCTAAATATTTAGATTCATGCTGGACATTGAACAGCAAACGGTAAATTTAGCCATTAGCTAGTTGAGAGGAGCTTTTCGCCAATAAATCTAAATGTCGTCATTGTCTTCTCAGCCCCATGGCGATGGAAAGTCTGGTCTTAGTCTGTGAAACATTTTCTGATGAGTCACAGCGAAACAAATGTTGCAGCAATTATTTATATCCTTCTTTAAATGGAGGTCTTCATTGCCTCTAGCCTTGAAGCTATCAGCATTATCGCAGAATCCTTCTCAGGAGGGTGCACCAGCTCTGATGTGTGCACATGCACCGCTGGATGAGATCCTTGAGAACTTACGACCTCGACATACCTCAGTGCTCACCGATAAAATTGTAGATGAAGTGTTTGATCCGACGAAGGCGCTTCTTCCCACATTTTGATCCAAGTCAGTGCAGAAGAGTGCAACAGAAATTATTTTATTCTTGGTGTTTTAAACACTGCTCTGATAACTGACTTGTTGATTAATCTTTGTACAGTATTCACTGCATAGACACCAAGGTCAATGAACACTTGACCTGTGTGTAGATCGCCACCTAGTGGTCATTTTCCAAGCAGCCTCGTGGCTCAGTAAAACTTCACAATTTCTTTTTTGTCTTTATTGGAGTTTCCCCCTTTTCCCTCTTTCATTCCTCCTCTTTAATCTCCTCTCAGCTCTCTGATCTTCTCTGCAATTCCATGCCATGTTTGGGAATATCCAGAGGTGCTTAAAAACCTTCAAATAGTCAAAGATTAGAATTTTGCCTCTATTTCTTAGCTCTGTCACTCATTGCCAATGCATCGATGGTGAAGTGTGATTAGGTCTCATTTAAATCGGATTTGACCTCAGCTAACTCCTCACCTTTTACCTTCACGTAACACCAGACTGGCAAAAAACCCAAAGTATTTGAGTGACTCCTGTGAACTGAAATCATGATGTTACAAACACAAGATGATGTGACGCCACAACCGTAGTGTGTGTACAGATACAGATACACCTGAACCGGTTGTAGGAACGCTCAATCCTTGATAGTCGGTTGCAGGCAGATGGTGTGAAGATGGATAAGGAAAAGAACTGAATCAAGCTGGTGACAAAGTTTGAAAAGAAAGAGAGAGAAAAATGTGAGAGAAAGTGGACCACCACATATTTTCCCCTGGTGAAACCAGGTGTGATCGAGGCAGACAGCTCCGGCAAGGCGGCCTCTGCCCGGTGTAGCCTTGTCATTACCGCCCGCCTCAAGGCCACATGGGCTGGGAGCGGCGCTGAAGCCTCGGGGTGACGGAGTGGTCAACATTGATTCAGGAACGTTGTCGTTTTAGAAGCCAAGTGTTGTGAAGGAGAAGGAACCTCATGCATGTCTCAGTTACATTAACCATCCAAGTCACAGATGATGTTCTAAGGTTATTAGTTTATTCTGGATTAAACTGAGCTCAGAATGCAAGGGTGGTAAAGTCCTTACACACCATTTGTGCAAACCCTCTCTGATCCCAAATGTCCGCATCCAACACTGTATAATTTCATGCAAAAGGAGACATGCACCACCTCGTGATGTCAAACTGAGATAGACTAGAGTTGAGGTTTGGTGTCTGTCAGCAGTTCTGCCAGGACAGTGAGCTTAGTATTAGCCACTAAATGGCAAAAGTTCCTTGATTAGCGCAGTCTAACCCCACCACCTAAATCAACTGTTAAACATTGTTTTTAGCTGGTGTTTTAAGCTTTCGCCGCCATGTGTCTTGATTCTAAATCAGTGACTTCACTAGCTGAATGGGTCTGTGTCTGCAGGCAGAACATTTATAGATGAATGCGACCAGGTGTGGAAGAAAAAAAGTACCTTTCTTTTTGCATCGTGTGTGTATGCATCTAATAGAGGGGTGTGTGAACTTTTGCCTCAAGTCTAATTAAGGGTGTGCAACTTCTCTGAACGTAGATATGTGTGTGTGCCATATAGTCTGCCACCATGTTTGCACACTCCTTTGGGAAGTTGACATTATTTTACGGACAATGATAAGGGGAGAGTTAAAGGTTAGGATGTTGTTAGAATTTTGAGCACTCATAGGCATTTACATGAAAATCCATAAATACCTCATAAATGTTGTTTAGCACTGCTTTACTTCCTTAGATAACATTATCTTGTGTGTCTGAGGGTCTTTATGAGCATGAGTGATGAATGAAACAGTACTTTTTTGTGATTTAAATTAGAGCAAAAGTAATGAATCATGATATTTAGTCCAACCAAATCTGATTTATGAAATTTCAGCCCGGACAACTCTTCAAAACGAAATCCTCTGACTTTCCTTGACCCCGAATGTCGACATCTGTCAGTCTCTCCTCCCTCCCTGTCATATAAGTTAATGGCAGGTTGTCAGCAGTCGAAGCTGTCCTGCAAATGTGTGTGTTTGTGTAATGGGTTTCAGTCAGAACAAGCACGCCCGATGTTGTTTCTGCCGCCATCATGTGGTTGAAAATAGTAGTGCATCTCATCATCAGTGGCACTGACACGATCATGTCATTATAAAAGGATTACAGTTTTATTTTAAACACCTATAAACACCCCAAAAAGTCTATCCTTTAAAACAACATCATTAGAAAATCTATCTAATCTTTGTGACCAAATCCACTGTAGTATTCTGTCTTCTGAGTGCGCGTGCTGCTGCATGCCGACGTAAAGCATCTCACCATCCCTCTAACGTTTATGATCAGGAGGCATATGTTTTGGTATTCTTGCTGGTTTTTTCCATCTAGAGTTTTTCGCTTCTCATATTTAGAAGACAAAGTGGCTTCTTAAGGAATCTGTTTCCCTACATCCAGAATGACCTCAGCAGGCAAATCTTGACTACCTAGCAAACAGTTCTGCATCTCTCAATACTTATTTACTGATATCTGTGATTTTTTGTTTGTAATGAAATGTATGTCAGAGATCCTGAGGATTTTTTAAAAATTTATATTAGGGCCGACCGGGGCCACTCGGTGAAGTGGGGAGGAGTGGAGCAGAAGGGCAACGAGGGGGCCTGGGTCCTGCGGGCCCAAAAGGAGAGAAAGGCCACCTTGGACTGAAAGGACCATCTGGCCCCAAAGGAGACAAGGTGGGTGTTATGGATCCCAACGGATACTATAATCTGTCCATCCATCCATTTTCTTGTTCACAAGATGATGTCAATGCAAAATGTGTTTCCGTGACAAGATAAACGTACAACATTCAGTCCATTCTGTGTAAACTGAGTGATCTCTGACCATATATTTCTGTTTAAGTCCATTATGTCCACTATGGCTTATATGTTTACATAGGGGCCTATGGGAGTACCAGGGTTTCAAGGAAATGATGGAGTACCTGTAAGTAGAACACAACACACACAATGTGTAACCATGTTCTAAACCTGTAGAAGTGTCTTTGGTGTCACTAAATGTTGTTATTCTCTTCTCGTCTTTGCAGGGTCACCCTGGACTGGACGGCAGCAGAGGACCACCAGGACTGGACGGTTGTAACGGGACCAGAGGAGATCCTGGCCCGTCTGGCTACGGCACAGGTGTCCCCGGATTCCGTGGACCTCCTGTAAGAACTAACTTTATTTCCTCTTTCATTAGTTGAGAGGTTTGAACCCATCATTTAGAGAAGGCAGACAGATAGACAGGGGCTGATTATGTCTTTTCTTTTCAACAGGGACCCCCGGGGCAAAAAGGGCAGAAAGGAGATCCCCGATTCATCTTTGAAGGTGGCATCACGGTGAGGTGTCACGCAAAGGCTTGTTCTCTCTTGAGGATAGCTGCAATTTTTGCAGACTTTTGTTTCTAAAAATGTCCACAAGGGCTGGACAGAAATTAGTCAGTGAAATCCCCATAACCAGGGTGAGATTTGAGTGAGAAGGGGGGCTTGTTTTACTTTTTTAAAATCATGATTATAACCAATCAACAGGTCTTATTCTTTTCAGGTTAATGGTAGGCCCTGTGAACCTAAATTCTGAGCAGTGGAACATTCATATGAATGAAGACGATAGAATTCCTTTCAGAAACCTGAAAAGTGTAATTCTATGCCTCAACCTGCCTGTTACTTCAGATTTTTTTGTTAAATTATTGATGGGGTTGTCCCCCAAAGGATAAAATTCATTCAGCAGAAGTAGGGATGTAAAAACCAGAAGGGGGGGTTGATCCCTCCCATCCCCCCCAACAAAAAGCACCCTGCCCACAACGTCAGAGACCCATCTAGATTCAGGTTGTAGTTCCTGATTCTGAGTCGATGTTTGGTGATTCTGAGTCGATGTTTGGCCAGCAGATGGTGCTGTTGTAACATTAATGGCTCTTTACATCCCCTGAAGCTGTGTATTGTTCCTGAGATATGTGTTTGTGTGTCCGTCCGTCCACCAAATATCTTCACAACCGTTGCAGATAGAAAGATGAAAGAAAAAGCACATTAGTCGGGCGGCAAAGGGAATGAAAATGAGATGATGACCTCGACCTTGAGAAATCTAGGTCAAGGTCAATTTTCAACTTTTGCAAATTTTTTTGCACATATCTCAGGAACTGGATAAGATAGAAAGACGAAACAAAAGGAGTTATATTCAGGGAGGCAAGGGGATGAAAATTAGATCACAACCTTGACCTTGAAAAACTAGGTCAAGGTAAAATTTTCACTTTTAGGTACGCATCTTGGAAACCTGTTGAGATATAATCACAAAACAAAAAGCAACATTTTCAGGAAGCCAGAGGCACAAAAATGTGATGATGTCGCAGGATGTTGCAGTTTCCGACTGCCTTGTTTAAAAATGTTTTCATCAGTCTGTTCTTGTCTTCCTCTTTGTGCATTCAGAGCTTACCAGGATTACCAGGACCCGATGGTTACCCAGTAAGAATTTCACTTCATCATCTTCAGATGCAACAACTTTATGAAAAATTAACCTAAAAACATTCTACAGTTGAGCTCCATAAATGTGCTATAAGTACAACATACTGTATATTGAACCTGTGACACCTGTGACCTGTGACATTATAGGAATTTGACTTACGTGAAGTGAGAAAGGAAAGTCAAGTTGACTTATAAATAAAAAGGACTAAAAGGAAAATAAAGATTATGCACTGCATGCATTTTCCTGATATTTTTTTTATTTTTACATTACTGTATAAACAACATTATCCCTGTTTTTATCTCTCTGCAGGGCATCAGAGGTCCTGATGGTCCACCAGGTTCTGTAGGTCCAAGAGGCCCTGAAGGATACCCTGTATGTAAAACTTTATCTGTTCCTCTTCCTCTGACTGCAGCTTGTTTAGTAGATGATGGAGATGATGGTTTGTGGCTGATGATGCTGTAAAAAAATATATTCATTGATAATCAGAAAATAATAATGATAAACACAAATTCTGATCGATCGTCCTGATTGTAATACTTGCTTAAATTTGTTTTTTAAATACAGAGAATGGAAAATAGTTCACTCTGTCCAATGCACTGTACCCTACTAATAAATCAGAATATTTAAAATATTTATAGTGTTTTGGTAGCAAAACACATTATTTCTGTAATATATATATGGTATAATGAATTAATCCGAGATAATTATTTCGTATTTACAAACGTAAGATGTAAATCTTTGCACATAAATATGTTAAACACTGTTTTTATTCTGTTGGAAATGATTTTCAGCTGATTTATTGTTTACAGTTCTGTTTCCAACGTATCTGTGAAATTCATTCTGTCTTTGTGATCTACATTTAGGGTCAACCCGGTCCTCCCGGTCCTCCGGGGCCAATGGTAGGTATAACAATAAATTAAATTTTAATTTATTTCAGCCTATCATAAGTCAATAAAACTGTGGTTGTCCAAGTGTTTGCAGAGGTTTAAACCCTCTAACTGTAACCCATGTTTTCAGGGGAGCCGCAGTGATGGTTATCAAGGAGAGAGAGGAGACAAGGTACGCTGTGTAGTTCTTTATTTGTCTCATCTTGCATGAGAATTCTAATCTGGCTTGCATCCGATGAACCGCTGGCCATTGATTCCCATCTGATAAATGACACTCAGATGTGATGGAACATGCAGAACACCCATGAGCGAGACAAGGGGTATTGAATATCTGTAACATCATCAACAATAAGCCTTAAAGAAGCCAAAACATTTAATGGTGTGAAATTTGTTCTTAAATTTGGTGTAGCGTAACAATTCACAGTCTCTGAAAATTTGTCTCAAAAGTGATCTTCAGGTTTGAGCGTTGATGAAGGAAATCAGATTCTTCCTTCGTCTTTCCACTCCACCGACCACCACGAATCCTCTTGGTTGCCTGACGGTGTGTTATGTGTCTTTCGAACTCCAGGGTGACGTCGGTCTGCCCGGACCAAGTGGTACTCCAGGCGACGGGTCACTGACGAGTGAACAAACTCTCACCATCTACAAAGGAGATAAGGTAACACAACACACACACGGTGGTGGATTTGATGGAGCCAAGGTCATCCGAAATCATTTTGATTACAGCAAAAAGATGTTTCTCATGCTCTTTTTTTCTCAAAGGGCAATCCTGGACCAAAAGGGTTGAGAGGATTTCCTGGTACTACTGGACGGCCTGTAAGAATTTCATTTTTTTTCCCCAATACATTCAGTTTTCAGTGACATTTTTGCACAATCGCTGCTGGTTTATCTGTAATGTGAGGTAATTTTACTACTTTTAAACCCAAAACTCATCCCTTTTTTTTCATATGTCCAGGGACCTTTTGGCTATCGTGGTGAATATGGAGAGAAAGGCATTCCTGGATACCCGGGGGGAAGAGTAAGAGCAGACAAATGACTGTATTATCTAATTTTTACAGCAGACAGTGTGGATGCTGATGGTGCTTGCTGGAGATAATTTCTCAGAAGTTTTCTTTCATGGTTACATTGTTTTCTTGTCTTCTGCTTTCAAATATATATCACTTATTTTTTTCTTTTCTTCTTCTGTGGTCTCTGAATCCACCCAACAGGGTGCTCCTGGTTTTAATGGACCTCCTGGAGCTCCAGGGCAACAGGTACACCTCTGAGTCACTACACATGTTTAATTTAATGTGAGCGTCCAAACATTAGTTGGAATACCTTAATGTAAAAATACATTAACGCAGATTTGTTATGACACAGGGATACAGAGGTAACCCAGGATTCCCTGGCCAACCTGGATACATCGGAGCCAAGGTAAAATGAGTGTGTGTACGGGACACACAGATGGAAACTTCTGTTTCCTGTCTCCATGCTACGCTAATTTTAAACTAAGCATCACCGGGTCCCACCTTTCATTTACATGCAGACATTAGAAGAGTACCCATACAAGTAAAGCCTCAATAGTTTCTTTCCTATGTAATATTTTGTCTGGGATCTTACAGGGAGACCAGGGAGACCCCGGACCACCAGGACCGCCAACGTATGTGAGTGAATTGGGCACTACTGTTCAAGGTAATTCCGACAGACAGAATCCAAACCTATGATTTAATCCATGGATAAATGACAGGCTGATTGGACTTTATGTGTGGAAGGTACGTTTGTCAACAGTGTCTTTCCTGATTGGCTGCAGGACCACCAGGTGAACCAGGTTACAATGGCCTGCCTGGAGCCCGTGGTGACCAGGGACCTCCAGGGTTCCCAGGACCACCAGGCCGACCAGGGATTGGTGGATTTGGTTCAGGTACAAAAAGAGACATCCACAATAGAAGATTTATTTGTGTGTGTGTGTGTGTGTGTGTGTGTGTGTGTGTTTATATGCAGATGCTTCATAATCCGATCATCTCTAATGTTCTTCTGTCACATATACAGGTGGCCCCGGATCCAATGGTTTTCCCGGGACCCCTGGTCCAAAGGGAGAGAAGGGTAATGCAGGCATACCAGGCTTTGGCTCTGAAGGACTCCCCGGTTCCCCTGGATTACCTGGAGCCCCTGGCCTTCCTGGTCCTCCCGGCCCTTCTAGTATGTTCACACACCATCGACTGACTAGCACTACATCCCTGACAGGTGGTCATGAAGGCTGATGAGGCTTGTTTAGAGATGAGGAATCTATTAAGGGTCTTGATAATTGAAAATTTGTAATCTTAACTGTGTTTGCCAGTCAGTTGGATTCAACAAAACACTTCAAGCTGGATTCCTGGTATAAAAGGAGCTAAAACTATGAAAAATTTTATCAACTAAATGCTAAAATTTCCAAAAAGCATCTTCTTCATCTTGACACAAAGAGCAGTTTGGATGAGAGAATTTGCAATTAGAAAATGGACTTTGTATTATTTACCAGTCTAAAAAGTCACTAAAAGTAGCAAGAAAACATTTTTTTCGTCATTCATCATTTAACTGTCCTCCAAGGCTTTGTCCAAGGCCCCTGTGTCATCCATCCTGAGTGGGTCTCCATTCCCCAAGGCAGGTATTCTAAAGGTGGTCATATTGCCATGAGCACCATGGCAATATTCAGCCTACCAAAAAAGAAATTCAAAGCAACAAACACAACTTTCAGCAGGCAGTGTCTAATCGCCCAAATGCTTTATTTTCGCTATATCTGTGGAGGGTGCGGTGGTAAGTACAGCTGAGAAGAGCGGAGGCTAATAGAGGCTTCAGACTTGGATGGGACTGTCTCCCTACTCCAAGCTGCTTTTCTCATCTTTGGCCACAAGGTGTCTCCTGCTGGTAACATGATTCAACGATTTTACTCGGATGTAATGCATGGAAGCAGTGGATTATTTTTATTATTATATGTTTTACTCTGTTGGCTCAAAGGCATTAAATGATGCGAAAGCAAATGGAAACATGAACTGAAAGAAAATATTTGCAATGACACTGATATTAATCAAAAACATGCATTTATTTTTCTTTCAATTTGCCAGCTACCTATGTAAAATATTCCATCATGGTGTTATTGAAGTTGTATTATCTTCTCAGTTCTTAAATTTTTGCAGCCTTATAGATATGTGTCTGTTGGTATGCTCAAAGATAAACTGACCTATGCTTGAACCAAAGCATAGATTATTATTATACCACTCCTTTCAATGGTAACATATTATTATATGGAAAAATAACAGGTGCATCTTCACTTCCGTTATGAACATGCCGTAATTTGACCTTTGACTTTGGATTCGCCAAACCAGTTATGTGAATTCAGAACATTCACTCTCAGATGATGCTTTTGCGTTTTTCCCTGGACACAAAATGAAGGTGAATGTGTTTTTATAGCGGTCTGCTTCCTCCTTCGTCGATGCCAAACAGCCCCTGCATGCTGCTTGTAGCGCTCAGCCATTACTGTCGATGTAAAATCACTGAATCGGTTCATGCTAGGCATCGTTCTGGTTTATGATTTAATTGGAGACAAACACAATGAAGGAGAGCCTCTATCATCTTGCAGCAGCAACTGAACTCTTCACTCATATTACTCACAGACTAATCCTGATTTTACACTGTGACACCGAGCTGCGCTGTGCCGACTGTTTATGTCCTAAAAACATTTATGTATGAGAAGTAAAACGAATTCTTACCTCACACATTCATTACGCATTGACTTACACGTTCCATCAGTCGGTACGATCCAGCTTCATGTTCAAACTGTGAAATCTAAAAACGATCACATGACTTATTGATTGTTTTGGGATAAACTGTTCACATTGTCACATTTCAACCTGTATGCGGTCTGATTTAATGTTTGTTTGTTTGATTGATGTTTGCATGCTTGCAGGTTCTACCACAGGAGGTACATCTAGCATACCTGGAACACCTGGAGTAACTGGACCCAGAGGTCAGCCGGGTAACACGGGATACAAAGGCTTCAGAGGTACACACACACACACACACACACACGAGCACAGAAGTGAAAAAAAAAAAAACAGTCCATGAAATGACGCCAAAAAATATTTGGAGTCAAATATTTATTCTTCCTAACATTATTCTTTAATGTTTGTTTATCACTTATCAATATATTTACTTATTATTTTAAAATGTGTTAAATAAACAGGACATTGAACGATTAGAGGTATGTTTCCAAAACGCTGTTTTCTCACAAACGTTGTCATCCATAAATATGTATTCATTTTTACTTTGATTTAACATTTTAATCCCCTTGGAAAACATTTGATTGATTTTACATCCCTTCTTCTCGCATTGCACTCTTTCATTCATCTCTCTTCCAACACCCCCACCCTGTAGGTGACCCTGGCGACTGTGCCTGTGCAGGAGGGTCCCCAAGTGGACCTGGCATACCTGGACTCCCTGGAAATAACGGCAACCCTGGCTTCCCTGGACGAAAGGGTGAGGCCGGCGACCAAGGCTCGCCCGGCTTCAACGGCGTCCCGGGATCTCCTGTCAGTAGGAATTTGACTCTGTTGTACTGATATTAAAACGTCTGGCTGTTTAAATTGTTGTAAAATTATTTATGGTGTTTCACTAACATCTTTCTATCCTGCAGGGGCGTGCTGGTGAAAGAGGTTTTGTTGGCCGCAAAGGTGAGAAGGGTGCATCCTATTACCCCTCCTACGGTGTGGGGGTCAAAGGCGAGCTTGGCGCTCCTGGACCTAGAGGACCTACGGGGGAAACTGGAAAACCTGGCAGAGACGGACAACCTGGCTTCCCTGGAGCCCCTGGACAGCCTGTGAGTGTTCACAGTCACAGGATTCATGTGATAAAAATGAAGATGAATCAAAATAAACCTTTGTTTCCTCTCAAGGGCGATGGTGGCTTTTTTTCATATGGAGAGAAAGGCTTCCCTGGATTCCCAGGGTCGAAGGGTCGACCCGGTGGCCCCGGTGAGCCGGGCTCCGGCTACATTGGAACTCCCGGCTTTCGAGGAGAGCCCGGAGAACCTGGTATACCTGGGATACCAGGAGCTCCAGGTTTACCTGGACCAAGAGGTAAGTGAACCCGGGAGGGAACCATGGTGGAGGTAAAAAGAAGAAGTGTGAACGAAGATGCGTAATGGAGAGAGAGTAAGCGAGATGGAGGGTGTGTGTGTGTGTGTGTGTGTGTGTGTGTGTGTGTGTGTGTGTGTGTGTGTGTGTGCGCGCGCGCATGAACGTCACGCTGTATTCTCCCCCCACAGAGTGTAACTCCCGATCATTCATCCATCCCATCCGATCACCGTCCATCCTCGTTTGTGATTCATTTTTCACAGCAGCTTCCTGCTCCTCATTCCTCGGCTGCAGCAGCAAAACTGATTAATGGTCTTCATTAATGTGCTTTACACACTTCTCCTGCAGCCAATAATAATCTACAAACTGCTTCGTTTGTTGACCGATCGACACACTGATTTCAATGCTAATAGCTGCTGTGCTTGTTTGATCTCAGAGGATTTGATTTGTTTGAACATTGTTGTTCTTGTCCAGCGCAACCACTTTTAGATATTTAACGACTTATTCAGGCAACATTAAATAAAATTAGATTGTTAAATTTCAGTAAAATTGTTTGCAAATTTCTTGAAATTGGACAAAGTGGTTCAAAATTGAATTCAAGTTAAAGGTAAAGAAAAAGCATGTTTAGAGCATGCTACCAGATGATCTGAATAAAGGCATTGTTCACATTTTACAATCCCCTGATTTTTAATCTGTATGATCTGTAGCAAAAGATTATAAATGAAACGATCAGAAATAGATGGAGGAATAACACGCCGCATGATGTATGATTGTGTCGTGCAAATAGAGATTATAGCACTTCACCGACATTCTTCTCCTCTGAGATTAAATGACACAGAGTCTTCCTCAGCAGCAGCAGCAGCAGCTGGCCACTCATCTTCATCATGAATGCGTGCCGCGATGCTAACGCTGAGCCTCTGATCCATTTTGCTCTTAATATGAAGGTTATTGTCGCTCAGATGAGCTGAGACGTTGGATGGTTTAGACACCGGTCAGACTTTTCCACAACGCTTCTCCACTCGTCGAGTGAAATAACCTGATTTTTAAAGCACTTTTACACTGAAACAAGGATTTGTATATGCTTTTCCCTTAACTGGTTGAGCCTTGAATTAATTGAATGAAACTGATTGCTGATTTTCTGATATCTGTTCGAGAAGAAAATATATTTTAAATTGCTTAACTGGCGCATGCAAAATGACTGGCTTTGTATTCTCCCTCTCTCTCTCTCTCTCTCCCTCTCTCTCTGTCTATCATCATCCATCCATACATCATCCATCCATCCATAAATTCCATCCATCCATCCATCCATCCATCCATCCATCCATCCATCCATCTATCCATCCATCCATCCATCCATCCATCCATCTCTCTAACCGTCCCTGTGCATGTGTATCTGTCCAGGTGAAAACGGCTGTGAAGGGGTTAATGACGCCGAAGAGGGAACGGGTGGGTAACTGATTTTTTCATCCACCAGCCAGAGTAATGAGTCTGGGAGACGATCGTTTGTAGCTTTAGTTTTCAATCGGCCCAGCAACTGGTGGATTGATAGAGCATCGTTCTAGCAAAGCAGATGCTCTACAGAAAAACTAGAGCAGGAAATGAACCGAATATATATTCATAGATGGAAATAAACAGGAATAATCACAAGCTTTTTAAGAGGAAGCTGAAGTCAGAGATTATTAAGACATTTCCACTGTTTGATTCTATTAAAAGTTCTTTCAGTGACTTTTGGATCCACTGTTAGTAGTCTCAGAAAGAAAGAAAGAGAAGCAGCTCAGGTGGAATATAGCTCACCAGCAGCCCACACCGCTAGTAACTCTGGGAAATGTAGTGTTAGCTTTAGCTGTCAATCATTTGTCCATGACGGAGCCGATGGAAGCCTCTCGCTCCCCTATGGCTCAGGGATTCCACTCTGGCTTTCCACTTCTTCAGAGACACATCACCTTTTTTTTGAAACGTCCAATCAATGGACAGCCTCGGTCGGCCACACTGTCCTCTTCCTCCAATCAAAGCTGCTGAAGCCTGGCGCATGTTTTCCAGCCCTGCCTCTGCTAAGCGCTTTTAACCAAGTGAGGGATGGGGTAGGCAATAAAAGAACTGATACCAAAAACACAATATATAGTTGTCTTCAATGAGGTCATATCCTGTAATATTGTTAATAGTCCTCATTCCGATGAGTTTGCTACTAACAATTCAGCCTGCAAATATTTCTCTTGATCAAACTCCCCAATGAAGGATTTATTTTGAGAGCAGTCGTGGCATGAATGGAGGCGACAGACAATCAATATGGTGTAAGACAATTTACTGTCCAATTGTTTGATAAAGGTTCATTTAAAGTATTTTTATTAAGATATAGCTTGTATTTAGTGTTACTTTACTATTTCTCAGTAGCCAAGAAGAGCTTAGATGCAGTATTTCTCTGTTGTTTTAATATGCTGTGACTCAGACCTGGCTCAAATATTATTTTTCAGACATGTAATGACTTAAACTTACCTCTAAATGAATCTGAATAATTCAGTTTAGTCTGTATCTTTATTATTTGTCATCTCACAGGAGTGAATTCTTTGTGAGTCCTCTAAATGTAAACATTTAATGGACGAGAAAATGATTACCAGAATTAGGATATCACTCGGATCGGGATCAGACCCTGATGTGTGCTAAATCTTACAGTGATATTATTGTGTTAACATTATCTAGGATTTCAGAAGCAAATAATGGAATTACAATAATCCCAATCCTCAGTGGAGGTATTAACTGTTCCAGAGCTATAAGAATGTTTATAAGTTTATTTGAACCAGGTCTGGTAGAACTTTGTAAGCTTAGTGTTTAGTGATGAATACATAGAGTGAGTTAGAACTAATGTTTCTGTTCTATGTTACTCTGTTAAACTAAGTAAAATATGATGCTAACTTGTGTGTGACTGCTACCAGGACAAGTGCTACCTTGCACCATTCCTGGTGAGGTTGGAAACCCCGGTGTTCCCGGCATACCTGGATCTCCAGGTACTTATTTATAAAGTTGGTGCTTCTTACATTATTCACTGCCATTTAAATTGTTATTTTTTTGTTAAAATATTATTCATATTTTTTTCTTAATTGAAGCACATTATTTTTATATCAGTACCATGACAAGGAAAACGATAACATACCTGTAGAAATATATTTGTTTGAGATTTTCTGTGAATTTCTTCTTTCTTTGTCTTTTCAGACGGCACAGTTTATGTAGTATTTGTTATTTTAAAGAAAACAAAAGCATTGCAAAACAAGTTTATCAGAAATTAAACTTTAAAGTTTTAATGAATCAAAGCCACTTCTGAAACAATGAGTTGTTACTACACTAGTTTGACTTTTACTGATTTACTGAAGTCGTGTCTGTTTGTTCCTGTTAGGTCCTAAAGGTCAACCAGGTTTCCCAGGAGGCTCTGGTCGTCCAGGGTTAGATGGTAGCCCGGGACAGAAAGGAGACCCCGGGTTTGGAGGCCAGCCTGGACCCCAAGGTCAACCAGCACGTTGCACTTTTTCCGTAGTTTTTTCATCTAAATGCAATAAGAAACTGTAGAGTTAAACGTCCGTTCACTCCATTTAGACGTTCCTGAACTGGCTCTACTCTTTCGTCCATTCAGGTTTCCCTGGACCCAGAGGGGACCCTGGTATTCCAGGTGTTCCAGGACAGGGTTTTGATGGAGGCAGGGGGAAGGATGGCGCTCCGGGGAGACCCGGAGCCAAAGGTCAGCCCGGAGAGGTACTAGGAGCCACGCCTGGACCTCCAGGACAAAACGGTTTACCTGCAGCCCCTGGAGACAAGGGTCAGCCCGGAACACCGGGAGGACCTGGTTTGCCTGGTGGGTGTGAGACAGACAGACTTTAACACCATCATCCTCCTAAATGATCATGCAGCTGAATCAAAAGCCATTCCGTGTTGTGAATTAAGATCTACGTAGAAACCGCTGTAATGAACATTTTCTTCCAGGCGAGGATGGACGTATCGGCGTTCCGGGACCGAAAGGAGAGCGTGGACTTGATGGTCTCCCTGGTTTTCCTGGTTCACCTGGGCCTCCAGGGGAACCAACTGGTGGCATTCCAGGTCCACGTGGAGCTCCTGGCAACCGAGGGCCGAGTGGATCACCAGGTGAGAGAAGATCTTTCTACCCTGTCCGTGTCAGACCACTCAGCTAGCCAGACCTCTGTTTGAGCCTGTGGGGATTCTAGATTCCACTTGACATATTTGAGAGATCACTTTTGTGCTTTGTTATTTATAGCTTTACAGTAAAAGAAAACCAAAAGTTTAGGATGTTTTTTTTACACTTCTCATCCCATCACTCTTTCTTCTTCCCCTGTTTCTGTCACAATCCTTCATTTACAAATCAGACACCACAGTTTTGTTCTTGTTGTTTATTTGAACTCTGCAAACTCTGCACCCAAAAGAATGTCTTCTTCTCCTGTTTTCTATCTCTCTTTGTTGTCTTTCCTCCTTTCATACCTCTTCCCTCATGCCACCACCATTATCTCTCTCCATCCTCTCATCCCTCCAACCTTTTCTTGGTGTTGGGTCATTCGCTATAGGCTGCCAAGGTGAGACACTCTCCCCATCCATCCATCTTATTCATCCATTCATTGCTTCCACCCTTCCATTCTGCTCCAATTCCTGCCTTAAACCAAAAGCTTTAACTGCAATTTTCCTTAAAATATCTGCCTGCTTTCCTTTTCTCACTTTCACAGCAAGAAAATGTCCGTCCGATTTTTTTTAGCCTTTCAATTTTTAGACTTTAGTCCTTTTTTAGCTTAAATGTGTGAAAAGTTAATCAATAATTAACTCTTCACATAATTATACTTAAAAGTGTGAAGGAACTGAACGAGATGACAGATTTACATGTGGCGCACCCAACGGAGCGCCTCAATCAAAATTAATAAGCTCCTTGGTGGGTTCAAGCGGACATTTTAGCTGTGATCAATTCCAAACTGACAGTTCTTTCAATCAATATGTTTGTTGATGATTGGTTTTATCTTTCAGCAAGCACTAACCCTCAAAGCTCAACTACATTTCAAAAAGTAATCCATCTCAGTTGCAGTAAATTTGTTTTTAACCACGACTGTAGATGCATCTTCTACGCTTAAAAAGGATTTTTTCAGCTCATTCCTAAATTCTTCCGTAAAAGTTTTTAAGAAACGTGACTGAGCTGCAGGGATGAGTTGAAAATGGGTTTTCTTTTTAAGGATAAAAACAGTAACAGTAGTCTGCTGTCCTCGCTAATCCCGTCTGGAATTGCACTTAAGGGATATTAGAACATGATTAATAATTGAATATAATCTATAAAATGTTTGCACATTTTAATTTCCTGCGTGTGAATTTGATGATTCAGCACCGACCCGTCGAAGTGCAATTTCAGCCTTTAAAGATAATAAAACAATGTAATGAAACACGTTTGTTTCCATTGTTTCTGCTTTTCTGTTAAAGTGTGTATTCAGAATATAAATAACTGATTTTATGTATTAAGGTAAGTTCAGTTATTTCAAGGACGGTAAGTTTATATGTTTTGAAAGAACTTAGTTTCATAAATGTCACGCACCGGAAATTGTCATTTTCTATCACTGTTTTTTTAGAGTAAATTTGTTTGACACTTGTGAAAAAGAAATCTGCAGACCAACTCTACTAAGTGACTCTGTTTCTTTCCCATCATCATCCATCCACCACCAGGTTTCCCTGGTCGCAAGGGAGATAGAGGAGACCCGGGTTTCCAAGGGCCTGCAGGAATGAAGGGAACACCAGGGTTACCTGGTACTCCTGGAACACCTGGTCCAAGGGGACCCCCTGGGCCTGCAGGACCAGGAACTAGAGAGGGAATCCCTGGAGCACCAGGAAGGAAGGGTAGGTTGGACCCACCCTCACTTTTCATGTATTTTAACATCTTACCACAATGACAACATTCACATTCTCTTTCTGCAGGTGAGACGGGTTTCCCCGGACTGATGGGTTTCCCTGGACTACCAGGTCGTCCTGGAAGTCCTGGATTTCCTGGAGGGAAAGGAGAGGCTGGAGGGCCAGGAAGAAACGGACTCGCTGGTGGTCCCGGGTATCCTGGACAGAAGGGTAGAGTGTCATAGTAAAACAGGGTGGGTCATCGAAAAGAAGATTCTTACAGACAGCCCTGTGGTTTCCCTTCTGTAGGTGAGAGAGGTTTCCCTGGTCCCCCCGGCCTGCCCTCTCCTCCCCTCCGATCAGAGTTGGTGGAGAAAGGAGAACCAGGAACCTCAGGTTTCAACGGACTTCCTGGTTTCCCTGGACCCAGAGGTAACAGTAATTTCTGTTTGTCTTAAACAAAAAATCAGCTCATCACTGGGCGATTCGATTTCACTGCATCTCAATTTCCATCTAAAGTGATTACATACGTATTGTAATTGTCAGTGTTCGTCTGTCCGTCCGTTCTTTATTCCACCAAATCGCAACCGTTGCAGATAGAAAGATGAAACAAAAGCACATTACCTGGGCAGCAAAGGGGATGAAAATGAGATGATGACATTGACTTGGAAAAAACTAGGTCAAGGTCAAATTTTAACTTTTGTACACCCAGGAACCAGATCAGATAGAAAGACAAGGGAGAAGGCCAGTATGAGTAAGACCATACACTAACTTTGATCTATGGTCAAAGCTAGAGCACAGTTTTGACCTACGCTGAAAGGTCACAGCTATGTACGAGTGAGGTACTACTTTCAGGATATCCTGACCTACCCTGAAAGTAGGTCAGGGTAAGTCGCAGGATGTTGCAGTCTGTGATTGCCTTGGTTCTAGTTTTGATTGAATCTTAAACATGCATATCTCTGGAACAGACAGATGCCAAGTAATCATACAAAGAGGGAAATAGTTTAACGTGCATTTGCTAAAGGGGCAATTCAGAACCAAATATTCATAAATATTAATGCTTCTCCTACCTAATTAATGTTTCTCCTACCTGGTCTGGGCTTTATTGTCCAAACAGTTCACAAAGAAGTGGCTTTTTTATTTACTGTATTTGAGACACATAAATATTTACAACCAATAAAATGCTGTCATTGAACCATTGATGGAGGAAGTATTGTGTTTGTTCAGCTGAGCTGATCTGTCTCTGGTTTCAGGTGACAAGGGTCTGCCCGGTCTCCCTGGTCGCCAGGGTGTGCCTGGACTTCCTGGTTTTGCTGAGCTGAGCAAAGGACTGCCAGGAGAGCCTGGATTCCCGGGGCGACCTGGAGGCCCAGGCTTCCCTGGACCAAAGGGAGAATCTGGAATCAATGGATTCCCCGGCTCCTCTGGGCCAAGGGTAAGAGACACACAAACACTTTATTACAACCTGAAGTTCAATACAAGTTCAGTTCACCAGATTCAAGTCCTGATGATGTCGTTCAGGGTGACGATGGAGCGCCTGGATTACCTGGAAGCCCTGGTGAATTTGGTCGGCCTGGTGGTAAAGGTGAGTGTAAACATACGACCACACACCACAAAATGCATTTCAGGCTGTCTGTCGTTAAAATATAATTCTTCAATTCATTTATTGAGTCAAATCTTTTCTCCTCAGGTCTACCTGGAGAGTCATACGGTTATCCTGGAGGCCCAGGAGCTAAAGGCCAGCCCGGAGAGCCAGGCTTCCCTGGTAAGACTGAACAAGTTTGGAATTGTTGTGTTTTCAAATTCCAAATATTTTTGGAAATATATGATCATATTTTTTTTAAGTTTCCACTTTTTGCAATGCACACATGACTCCTTATTCATCCATCCATCCATTCATCCATCTTCCACTGCTTATCCGGAGTTGGGTCGCGGGGGCAGTAGCTTCAACAGGCAGCCCCAAACTTCCCTTTACCCGACCACATCCACCAGCTCTGACTGGGGGGGTCCCAAGGCGTTCCCAGGCCAGTGTTGAGATATAATCCCTCCATCTGGTCCTGGGTTTGCCCCGAGGTCTCCTCCCAGCTGGACGTACCAGGAACACCCCGGAGGCATCCACACCACATCCGCACCACATGCTCAAACCACCTCAGCTGACTATTTTCGACACAAAGGAGCAGCGACTCTACTCTAAGCCCCTCGCGAATAACAGTGTTTCTCACCCTATCTCTAAGGGAGACACCAGCTATCCGCCTGAAAAAGTCCACTTCCACCGCTTGTATTAGCAGTCTTGTTCTTTCGGTCATGACCCATGGCTCATGACCATAGGTGAGGGTAGGACCGAAGATTGAACAGTAGATGGAGAGCTTTGCCTCTCGGCTTAGCTCCCTCTTTGTGGCAACAGTGCCTTAAAGCGACCTCAGTACCGCTCCTGCTGCCCCAATTCTCCATCCAATCTCACAAGCCATTGTTCCCTCACTGGTGAACAAGACCCCAAGATACTTAAACTTCTTCTCTTGTGGAAAGACCTCATTCCCTACTCGGAGAAGGCAATCCACTGGCTTCCTGCTAAGGACCATGTCCTTGGATTTAGATCTGGTCCGTCGTGACCCCCTGTCGTCACTGCCACCCACATGGCAGCACACCCGACCCCATCGATCTGCCCTGCGGGTGGTGGGTCCACGTTGAGCCCGGCCGGGCCCCGTGGCAGACCCGGCCACCAGGCGCTTGCTGACAGGCCCTCCATCTAGGCCTGGCTCCAGACGTAGGCCCCGGGCTTCCTCCGGGCAGGGTCAGATTTTTCCCTTTTCGGTTTTTCATGGGGTCTTCTGACCATTCTTTGTCTGGCCTTTCACCTGAGACCCTACCAGGAGTACAAGACTCCTGACAACATAGCTCCCAGGATCCTTAGGGCACACAAACCTCTACACCACGATAAGGTGATGGTTCCTTGGAGACGACATGAATCCTTAGACTTTTCTAAATGTCTTACCTACATGTGGTTTTCTCTCCTCAGGTGGACGCAGCAACAACGGCCCTCCTGGTGACAATGGCTTTCCAGGAAGCCCTGGTTTCCCTGGAGCAAAGGGAGCTCCTGGTGAAGCGGGACGTCCTGGAATAATGGGTGAGAGAGAGCTGTGACAAACACACATCATGTTCAATTAAATATTTTCGTCAAGCCACCACAGAGGAATAAGGAAGCCATAGTGAGATTAAAACTTTTATCTTTTTTGCAGGCTCCCCTGGTTTCCCTGGGCCGAAAGGCTTGTCCAGCGTCCCAGGTAGGAGAGGATCAGATGGGTCTCCTGGTTTGCCTGGAAGTCCAGGAGGTCTTGGAGCCAAAGGTGAGAAAAATATATTTTTTGAAAAAAATAGACTTTGTTTTTAGTTGATGTAACAATAAAATAAACCCACCTTTTTTCATTTTTTTGCAGGTTTGCCTGGATCCCCTGGTTTGGATGGACTTAATGGACTTGGTGGAGCCAAAGGCCTCCCTGGAAACCCAGGCAAGGATACGTCTGATAATGCAATTATTGTGCTGGTAGCTTTTCTCTATAGATAGATAGATAGATACTTTAATAATCCCGGAGGAAATTGCGCATATTCTGTAGAGAGTTAATCCAAACAGATCTGATGGACTTGATCATTGTGGTAAGCTCCTTTCTGGAGTAACCAGAATATGAAAGATGGACTTTTTCAAGCAGGCACAATGGTGGACTGAAAAATGTCAGACTTATGGACTTGACAACATTTCATGTTTTAATAAATGTAAATAATGCTTTAAGAAAATGTGACGATTGACACTAATCCTAAAACACAGAGGATGATGTGAGACTACAAACACTTTTCAAAACTAATTTAGAAAGTTGCTTTTAAATGCTCATATGTAATTACAAAACAGTATTTTGTATTTGTATCCAGGAGTGAATACGGGAGGCCGTCCAGGGGCTCCTGGTATTCCAGGATTGAAGGGAGACCGAGGCGTCTCTTATCCAGGAGCTCCGGGCTTCCCCGGCCCAAAGGGAGAGAGAGGAGACTCAGGTGAGGTTAAAAATATGTTGAATGAAAATAAATGAAGTGTTAGCATATCAGAATAACACCTACTGGTCTGTCTTTGTGTCAGGTGGTCCCGGACTCCCAGGGTTCCCCGGTAGGCCTGGACCCCCTGGTGAAACAATTGGGTCAGATGTACCTGGAGCTCTGGGAGACCCTGGCCTCCCCGGACTTGACGGAGAGTATGGTAAATACGTTTCTTTAACGTATTCTGTTTCCTATTATTTTACACACATTTTAACTTTTTTTCCTTTCCTTTCCTTTTGTTTCCTCTCTTCTCCTCTCCTCTCCTTGTAACTCAATTCTCTCATATCCTTTGCAGGTTTCCAAGGTCCGCCGGGTCCTCCTGGGCCTCCTGGTCCAGGCACATCCCAGGGAGACAGAGGTGATGCTGGGCTTCCAGGTTTCCCTGGCTCCCCCGGTAGGAAAGGAGAAGCAGGAGGCCCTGGAGGCCCAGGTGTTCCTGGCAGCTCCGGTTTCAAAGGTGAAGTTACTTTCAAAGCAAACATTGCTGTCTTTACAGTAACTAAAAGGACAAATAAAACGTAGAATTCCTGATTTTCAGGAGCACGAGGTGAGAGTGGCTTCAGCGGAGGTCCTGGTCTGAAAGGTTTTCCTGGCGACCCTGGTTACTATGGCGGCAAAGGACCCAAGGGACTTCGAGGTAGGGGGACTTTTATGTTTCCACATGTAGACTTTCATTAGTGGACTGGGATGATGTTCCTCTCACACATCTATCTCTAGGACCCCCTGGTCGTAAGGGTATCCCTGGAATCACGCTGCCTTTGCCACCACGAGAGCTACAGAGGTCCTTTGGGGACGTGGGCGTCCCTGGAGACAATGGAGGCTCTGGTTTCCCAGGAGAGCCTGGTCAGCCTGGAATGCCTGGACGTCCAGGTGAGTGTCAAAGGCGTTTAGCAGTCTATTCCACGAGACCGAACCATAACATCACCTCTCCTAATCCTCTCTTACAGGTCCTAAGGGTCGTCCGGGCCCTGTGGGCAAACTTGGAAGGACTGGATCGCCTGGTCTAGCCGGACTTGTCGGTGACACCGGGCCCCCCGGTTTCCCTGGACCCACTGGAGAACAAGGTCAGTATTCTCTTCATCTATTATTGGTGAAACCCTTTGTCTCACAGATTGTGCCATCAATAGATCCATCAGTACGCCAAATATATTGTTCCTCCACATAAATCTCCACATCAGGTCTCCCTGGTAATGTCGGTCGTCCTGGCCCTCCTGGTGCCGTGGGCCGCAGTCACGGCATCGGTTACACTCTGGTGAAGCACAGCCAGGACTTCCAGGTCCCCATGTGTCCTCAGGGCATGGCCAAGCTGTGGGACGGATACAGCCTGCTGTACGTGGAGGGACAGGAAAAGGCTCACAATCAGGACCTCGGTAAGCTGCTGTTACAGAGGATTGAAGGGACTTTCAGCTTGACAGATACACACAATTCCCTTCTCTCTTCTTTTTCCTCCTCCAGGTCAGCCAGGGTCGTGCCTCCCCAAGTTCAGCACTATCCCCTTCCTCTACTGCTCCCCCAACGAGGTCTGCTATTACGCCAGCCGCAACGACAAATCGTACTGGCTGTCAACAACTGCTTCCATACCCATGATGCCCGTTAGCGAGTCACAGATACAGCCTTACATCAGCAGGTAGTGAGCGCCGCTTTGGCTGCGACAGCCTGTGATACAACTAATGGACTTGTACTTATTGAGGTTTTCTTCCTCCAGGTGCTCCGTGTGTGAAGCTCCGTCTCAGGCCGTGGCTGTCCACAGTCAGGACGTGACCATCCCCACATGTCCGCCTGGCTGGAGGAGTCTCTGGATAGGATACTCTTTCCTCATGGTAAACTAAAGGCTTACTGCGTCCCGCGAAGCGGTGATGTATTGTAATAGTTAGTGTTTGTGTGTGTGTAGAAAGACGAAACTAAAGGTGTTATATTCAGGGGGACAAGGGGGTGAAAATTAGATCACTACCTTGACCTTTAAGAACTAGGTCAAGGTCAAATTTTCACTTTTATACATTTTAGGTACACATCTCTGAAACATGATGAGATATAATCACAAAACAAAAAGCAACTTTTTCAGGAAGACAGAGGCACAAACATGTGATGATGACCTTCACCTTTGGAAAACTAGGTCAATGTCATACTTGAAAGCACAATATAGAATTCATTACTGCAACCATTATGAAAGTAGGTCAGGGTAAAATTTTGAAATCAGGAGTGTTGTGGGATGTTGCAGTCTCTGACTGCCTTGTTTGCACTCACATATATTGCAATCCCAGCAAATTCAAAGTTTAATTAAAGGGGTTACTGAAAAGTATTTTCAGGTTAGTCGATCAGTGGACTTGGGATTTAAAGACGTGTTGTTTTCATAATTAGAACAATTACCTGTCCTCCATTTGACAAAAACAGTCATTTAAAAAATCTGATTTATTTCTCTACTTTAGGATATAAATCAGTGTCTTTAATATGACTTCTGGTATATTTTTTATTCATTTCTCTGTTTTTGATCCTTAATTTTCATACATTCTCCAAATTGAGTTGCTGGTACAGATTAAGTTCTAAATAATCCTTCAACATTTACTTATCTAATACTTAAAAAATGTTCAGAATACAGGAAGTGATGCATGTTGCTTCCCTGCTGTAATAAAAGCTAAATAAAAAGCCTGAATGTTTGTGAATCTCTTCTCTGCAGCACACAGCAGCTGGTGCCGAGGGCGGCGGTCAGTCCCTTGTCTCTCCCGGCTCCTGCCTGGAGGATTTCCGTGCAACGCCGTTCATCGAATGCAATGGGGCCAAGGGTACCTGCCACTACTTTGCCAATAAGTACAGCTTCTGGCTCACCACAGTGGATCCCAACCAGCAGTTCCTCTATTCGCCAGCGCAGGAAACCCTTAAGGGAGGCCAGGAGCGTTCCAAAGTCAGCCGCTGCCAAGTCTGTAGCAAGATCTTGTAGTAGGAGGTGAATGGAGGAGGAGGGGGGTGATCTTTGTCAATACCTCAAAGCAAAAAAAAAATTAGAGGTGTTGATAAAGGAAGATGATGTGATATATATAAAGAAATCTATAAAAACAAGAACACATGACTGACTGAAGATGAACCCCTCTCCTGCTTCACTGGTGGTTTCAGAATCGAGTCGAACAACTTTTTGAATTTTTGAGATCCGCTTAAGGAATGAATGGCTTCTTAAAAAAGAGATGGAGGGAGGAAATGGAAAGAGAAGTGTGATTGCCCTTCTCTACATTATCACTGACAATGGTGCTGTTGTTTATGTTCTTCGTGTTTATTGTGTGTCTGTCTTCAGTTTTGGCGAGAGTTGTTCTCGGCTACCTCGGAGAGTGCCACCCCCTTTTAGGATAGCACTGCACCGCTTACACACCAAGGCTGGAGTCTGCTTCAGATGATTCAGTTCAGACAGTAAAGTCAAACATTGGCATGTTTAAAAATTGGCTGATTGTGAATTTTAAATCTTTTTTTCTGAACTAATTCAACTAAAGTCTATGATTCTGGCTGAATTTCTAGTGAAACAGCTGCCACCAACTGCAACTTTGCTTCTTTTTACATTTACTGTTTCTACAGCCACTTCCAATTAACAGAAAATGATCAAGGATAAAATATACAGGTTTTTTAAAGAAAACCAGCAAGATATTGAAGAAAAGAAATAAATGCAACAAAACACACAATCTGCATACTCTATTTTAACAGAGACCTATTTATCACCAAAAAAAAGAGTAACTTTTTTTTTAATGTCTAGAATTGTGTGGTCTGCCAGCATAAAAAAAATAACATTTCCAGGTAACAACTGTCATATCTCAGATATTTGAACTTTAAAAGTTTAAAGAGTCGACAGCAGATAACAACCAACAACAAAGCAACCAAAAGCTCATTTTGATTAATTCTGTTTTTATTTTTGAGTAATTCTTATTACTTTTAATTTTAATCATGCACGTATTATTTAAAACCACTGTTTTGGAAACTAATCAGTAATTTAATCATTGGTTCATTTACCCATGAAGCTAAAATATAATGCTCAAATATGAGATTTGTAGTTTTTGTGCAAATGCATAAGTTACCAGTGCAGTACTTTAAATCTGCTATGCAATTGTATTGTTTCACGTGTCTCTGTATGCAGTATTTCAGAATAAAACTCTATGGTGCTAATAAAAATAAAAAATCCCTGGCTTGAAAGACATTTAAAATTGCTGTGTATTAAACTTACATGCAATAAGGTAACTGAGCATCCCTTCTCTAAACACAGAAGTCCAGAAATGGTTAACTTTAGTTAACTTTAGTTATCATTTATAAAGAAAATATTGCACTGATGGGTTAGAACAGTAAACAAGTAAAATAAAGGGGCGCATTCCATCCACACGTCCACCTTCACAAGATTTATTTTTGTGTCGTGACCGAAATAAGATAAAAACCCCAACTTTTGCAACAAGAATCCACACATACAAAACTACAATTGCCATTTTAATTATTGCTGTACATAGTGCTTACTGTGTTTCCAAGCGAAGTATGTTAGAGAAAATAATCTATAATGCTTTTCGCTCTTTATTTTCTATTTTTCAGTATGTGTTTTTTTTCTCTCATTGGATAAGGAAGAAGAAGTTTCTTGTTTTGCATGTAAATTACAAGTCTGGGTTGTTGTACCTGGTTAATATCAGGAAACTCCTCTTTGTGATTATCCACATTCAGTGAAAGCTATGGGTGAACTGATGTAACCACTATGACCACTGTCGTTGAGCACATAGCTCTGTCTCTTTGCTGGTAGCCCTGATTTCATTAATGTGTCACATTTTACTTTCTTCTTTATTGCCCGTCTTTGTTTTTTGTTGTAATCTAGATTGTAATTATTTTACTTAAGTCATCATACGTTCTCTGAGCTTTATTTACTGAGATGGGAGGGAATGGGAAGATAATGATGTGTACATTAAATATTATGAAAAAGCCTTTAGGATCATATTTTTTGTATGGAAAATATATTCACCGCTGATGATTTAACAGATGCAATAACTGTTTTATCTCTCTGGTCTTTATTCCACCTTCTAAACCAGTGATTCATGGAGCAACATAATGTAAGTGCCTGGAGTGACAGAAGAAAAATGCAGTTTTCCTCAAAGAGGATCCATAACAAGAAATGGTATTAAACATGTATGTTCCTGTAATGTGTATTTCTGTGCTCACACACTTTGAAATAAAGACTGTAAAGTAACTGATCATTTCTGGTGCAGACTTATTACTCAAAGCACGGCAGATGTATGGTGTGGACATAATTTCTATATTTGACATAAGGTAGGGATGGGCGTTTGGGCAAATAAATATCAAAAACATATTTCATTTACTATGATTAGTACTGCTGGAAAAAATGTGAATTATAATTGTAATGTTTACACAAAAGTTGAGAAAAGTCAGATAAATACTTTATTAATCCCCAAAGGAAATTGCGAAAAAATAAAATATAGCAAGTCAAAATATATACCAAAAACAATATTGTTTTAAGTAATATATGAAATATAAAAGATATGACTTTTGAAGTATAATTTTCTTGCTGATACGTGGTGCGCAATCTAGTTACTGGAACTAGTACTTACAGTTACACGTTTAGACCGCTAGAGGGCGACAAAAGCCTCGAGATCAAACCAAACAGGAAGCGCAGCATCACAACACTACACTGCTAGCAACCTCAGCGCGCAGAAAACGTTTTTTCTTCTGATTTGGGACATATTAACAGGTGAGTCTTGCATCTAAAGCTTTTAAATTAAGAATATATCAATTTTTGAATCGCACAGCAAACTTGTTCTAAGTATGTGTGTCACGTTAATATGTTAGCTACCATTAGCTCGGCTAGCTTCTTTTCAAGCAGCAGTATTTTATGACAGTCTTATTCTGGTGCAGTACGTGAAGTCGTGAAATAAATGATCCGTCAAGACAAGATAAATAATTTGTTGTAATTTCATTTTGTTGTCGTGTTTACAGTTACAAGCGAGTTAATATTACAGGTAGCCGATTTCACTATAGTTAGCTGAGCTTCTTGAGACAATCGACAAAAATCCATAACGTTAGCTATAAGAGGATTACTTTAAAAGTGGTGTATAAAATTTATTTAGTGTTCATGCAATAGAGCTAAGTCAAAAGATAAATACCTTATATTTATTTTAATTTGGTGGTTGGCATTTTTGTCGTGACAAGAAAACCAACAATTTGCATAGATGACAGTTGTATAACACTGAATACAAAGGGTCACTTTGCTGTTGGTCGACTAGGCACATTTTTGTATTTGTTCAGCCCAAGTATTCTAAAAACACAGAATTTACTTTGTAATATACAGTATATCACTAACATTTCATTAAAAATGTCTTACCACATGTTATAAAATACCCTTAGAGGGATTTTTTATGACAGAAATTCAGAGTTCATCCACAGAACAACAGACCAGCTTAAGATGGATCAACCTCTCAATCCAAAAAGACAGTTGAGAATCACACAGAATAAAACAATTGTCAGTCAGACATTTCCATGTTCACAATCAGGTAGAAAACAACTTTGACGAGATTTGTAAATAAGTTAATAAACTTAAAATGTATAATATCAACAATTCCCTTTTATGCTGAATGCAGGTACGCTGGAATTTTCTGATACCCACTCGGACATGTCCTATGTCTTCATCAACGATTCCTCGCAGACCAACGTGCCTCTGCTGCAGGCCTGCATTGATGGAGACTTACCTTTTGCCAAGCGGCTCCTTGAGACGGGATGCGACCCCAACATCCGTGACAATCGGGGCCGCACCGGCCTCCACCTTGCCGCTGCAAGAGGGAATGTAGACATATGCCGCCTGCTGCACAAGTTCGGGGCTGACCTGTTGGCCACTGATTATCAAGGAAACACAGCGCTGCATCTGTGTGGGCATGTGGACACCATACAATTCCTGGTGTCCAACGGACTCAAGATTGATATCTGGTAAGAAATGTGATGCTTTCAATTGATGAAGATGACATTCCTGTAAGTTAATGCTTCATAAAATCTTCCGATTGATGCCTTAACATTTGTCTAATTAACTGCGATGTCTTTGTATACTGTTTACACATCATTGTCGTTTGCCCATAATAGTAACCACAATGGTTCGACACCCCTGGTGCTGGCGAAGAGACGTGGTGTCAATAAAGATGCCATCCGTCTGCTGGAAGGACTGGAGGAGCAGGAAGTCAAAGGCTTCAACAGAGGACCCCACTCCAAACTAGAGACAATGCAGATGGCAGACAGTGAGAGGTAAGTGTGTGTGGAACAACCAGATTTTTTACTTTCAAACATTGTGAGAATAGATTCTTTATAATATATATCATTATTGTTGGACACCTCTGAAAGGTGTTGATGACTCTGTCTGTGTGTCTGTCTGTGTCAGTGCCATGGAGAGCCATTCTTTACTCAACCCCAACCTGCAGAGCAGCGAGGGCGTCCTGTCCAGCTTCAGGACCACTTGGCAGGAGTTTGTAGAGGATCTGGGATTTTGGCGGGTCTTGCTGCTGCTCGTGGTCATAGCCCTCCTCTCTCTTGGGATCGCCTACTACGTCAGCGGAGTCCTGCCTTTCTCTACCAGCCAATTGGAGTTGGTGCACTGAGAAGAGATCCGAAGGATCTAAAGAAGAAGTATGGGGTGGTAAAAATGAACAAGTTCTGCTTACAGCTTAATTTTCATCAGATTTGTGTTCATTTTCAGCCCTGATCTTGTTTTGGTTGTTTTGACTGACTGATCAAATAGTGTTATTAGTAAAAATATGTTTCTAAAAAAAGTGGTCTAAAGGAACAAAGTTCACTTTCTCAGCTAGAAGGATACTTTAAAAGCTTAAAGCAATCTTAAGCTGAATAACCAGAGGACCCATGCATTATCTTCTGTTGATTCAGTGGAACATCCCCCTTTAAAATGAGATCACATTTGAAACTGCTTCTGAAAAAGTAGTCTCAAACATATTTAACATCCTTGTTTAGTCAATGTAGTATAACAACCTTTAATTTCTTTCATTGTGTATGTTTTGTTACAGGCTGTATATTGCTACACTTTTTTAAAAATTTTGTTCTATTAATGTTCGGTTTTCCAGTTGTGTTATTTATCCAATATCTCCTGTATTAATTTTCCTACGTATATCTTATGATTTTTCAATCCTGCATCACAGCTGTCTTTAAGAAAGCGCTGCTTTTGTCATGATATCAGTGAATAATTCGGACTGGAAACAGTTGCTTTACAATGACTGTCTGCTTAAAAATACCGTGACTGTGTGCCGTTTGAAAGGAAGCTCCATGTTTCACTGCAGCTCATTCAGACTTTGCTCCTGGAAGCATGTGGCTTTATTGTGTTGGAATCAACCATGTTGTTGGAAACATCATGTAGGCACTCAGAATCTGTAGGATTATTATGGTTTTTTTGTGCATTTTCAACCATGTAGATTTTATGTGTTTGTTAGTTTTCCACCAATGATTTTTCAATGTCTAAAGCTGTTTTGAAGTATGACCTTATTTAATGTGACAAATGAATAAAATAATGTGTATCACTCTAATCAACAAGAGGTTTCTGAAGCTTTGTAGCAAAACTGTATTGCATCCAAACCTACAGAAAAACATAAATCACAGATACATTAGGATATTATATTGACATAATCACAATATTTCAATGCATTTTTGATCAAATTATTGAGCATCAAACATTAACTGTAGTCTCTAAGCTTAAACATGTCATTTCATTACTATTAAAATATCTGTTGATAATATTAACTTAGAAATGTTTTGAGAGATGGAAGGATTTAGCAGCACATTTAGCACAATGTTGGAGGAAAAGATAAGGAGCACTTTATTGATCCCAAACTGAAGTTTAAATTTCAAAAATAGACGTTGCATGACGATTGTCATGTCATTAACATAGATTCAGAACAATCGGTACTTCTAAATATATTTCATATTAGTTAGACAGGATATAAGCTTTAAAAAATCGTTAGAACTGGAGGTTTTTGGAATCTTGGTCATTTCACTGTTGATGCTGGGACTTGATCCTGTGTGAGAAGATTCGGCAGACACGCGAACACCACAAAATCTTGTTCTCATCGTGGCTGAGAAGATTTCACTTTTAAAAATTACTCCAAGTACAGGTAGGAATTGGTACACAGTTGTTGGAAATATTAAGAACATTCCAGTAGTGGTATTATTATTTTTATTATTAGTAGTAGTAGTAGTAGTAGCAGTAGTGGTAGTAGTTGTAATAGTAGTAATAGTAGTAGCTGTAGTAATTACTTTTAAAGTTATTTTTAACTTTAGAGAATATTTTTCTTTTTCATGCAAAACTGTCATCCGCTATGTTATTATTGTTTTTCCTCGCTGTTATGTGACGTCATCTGATTGCCGGAAACAGCCACTGTAGCTTTAAACGTCACGTGACGGTCAATGGAGAAAAAAACCCGAAACAAAATACACGGGATAGCGAAAGGCTGTGATGAAACCGAGCCAAAAATATTATTTGTACGTTAATTATTATGTGTAGCATACGAGTCAGGTGGTTAGTTAGCTACCGATACGGTCAGCTTCCGTTTGTTAGATAAAATAAAATCTTTCTACACCATGAATTTAAGAGGACTGTTTCAGGACTTCAATCCCAGGTAACGTTAGCACAGAACTAGCACTTTAGCTAACTGAACAGCTAACTGCTAGTTGACTGATTGGTCGGGTGGCGTTTGTTGTACGAAAACACACGCAGCGTGTGTGTATGTTTGTACGTGTAGAGCTGTATATATCTTTATCTAAAACCCGGTTAGACGGTTTACTAGTCAACAGCGAGTATAGTATTTGTAATTATAAGGCGGTTAAACAAGGCCTGGTTAACGTATTAGCTAACATAACGCACGAGATGTTTGGAAAAGTTGCCAGTACGTAATTTAACTAACAAAAATCTCCAGTATTTGAATATTTTTAAAAGGCATTTTTTACCCATGTTTCATAAATCACTGTGGTTTAATTTTTGTAGCGTTATAGGCGGAGAAATGCCTCTTGAAATGCTTGAGTGTGTCAAGAACAAAATAGGCGACTAAAATAGAAAGCCAGAAGTTTATCAGTTTATTTGTATTTGATTAAAATTGGAGTACGATCTAACAATAAGTGAAGTCAAATAAGCTGTATCCAAGAAATTAATTACCTTCGGTCACCCTTTTCACTGGATGAAGAATCATTATCTATCTTAGTGGAGGTGTGAATGATGCCACCATGGAAAATACATCAGGGTCTAAAAGACATCCATTACATTGGTGTTAACTGTTAAACGTTTCGTTCTGCCCTCCTTGCAGTAAATTCCTGATTTACTCCTGTCTGCTGCTGTTCTCTGTGTTGCTGTCATTGAGGCTGGATGACATCATCCGGTGGAGCTATTGGGCAGTATTCACCCCAATATGGCTCTGGAAGCTGCTGGTCATTATTGGAGCCTCTGTGGGCACTGGAGTGTGGGCGCACAACCCTCAGTACAGGTAGACCCTCACACATGGACATCCATGGCATAGAGGTCTGCAGCTGTGTAGTTTATCCTCCTAAATGATAAAATGAAACGCATTAAACATTAAATGTTAGTGCTAGTGTAACTTTTATTTTGTTTTTTCCTCTGTTAGAGCTGAAGGGGAGACATGTGTGGAGTTCAAAGCCATGCTGATTGCAGTGGGGCTCCATGTGTTGTTGCTGATGTTTGAGGTGTTAGTGTGCGATCGTGTGGAGAGAGGATCCTACTTCTGGCTTCTTGTCTTCATGCCTCTTTTCTTCGTTTCACCTGTTTCTGTAGCAGCTTGTGTCTGGGGCTTTAGACATGACCGCTCTCTTGAGGTAAGCAATCTTCCATGTGTTAGGATAGACTGATCTGCATGCACTTGCTTCAAAGAGACACTCATTGACATGTCAGTGTATGGTTTCTTCACATAAATATACTTTTGAAGATGGATTTTTAAGGGTAGATATAATAGCAAATGATGTCCAAAAAGTAAAGAAATCCGTTGTTGTAACAATACTTCCCTGCAATTACGCCTGTTTACTTTAGATCAGTTATGAAAATTTTTTCTTTTGCTGTTGTTAAAAATGAGTACCCTGCTGACCTTTTGTCTCAACCATCTTTCCATCCCTCCTCTCAGCTGGAGGTGCTGTGTTCAGTCAACATTCTTCAGTTCATCTTCATCGCTCTCAGGCTGGATGGGATCATCAACTGGCCTTGGCTGGTGAGATTCATAATAAAACTGTTTGCCATGAATTCCAGTTCTACATATATTCTGTGTGTTATGCTGTAACTGTGCCGTATGCTGTCTGTTAAAATGAACTCTTGCTAAGTTTGACCTGTTTATTTTTCCTCGGTTGCAGGTGGTATGTGTCCCCCTGTGGATCTTGATGTCCTTCCTGTGCCTTGTTGTCCTTTATTACATCATTTGGTCCGTCCTCTTCCTTCGCTCCATTGACATCATTGCAGAGCAGCGGCGGACTCACATCACTATGGCAATCAGTTGGATGACTATTGTCGTTCCCCTTCTCACTTTTGAGGTGAGTTGTGAAAATAGTGAGATACTTAATTACAGACAATAACAAGACTCATCTTCAAAGCTTATTTAATCTACAGAGAAAAGTTAACAGTGTACTGTATTCAGCAATAATGAAACAACTCCAATGTTGTCCAATGTGTCAGGATTTCTGTAAAATCCTGCTAACTATCATGCAGAGACAGTTTTAATTATGGTCAACCTTCATGTTTGCACAAATATATATTTAGATCCTCTTGGTGCACAAGCTGGACGGCCACAACAGCCTGAGCTATGTGTGTGTGTTCGTCCCTCTCTGGCTCTCACTGCTCACACTCATGGCCACCACGTTTGGCCAGAAGGGAGGAAACCATTGTGAGTATACACCTTTTTTTACTACTGTTCATTTCTTGCTGGTAGAACTGAATCTGCTGCTGATGAACAACTTCTCACATGTTCTATTTCTCTTTGTTACCTTTTAAGATAGCAACAAACAACCATTTTCATTATAGATCAATCTATCAATTAAGTAGTCAAAATATCTTCCTGATGTTTTCATAGGGTGGTTCGGCATCCGTAAGGACTTCTGCCACTTCCTGTTGGAGCTCCTTCCCTTCCTGCGGGAGTATGGTAATGTTTCCTATGACCTTCAACGCAGTGAGGACCCTGAGGCAGTCGAGGATCTGCCCATCCCTGAACCGCCACCAAAGATTGCCCCCATGTTCCACAAGAAGACCGGCGTGGTGATCACACAGAGTCCTGGAAAATACTTTGTCCCACCGCCTAAACTTTGCATCGATATGCCCGACTAAATCTGTTAAGTGGCTGTACTGATGTGCTTGAGCCGTGAGGGAAAAACAGTTTTTATCTGCTGTCCTAAAGGATTTGGTCCCCTCAACACAAACACTCTAGTAGACTGACTTGAGGAGACTCGGCACCATTATGGTGCTTTGTGGATCCAGAATCAAAATTCCCTCACGTAACTCAAATCAGGGAACCATAATCCTGGACTGATTTGGTTTTCACCTGTAGGTGACGTTTCACTGTGTTTTCACATCTAACTTTATCCATTTGATGGACGTCTTTGGAGGGATCCGACCACAGAAGCCTCTCCTACTAGACAGAGCTGGATCTGTATGGACTCTTAACAGCTGGAAACCTTTGTTTGGGGTTCAAAGCGAGTCTGAATGAAAGATAATGCTTGCCTTGCTTTGTGATGGGGACCATTGGAAAGACAATCAAATTAGATGCTGGGATCAGCCTACCCTTTTTGCTCCTTTTTGTATCTTTGACCAGTTAGATGGGGTCAATAGAGGAATTCAGCTCTTACAGGTCTGTCTTGAGACAATAGAAAACTCAGAAGCCCATATTGATAAGGAGTCATTGCTCTTTGTTGTGACCCTTTCCTGCCTAATTCCAGTTTAAGAAGCTGAAACGAGCAAAGTTCCGCTTAAAAAATGATTTAAAAAATATATTGAATTAATTTTCGCAATTGACCAATCATTGCAGTCTATTTTCATTAAAAAAGCTAACAGATGCCTCAGTAGTGGACATCATCATAAAGTCCATTCATTCCTTTGGGAACCTCTGTGGTCTTTAATGTTTACAAAACTCCAAACTTCTGTCATTTTGGCCTAAAGTAAGAGGTGTATTAATTTCTATGCTATCACTCCACCTGAACCAGAGCTGTTCTCATTCATGAGAGGCTCTTGCAATGAACAAGCTAAGAGTATTGTTTTTAAGACGGACCTGGTAAAGCCTACTGTTTCCTTATAAAAAGAACAACACAAACGGCACTTTGTTAACCTGTCTTTATTTTTTTTTTTGTATTCCTGTTTTGTTGTAAATAAGAATCTGGGGACCAGAGTAGAGACGACAGGGTAGGTTGGAGACGGACCTAACAGTCTTCACCTATGCTGTCACCTTATTAAAGGCCAGGCTGTGTTTAACGTCTGGAAACCACTAAATAAGACTCTATTAGTTGACTTTTTGGTTTGTCCTGCCATTCATAATCTTACATGATGTGGCAAAGACTGTTAGCGTTGAATCAGTTCAAAATATTTGGGCAGTCCTTGTGAAAACTGGTCCTCATACTGACTTTAACAGGATTAAGCATATAGTGAGATTTCACAGCATGCAGTGTATGTGGTGTGCAGCTGACATCTCTGCGTCTTATGCCAGTCTACTGCAGAATAATTATTCTAGCTTCAGAAAAGTGAATCAATTTGCAGTAAGTGTTCAGTGAAAGAAAACTTCAGTTTCTCAACAACTCTGCCACTTTCTGGACGAACTGCAAATGCAACAACAAACCTGTAAGTGATCAGTCTTTCAGCATTCTGAGCAGCTCATTAAAAGAACGCCTTAAAAATTAAAACGCAGTTCTTGTATACCTCTCCACGCGTACTGAGGGAGGTGTGTGAAGTGTAATCTACAAAATATTTGTGGAGCCTCTCAGGAAAACAGTGTTGCAGTGATCCTCCTGACTGACTAGAGATGGATACTATAGAGAACGTCAACAGATACTATTCAAAATAAACTTTATTGATGCATCATCAGGACATATTTGTGAAATTCTTCATACTAGTAGAAATATTTTTACCATCAAATTGATTCAATTTAAGTGGAAAATGAATGTTTCCATGTATTCACATAATGAATTAATCCATGATTATTATTGAGGCTGAGCTTGTATCAGTTCACAAGACGGACGGAATGATGCATCTATGATAATGCTCCTGGAGTGCAGTACAGCTGATAAACGGTTCTGCTCAGAGCTGGACCCAGGTTTCTGAAAAACAAAGTGAAGATAAAGAATCTCGGTTTTATGATCATAAAACACCTTTTTTAAACTTTTATCCCTGAGGAATAAAGTTTACTTCACGAGTTACAGTTGGATTAGTAAGTTATCATGCTAACTCTGCTACAGTATGCTAAAAAGCCAGTGAGGTAGAATACTGTTCATTAATATTAAAACCATCCAGCATCACCATGACATTTTTTTGTGTGGATTAAAAGTAGAGATTAGCATACTGTTGCTGGAAGCTCACATATCTTCAGCTCTAGCTCGGTTTATTTTATCCAGCTAACACACAGATGAGCAACAAACTGGCTGCTTCACCTCTAGAGAGAAGGACGACAGCATGCAGATAAAAACAGGCTTTCGCGTGTTGCTGTACAAACCGTTTGAGCTTCCCAAATCGGATGGAGGAGAGGAGTTTCTCTTTCTCTGCTTCACTGGTGCACCGTTCATAAGCTGCCAGAAGACTGAGAACCAGATGCCAAAGTTAGAAAAAATCATGTAAAGCAACAACTTTGATGTTTTAATATCCTAATGCTGTCACCATAAATATACACAAAGTGTAAGACAGTCATCCTGATTAAGATTTACTAGACTCCCTTTCCTGCTAGCTATGCAAAAAGGGAGATAATGGGACTAGCACTTGTCTACACAATCGTGTGTGTGTGTGTGTTACCTGTGTGGAGTGCTGTAATGCTCCTGTATCGCTGCTGCCTTATCTCCAGACAAGCCGCTGATCTGCATGAGCTGTCTGGCAAACACTTCCTTCACCGTCTGACACTGCAGAGGGAAAAGCCAGAAAGAGGTTACGGGGGCCATGAAGTTTTGATCAAAGCAGTGATGCAAACACACCTTGTTTTTGACTGCACCATGATTGAACTCTGCAAAAGAAATGAGAGAGGAAGCAGGGGTCGCTGTCCCCTCGCCATCACTTCCCAAGTCGCCCTCAAGCTCTCTGGAGCGACACATCAGGGCGCAGCCCTGAATAGTCAACAGAGGGGACATAAGATAAAAAGACAAGTCGGTACCAGTGGGTTTCTTCTTTATTGACATGCACAAAACCTATAAACTGATATCAGCCTTTTGAGACCGGGGTGAGGCACATTGACTGGAATTGAAGAGATATTTCTTTATCTCATTTAAAGTCTTTTAAATGTGTGTATGTGTGCCGACCTGGTATAGCTTCGTCAGGTAGCGCGTCATGACGGTGAGGTAAGCCGCCGACTCGCTCACGTTCTGGACCCTCTTCACAAAGAAGCCATCCACCACCTATAACCCCACAAACCACAGCAGAAACACAAATTGATCAATACTTGATCAGATGACTCTACGTTGATTCTCAAACACTGTTTACTGAAAAATGATGGCAGCAATAAAAACAGAAAATCTGTCAATAGAAAATGTAATAAATAGTATGTATTGCTTATACACATGTAGCTTCCTATACTTCTGGATAATCCTGGTTTGTACTCCACCTGTGTGTTGACGATTGCCTGCTGCAAAGTACTCTCAGGTAAACTCAGATGGGAAGCAGCGGACCCACATTCCTCCACGAGATAGATGGGTTTACGGAGACCACACCTCTTCAGCCGAAACTATCGAGGGAAGAACGACAGATGAGAATACATGTAGCGGCATGAGGCCAGGAATCAATAAGGTGGTCACAGCATCTTGCCATTCTTCCTCATGATTTACAGACAGGATGAGAATTTAATAAACCAGATTACAGGTTGGTGAAAAGCGTCACACTCCAACCTTCTGTTCTCTGAAGCGTCCATCAATGATGCTGCCGCACAGGTCATCCATCCTCTTCCTCTCAATGATGTAATCAAGGACGAGCTCTCTGGCTGCAGGAGCGCGCAACTGACCTGAAACAAAATAAAATCATTCCGTACAGCAGCAAAGATTGTTTCATGTCCTTATTTTAAAATATTTTTTAAATGTATTTTTTGCGTCATGTAAGAAGTGTCTGAGCCCTTTTACCCCTTACCTGGAACAGGCATGACCTTTTCCCGAGCGACCCACAAGAAGTCTCCGACGTTCAGCTTCCTGATGTCAAAGTTGACCCCGTTCCTCTGGAGCTCTTTGACCAGCTCCTGCTTACGGAGTTGGTTGCCGCTGAACAGAGATCAGAGAACGTGTGAAATGAGAACAGAATTTTCAGAATGAAGACTCCTACATGACGACTGAAGAGCGGTTTGATCCACTCACCCCGTAGTCTCGATGAAGTCGACGCAGAGCAGAATCTCATAGGTTCCGGGAAGAAGACACTCGGCATTCTGCTTCCTGCTGCCTGCCTGTGAACTCTGGGGTTCTCCTGAAGAACTCATCCCTCCAACCTCGCTCCTCCGGCTGTGAAGAGAAGTCAGTCATTCTGTTCCCACTGGAAACAGGGCACAAGATGAAGTCTGTTATTTAAAGCACTCTTACTGCACTTCCTCTTCCTCATCATCACTAGCAGTAAGATCCACAACCCCAGGACTGTTTTCCTCTTCCTCCTCCTTCACTTCTTCCTTTCCAACCTCCTCTCCTGCAGCCACCCGTTCTACTGACTCTAGTCGCTCTGCTAGAGCCAGACCTTCATCCGTCAGTGTGTACCTGAGTGAGGAAGAAGAGCAGAGACGACCCTCAGTGTTCTGGTTAGACGTAGAGTTAGCTGAAGAGAAGTTTTCTGGAGCTACTGTCCAGGAGAGTCACAAAGGCTGCTTTTTTTTTTTACTAAAAAAACAACAATAAAACAGGGTTTTTGATCGTGAAAAAAGTCCACTTGCCTCTCTGTGTGTGTGTGTGTGTGTGTGTGTGTGTGTTTGCTGTGTACCTTGCAGGGTTGTGTGTCTTCATCAGCAGGTTTTTCTGAATCAGAGTGCTGACTGAAGACCAGGCTGTGTATTTACTGCCCACATCTGGCTATAAAGTAAAGGAGGGATGATTTTTACAGGTTTGAAGTAAATAAGATCAACAGCAGGGGTTGAAAGAGCAAAACTGTATTTCACTTACAACAGTGAAGGATTTGTCACAGAGATGCTGAGCTTCTGTTTGCAGCTCCATCTTAAACATATAACCTTTACTGCCTGGGATCTACAGAGAAAGATATGATGTAAATTCCTGCCGACACAGTGAAAAGATTTCACAGTTGGATGACGAAAGGTCACCTGCGACTGTCTGTAAAGAGTGAGCAGAACAGCGTGACCCCCAGACCTCTTCTGGGGCACATACTCCCTCTTCTTCTTTTTCTTCTTCCCCACCTCTCCTCCTCCATCCACATCCTTCCCTCCATCCCCTGCTGTCGTTGTCTGAGATAAAAGATGATCACACTTTTCTTTCCTCTTATGCATGAGTACAGATACACAAGAATGACGAACGAGTTCATTCTCATAAAGAGCTCATATCTAGTAGGAGAACTACCTTGGTTCTTTTAGGATTTTGTAATTAAAGGTAACTTATAAAGAAATTAAACATTCAACTTCTCTAAATTGTGTCTGCTTTGTTTCTTTGTTTACCTTCCTGGGGGGGACCATGCTGTTGTTGTCCTGTATGTCAAGGAGGTGCACTCTTTCAGGGAGAGAATGAATAGGAGCGCCTGTCCCTGGAGAAGGAGTGGAAAGAAAAAGTAAAAGAAAAAAAAGATAGCGTGTTATTTTACACTACCTCATGTCTTCAACTTAAAGGGATGTCATTAGTTTTTTATGTTATTTCACAAGTTATTAAGAAGTTTTAAAACATGGATGTCAATTAAACTTAAAGTCCCTCATTAGGATTATCATCCCAGCTCTCAGTATATCCACCCATGTTAAATCATATCATAAAGTCATAGCAGCACTGATCACTTTATTTAGCATATCATAGAACCCTTTCACTCTTTATCCATTGACCTACCTTCTCTGTAATGTATGGTCTTTAGCCACGCCACTCGGTTAAAGTGGAGCTCCATTCATTTCTTACCGTTCTCTCGATGGTGTCGCTGCAGCTTATCATCCAGGATTTTACAGATGCCGTCACCAAAGTGCTGGAGGATCTTAGCCTCTTTGGCGTTTTTAAGTGGTAAAGGATATTTATTCAAAGAGTTGATGGCCTGGAACAAAACAAAAACACATGCACTGAGTTGATTGAAGATCTCGTCTGTTCTTTACTGATTTATATATTTTTTCCATTTCACACATTACTGTATTTACAAATCTTCAGTTCATTGAATGTGATTAAATTGTGTGAAATATGACTTCATGACAGGTCTGGATTTCGATTTAGGATGTGGAGGTATTTCAGCTAAGAGGCTTCCTGAGTTCTAAACTAATGATACTCTCCTGAGATCACTGACACAATGCCAGCCACTAATGACAGTTGAGTCAAAATCATAATTATTGGTCTCTAAACTTGTTAAAAATCCAAATATTTTGTTTGCTTAATGGGGCATTATGTGAATTTTTAGCATTATTAGCATTTTCACTAGACTGAAGAAGTAAAACTTTGGCGAGATGTGGTGATGTAGTCGACCTCAAGGACAACAGAATGAATGAGAATCCACACCTACATACTGGTGAAGACTGATGATCAGAAATAAATTAGTGAATACAGTCACCACATTGTTCAATTAAAATAACGGCAGACAACATTACACAATACCATAAATAAAAATGAACTATCCTAGAAATAATTCCAGAAGCTTGTGCTGCCTTCGTTCTTCCCAGACCACTCTAGATCTCCCCACAGCAAAAGCACATAAAGCTAAATGTTAAAAATATTACCTATAGACATTCAGACATACATATTAAAGTAATAATATAACAGTAATAAGGGCATTCCTTGTTAATATATAAGCTTGTATGAAGGTTTTTACGGTTAGCATGTTTTAAACAGGGAAACCCAAGTTCAAGTCACAATCCGCCCTCTGTTCCTGAGTAATGGTGTTCAGAAGCTAGTTAACAGAGAAGTTGACCTTTGAGCTTTTAGATATAACATCTTCTTCTTATCCTCTTCTTCCGCTTTTTGCGGGTATACCCGCACAGTACAACGTTTCATGATTTCACAGTTTAAGTGACACTGAGTCATGATTAGCATCGGCAGACTTCATGAATGATCAACTGCACGGACACGTTTGGATGACACAAACGACAGTTGAACTAAAAGGGATCCAAATAGTTAAAAGTTAAAGTTCGATCTGATTAACTGCGCTGAATTGAACAGATCACCTTCTGGTACGTGTACTGGGTCTTCCGTCCCTTCTCTTTGGCCTCGTCCCGGAGTTCCGTGAGCCACTTGAGGAACAATGGGTTCGGGCAGGATGGCAGGTTGCGTTTCCGACCCAACCGGACCGGCTTCGAATTTTGCATCCCTTTGAATGGCAGAAAAGAGATTATAAGTAGGAATAATATGGATCTGTTAACACCATCACACATTTAAGTGATATATCCATTGCAACTTTATAAAGAACAAGCTAACGGTAGGTGATTCGAATTAGCTATTTAAAGGTTTCAATAAACATAAAAACCAGGGGGAAAACAGAAAACAATGTTAACAGAACGACTTAACAAGGAAACAATGAAAAAAAAAGTTGCACCCGGATACACGACTCACCTCTAACATAGACATTTATTCATTTTCTGGCGCCTTGTTTTGAAAGCGAGTACTTCCTTGTTGACTGTAGTCACGTGGCCGGAAAAGGCATTTAGTAACCACAGTGACACCTAGCGGCCAGTTTGGTAATAAAAAAACAAAAACCGATCGAGTTCATGAATGAGTGGATGTTTTTGTGCCACAATCAAAACACTAGTGCAGCACGAAAAATTGTCATCACTCATGGGAATAAATGACAACATATTAAAGTATGGTGCATTCTAATTTATACTAAAAGTATTCTGACATGTTAAATCTGCTAAATCTGAAAATTTGTCAGGAATTTATTTATTTTTTGTTGCAAATGCCAGTGAAAACATTCACGCCCTGGTGGAGATAATGAATAACGAAATAACTAACAGTCACAAAATAACCAGCAAATAAACAAACAAACAAAATAATCATCAAATGGTAAACTTTAAAAATGTTTCTGTGAAAATCTCTTCTTTTCCTGTTCTGGAAGTGTTGATACTTTGGTTTCCAAAAAAAAAAAATCAGATGTGGTTTCTCTCAGTGTCAGTTAACTTTGAAGACCGTTATTTAGTTGTTCCCCGACTCTACTTCCCCATGTCCTCAGGCTGAAGGGAGTCTGCAGGAATCCTCCAACAAGACCCAACAGAGACCAAGAATCCAACCTCACCCTCCTAACCACCTCTCTGCCTGAAACTCAGACAGCAACACTGGGGAAACGTTGCATAGTTAAATCCAGTCTCCATGCAAGTGTAATGCAAATTTAGACTTTTGCATTGAAATGAAACCGAGCCACAACAGACTGGTACACAAGAAGTATTGGTGCTTGAAGTTCCCCGAGAGTCATGTTTCCCCATTTGTTTTTGTAAAGTTAAATTTGTTCTTAATACATACAAATAATTCCCTTTGTCCCTGCACAGGTAATTTTGTTTTATCTGAGACTCTTTACTAATTATTCAATGATTATTTATCAGCAGTCACACTTTAATTGATTTCATTTAAAAACATTAAATATAAAACTGGTTAAAGGAAGTACTTCTTAGAAAAAGTGTTTAATTGTTGAAGTTGCTTAGCTTACCATTATTTGTAAGAGATAGACCGCTTATACATTAAACATACCTATGCCTACCTCACATAAGCATTTTATTAAACGAACCAACGAAATAAACAGTTTTCATTGGAAACATAAATTTACCTATTGTGGTTTTACCCATTTCCTACACAATGGTCCACATTTGATTAGTTAAGTTTTGAAGTTTGCACAGCTGCCTCATGTGCGACAAATATGTCAGAACAACAGCACTCATGACAGTCTGAGAATAATTAATGCTAACAGGGTTGTACAGTCTGCTGTAAATGTGACAGGAGTTCAAGGATGGAGGTGGGACTAAAGGCTCTGAGCCCCTTCTTGTTCGCTATGGTGATGGACAGGCTGACAGACGAGGTTAGACAGGAATCTCCATGGACTATGATGTTTGCAGATGACATTGTGATCTGCAGTGAGAGCAGGGAAAAGGTGGAGGAGAAGCTAGAGAGGTGGAGGTTTGTCCTGGAAAGGAGAGGAATGAAGGTTAGCCGCAGTAAGACAGAGTACATGTGTGTGAATGAGAGGGACCCAAGTGGAAGAGTGAGGTTACAGGGAGAAGAGATCAAGAAGGTGGAGGATTTTAAGTACTTAGGGTCAACAGTCCAGAGCAATGGAGAGTGTGGAAAAGAGGTGAAGGCAGGATGGTACGGGTGGAGGAAAGTGTCAGGTGTGATGTGTGATAGAAGAGTTTCAGCTAAAATGAAAGGAAAGGTGTACAAAACTGTGGTGAGACCAGCGATGTTGTTTGGTCTAGAGACAGTGTCACTGAGGAAAAGACAGGAGGCAGAGCTGGAGGTAGCAGAGATGAAGATGCTGAGGTTCTCTCTGGGAGTGACCAGGAAGGATAGGATCAGGAATGAGTACATCAGAGGGACAGCACATGTTAGAGGTTTTGGAGATAAAGTCAGAGAGGCCAGACTGAGATGGTTTGGACATGTCCAGAGGAGAGATAGTGAATATGTTGGTAGAAAGATGCAGAGTTTTGAACGGAGGCCTAGAGGAAGACCAAAGAGGAGGTTTATGGATGTAGTGAAAGAGGACATGAAGGTAGTTGGTGTGAGAGAAGATGATGCAGAAGACAGGGTTAGATGGAGGCAACTGATTCGCTGTGGCGACCCCTGAAGGGAAAAGCTGAAAGAAGAAGACAGGTTGTACAGTCGTCTCAACTTGTGCAAAGACACAGTGGGAGACCAGGTTGGGTTTTGTCTACAACTGATATTTGGTATCACTAACCAACGCCTAGATGCAAGCTCATTCTCGTTTTTAATTCCTAACAAGTTGAACCAGCGCCTGACAAAAACAGCAGTTTTTTGTCTGCTGAAAACCCTCCCCAAAAAAACTGCAAGATGATTTCTCGGAGTGATGATGCTGAAAAGGCCTGAATAGTTATAATACAAATATACTAATTACCCCTGCGGAACTGCAGTGTCATTATCACACTAATTTCACGCAAACATGCTAAACCGTTTTAGTTGGTTAGCTTTAGAGATGCTGGAAGGGTTATTTTACCTTTAGAAAAAGGCCAGACTGTCCGGTTCCTCCTCTTTCCAGGATTTATACAGAGTAAACAGACGACTACAGATGAAACATGAAGCTGTTAAATTAACATAAGTATATTATTCTTACCATTCTATTCTTACTGTTAATTTCGGACACTGAAATATGAATCATATCAGGCATTTGAAAACAGATTTAGATGCAGAGTGAAAAAAAAAAAGTCACATTTGTTGTTAATTATTTACACCCAAGCCACATTGTTGGTCATTTTTCTGGTATCATCATATAGCGCCTGACTGCCTTTGTGATATCATGGTTATAAGTTAATGAAGCAAAGGGTGAAGCCACGGTTGTCATGGCTCTGTTCACTTCAACGGTCTCCAGCCACACCCCCCACAAACAAGTAACAAGCCAATTCGACATCGCTGGCCCAGAAATCAATCTAACATAAAGTAATCCGCTTGCTTATTGAAGCCCAGTTGGTGACAAATAACAGTTCTCGTCTCATATATTACTGCCTTTAATGAATAAACGGTATCTTTGTCACAGAAAAACTGGCATACAGAGAAGCCCACAGGTAACACAAGCAATAGAAATAAAAAAATTGATATTGACAGACATGTTAATGTGCCTATCCGTGTTTTTTATCCCATGTAAAAACCATATATTAATCAAATTTATATACATATTCCCAAATCCACACTCACACACTTAATGTATATACACATAAACTTTGCCCACTGTTTAAGACATTCGTCAGTCTCCATTCATCCTCCCTGAGTCTTCCACTGCGATGCTGCTGCAGGTTTTCTTCTACTTCTCCACCGATTCGTTCGTGTCATCGCTGTCAGGTTCTTGAGGAGAGCTTGGCGGTGACCCTCCACCCGATGCTCCGCTTGACCCTCCTCCTCCTCCAGATCTTCTCGCGGCTTTCCCCTTCAGCAGGTGGCTGTTGGGGTGAAGCGACTGGATGTGTTTCAGCAGCTCCTCCTGATTTCCCGACGTGTGGCCGCACTCCTCGCAGACGTACAGCTTGTTGCGTCGCTCCTTGTAAGCGTACTTCTGGGTGACGCTGTGGATCTTCTTCATGTGCGACTCCAGGGAGCAGCGCTGGGTGAAGGCCTTCTCGCAGAGGGTGCACTTGTAAGGACGGACTCCTGCAGGAAAGCATGGAAAATGTCGTATGCTTCGTTGCATCGCCTGTGTGCGTAAGCAAGTGTGTGCAAACACGAGCATGGATAGCTACCTGTATGTGTGCGTACGTGTCTCTTGAGGTCGAAGGTGTCGTTGAAGCCTTTGCCGCAGAAGCTGCACAGATGCCTCTTAGTCTCATTGTGACATTTGACATGTCTGTTTAACATCCGCTGGTGATGGAAGGTCTTCTGGCAAATCTAAAGTTACAACAAGACACATACTGTCATATTGGGAACGAGAATTTCACAAGCCTAATGGCGTCTACCCGTCGGATGTTGTTGTTGATGTTGTAAATGTGATGAAGGTGTGAAATTTGTTATATTAACATGTCCGAAAAGAAATAAATAAACTACATAAAATTGTCGAACATCATAGGAATACCTGCCAACATCCATCCATTCAAATCTATATATATAGAGAGAGAAATGTCTCGCATATTAAATCTGTTTAAATCTGGTACCTGGCAAACAAATGCCCCAGCTGATGCAGTCGAGGAACTCTGATTTTGACCAGTGGATCTGGTTACTATGGAGACCGCCTCCACAGATGTCGCCGTCAGGGCGAGTGGCTTCACGGAGGTGGGAGGCGTCAAGGTAGGTGTGGTGGGAGTGGGCGCCAGAGGAGAAGCAGCAGAAAGTAACTCACCGGTGGTTACCTGTGCAGGGCAGAGTGGGGAAAAGGGTCATTTCATTGTAATCCGGATTTAATCTGGATTTAAGACAGTGTTCTATATTAGCTGCAGAACAAACAACCCCAGACTGAAGAATGTTTACTTCTGTACCTTCATTTTGGATCGGTAGTACGTGGGGCCAGCCTGAGACCTCCTTCTGACATCAGATTTATCCTCCGCTGAGGAAAGCGAGGGAGGTGGGCTTGGCGGTCGACCCAGCGTCGTGCTGGAGGGCAGTTCTGGTTGGGTTTGCGTGTCGCACACAGATTGTTTGGTGAGGCAGAGCGGAGCCGTCTCAGCAGGGCTGGCCTCAGCTCCCATCATCAGGACGGAGGGGGGGAAGATGGAGACTGGAAGGAGAGAGGAGAGAGGGTTACCTCTATGTTCTCTAGCTATGATGAAGGTTTTGGTCATGTGGTCAAGTTTATTCCCCTCGTTCATCTCTCCACCAACACATGATAGAACAGTTTGGTTTCAGTTGCTAAATGCTACGTTCACGGTATTTCAACTTAGTGTGACGTGTGTTGAGGGTTTTTAGAGCATTTTAAGAGAAAAGATAATTACACAAAAAATTTTTTAGAATATTTTTTAAATTAATATACACATTTTATGTATATTTATGATATCCTAACCATTCTTCATCATCAGGCTTGCATCAGAGTTTAAAATACTGTTTTGGGATGGTCGTAGGTGCAACAAATTGAAATTGTTACGGTAATAATGATGACTTTCAAACTAAATGTCTCACCAAGCTGCATTATGGGAAATGTTTGCTTCAGTTTGGCATCTCCTACTTTTTCTTTTTGTTGTTATTTTACATTCTCATACTAACCCCACAATGGAACAGAATCCAAATAGTAGGACTGTCCTTTTTAATTATTTTGATTACGTAGTTGATCTCTTAGTGAGCCTCTAATGGATTCACTGGTCTATGCAGAAGCACACAGAATCTCACTGTTGTTGAGCCACCACACAACATCAGGTTTAAGGACGCTGCACCTCACTAGATGGAGGATGAGAGCGGCCTGAGATAAAAAACTCTCAATAGGCTGCCAGTCTAAACAGCTCCATATTTGCACAATCTCTCAATTAGCAAACAGAGTTAAATGTGTGAGTGTGGGTGTGGGTGTGTACATGTTTGGCCTATTGTTTAGCACAACCTCATTTGCACGCACACACATGCATAATCACACACACACACACACACACACACACACACACACACACACACACACACACACACACACACACACACACACACACACACACACACACACACACACACACACACACACACACAGTAGCAGCACACTACCACTGCTGTCAGACTTGTCTGACCAGACAGTCTTGAAGCTCCAGCTCTGTACCTTCCTCAAACAATCCGCCTCCGCAAGGGGTGGACACCTGTCTGCGTGTGTGTGTTGTGTGTATGAGCAAGCTCATGTAGACATGTGAGCCTCCAGCATACAGGTGTGTGTGTCTGCATGCACACCGACATAGTCAAAAGACAGGTGTGAGCAAGCTTGGCGAGGACAACGAATCGTTTGCCTCCACGGAGCCTCCATCAGATAAAACACAAATGTAAATGCAAATGAAGCCTTGCAGTAAGGTGGAAAGATGAAAAGACAGGAGTGATCAGCAGTAGGAGAGCTAACGGTACGACGTTCACAACTTTGTGTGCTCTTAAGAAGATGCAGCTTCCTTTCATTCTCACTGTGCCAAAGAGACCAGACTTTCATCAGTCTGCTGTTTGTTTGCTTGTTAGCAGAATTACAGAAAGAAAGAAGAAAAAAAACAAAAACTACGGGATGAATTTTAACACAAGAACAGGGAAAGAACTCCTTACATTTAGGATCCAGGAATACTTGACTCTATTTTCTGTAACTGGGAGCTTCTGAACATTTCCTTTTATTACACAAAAATGATTTCCTCAAATTGAAAAGAACTCATATGGTCATTCCAAAATTTCTCTCAATAAAGATTTAATATTTTTAATAAAGGTCCAATCAAATAATAATAATAATAATAATAATAATAATAATAATAGTAATGTGATTGTGCTTGATCTGTTTCAATACTATAAAAATAAAAAAGCGAAGTATTTGGTAAAACTAAAATCAGTTAACTGTAGAATTTGGAATCATCACTTGATAAACTTGATTAAACTTGAACTTGACTTTGAATGCTAACAGGCTAATGCTAATGTTCTTTGTGCGGGATGATACGTCAGTTGTTCTCCTGCAGCACAAACAATGTCTTCAGAATGCTGATTAATGGTGATTTATCAACGATCAGTGATGTAAAGTATTTTATTAATTCCTGCTGACCATCTCATCTTCCTCCATAATAACTGAACGACTGAGTCGTCGTTGTCTTGATCAGACCATATGACTCTGATACTTGTTACCAGTTCACTTCTTAAACGGTGCATTGTTCCAAACTGGTGGTGAGAGAGCATTCCACTACTCTTCCAGTTTCTAGTCGCTCCTGTCTAGGCTTGTTTAATGCTGCTTTCAAGTCATATATTTAATAAAGCCAAGTCAAGTCAGCGAGGTCAAAGTTTAAATCCTTCGTCCGTGTAGCAAAAGCGACCAGAACTCGCCTGTGTCGTGCGACAAACAGTTCAAACCCCACAAATTTCCTTTAGGTAAAATACATCTTTCCAACATTTTCAAAAATTGGGAATTGGCGAGATTGTTCACCTGTGGCCATTCTGGTTTCAGCTTCTGGCATGCTAGAGACTATTTCCGACTAAGAAGGGTTAAATGAAGAACTTGGAGACCTCTTTAATTATCAGTTTTAAACCATTAGCCAGTTCATTTTTAAGACTAGTGACAGCATTAAGGATTTGTGTTTTCTGATTGACTTAATGGTTTTAAACCTTTATTAATTATTCTCTTTACTGATGCTCAACTCGTGGTGATAGTTTCTGTGGTGACGGCCGCTTGCTGGACATTTAATCTCATCTTGCATTGTTTGTTCACCCCTCCTTTGCTCTCACCAATGAATGAAGAATGTGTGCTTGGCTGTGTGTTGGGGGAGATGGGGACGCTTAACATGCTGGTTGTGTTGTTCTAAATTCATCTCTGTTCTGTTTCTTTTTTTTTTTTCCTATCCATTTGCCGTCACTCAGCTTTGTGAAAGAGTCAACAATCGGGACTGTAGATAACTTTCTCAAACACTGGGTGTGAGACTTTGTGTGTTTGCTAAAGGCGTTAAGGTCTGCAGCAGAAGGCTGTCAGTCGGGTCCGTTACATTTCCTCCATCAAATACACATTAACTTTGCTGGAGCCTTAGAATAAACCCAAAATAAAACCCCTCAATGTGAGATCACAACTATAGGAAATAGTGTGACCCATGAGGTGGGCTGATAATAAAGAATCTTGGAATAGTTTGATTCTGGTTTGTTGGTTAGAAAAGAAAATTAATTCCTGTTTCACGTTTGTGTGGTAAATATGATGTGACACAACCAGCGGCTCCTTCGTTTACGCTTAACAGAAAGACTATAGGGAAGGAGGTTGGTCTCCATTCAGCCTCAGGGTGATGCCACGAATGCAGCATTTTTGAAACTCTTGTAGTTTACAGATCAAACTAGAACAACACCAAAGGACAAACCTCAACAAACAGTTGAACAGCTCTACAAATGTCTGTTTAGCTTGCGTGGCTTATTTGACCACATCCGCCATTTTCAGGCAATTTTTTTTTTCCAAGAATGGGAAGAACGAACAAATAATGAAAAAAAATTGGAATAAATAAATTAAGAGGTGAAAAAAAATTAAAAATCCTTGCCTGGTCCTTCTAACCCACCTATAATTATCTAAAGAAAAAATATGGAAAAAAATTTAAAAAAATGGAAACAAGAAAAGAAGGAATAATTGTTTAATCATGTAAATGTAGAATAACATTTGCAATACAATTAATTATGCCTACACTGACAATAATATTGCAAATATTACACATAAACAGACTCATGAAACATTTATCCTAAGCTACAGTAGAATTATTTAAAATTTTAACTGAAGTATTCACATACTCTCCAACCCATAATGTTCAGGTAAGATTCCTGCCCCTATACTGCTAAAGCTGAGTCTCCACAAAAATTTAAGACGCTCTTTCCTGGACCAGGAATGATTCTCCCATTGGGTTTTATGGAAATCCATCCAGCTGTTGTAGCTTAATCCTTCTAACAAACAAGCCAACCAACAGACAAATGACACGACTGGAAACATAATCTACAAACATGATATAACCTTTTCAGCAGTTTGGACAGAGCCAGTCTCTCCTGTATCCAGCTTCGCTAACAGCCTCTGAACTTCCTGCTGAACACATAAAGATGCGTCAGCTGTCGATCCTCTCATCTGCCAGGACGACGCATTTGTCAAAGTGCTGAACTATTTCGCTAAAAACCAGCTTGAAGGTTGAAAAAACTTTTTTAAGATGCAATAAAGAGCAGCAGGATTGGTGATGCATTGAGTAAAATATCTTTAGAAAGTTAAGAATTTGCATCCTCATGTAGGGCTGAGACTTGAGAGGAATTCATCAAATTTTAGGATTTACAGATGGAAAAGTCAAACAGCTTTTATTAATGCTAAGGTTTTTGTAATAAAATACTGTCACATATTCTTTGGAAACTCTGATGCTGTGTGCACATGAGAAATAAAACACTCCCTGTTGTTATTAAAGTCTCTTTATCGAAGGGTTACAAGATGTTTTACTCTGTATTTTATTCTTTATTCGATAGACTATGCTCAAATATCTTTCTTTCTTTCCCTCCTTATATTCCCTTCACAGGAAGGGAATAAAGAGCAATCTTAAATATAGACTTCTCTGCATCAGTGAAGTAGTTTAATAACGATTTGTGTCTTCCCTTTCCTTTGATGAATGTGAAACTTTTGTATATACTGCATTAATGAGAAACACTATGCCTTACACACTAAAAGAGATGAAAACACGTTTAGCTCAATCAGGTCTATTTTTGACGAATGATGCATGAGAAACAGGCCCAGGCACATGTTTGGGATTAAGAACGAACTCCGGCGCACACCTAGGATGACAATCACCCACAAGACACAGCCGAAACTAAGGACAAGTAGCGCCTAATTTCTGTAACTCGCTGTGGGCAATTACCATACCTCTGTGTGTGAGTGTGTGTTCCTCTGACACACAACGACACACGTCAGGCAGGTACGTCAAGTAACGGCACATACCTGTAGCTAAGACCGTTGCAGGGCTTGGTGAGGAGTGTTGACTGCGTAATTACGCACTACCGTTCAGTTTTTCTACTCCTCAAGAAAGATTTCATGACAAATAAGGACATATTATCATGTAAAGGGAATTTTTATACGTATGATCTGCTTTTATTTTTAACTTAACGATGAAGGATTTCACTACAGACAGAATCTGTATTTACTCGAATGAGTTAAATTAATTCTAGGAAGGTTTTGTGCGTAAAATTCGCTTTAAAAACTGTTTCACGTGTGCTAAAAATGAACCCATAAATACATGCATGCTTCATTTAATCTTTTTGATTGAACCAGTAAGTGATGTTGCTCTTTAGGCGAGTTTAAAAGTACTTTAAATTAAAGGCGTTTTAGTTCATCCACAGGATCCGGTTTACAGAGGATGTGAGAGTCAATGATTAAAAGTTAACGGTGATGAGATTTAGAGGAAAAGACAATCGGGGGGGAGAGAGGGAGAGCCGGCAGGGGAGGGGTGGGGGTTTAGGGTGTAGCCCGTTACTCGTTATCTGATACTGAAGTGGTCTTACAATAAAAACTCTGCCGATGGCAACAAAGGGGATTGTTCTCAAGAAGAGAGAAGAGAAGGAGTAGCTGGGAAAAGAGGTTTACTCCCCTAACGTGTCTTTTTAATTGTAAAGAAATGCTAAACACCAAATAAACGACCTAAATGTTGGGGACAATGTCAGGTCTTGTTAAAGCACCCAACGATTCTTTTCTCTGCTGTCATCATGTGAGTGAAACACGAATTAAATCCATATATTCAATTTAAAATAAGTTCTAAATTAGGGACTTCTTTCCAGGATCACCCTTGCGGGAAATAGTTATAATTTTGAGTCCAACGGTTCAACCTTTGAATATTTCTTTAATCAATGAGACAAAGCATTATGGAAACTGTAGAAAAAATATTTATCACCATTTTATAGAGCGAAAAAAATCGCTGGAATAATTGAGATAATCAAACAGAAATAAAATCTCAGGCCAGAGGTGGACGAACATAACAGGCCTGAATGTCATCTAAATGAAGTTGTACAAGGAAGCGCGCAGCAATCTGGGGTTGAAGGTCGTCGTTTGGAAAGCAGCAAGGCTTTGTGATTGAACATATGAGTCGATCATGGACAAATAGAGAAACGAACAAAATATGACGCTTTTAAAAATTTACGCAAACTGGCTTGAATGAATTGTAAATATCCGGAGACACACACACACACACACAAAAATGCGCAACTTCATCCTGCTATCAGGAACTGCACTCTCTTCATGGCCCGCTGTGTTTCCCGTTATTCGGTGGCCCCGGGAGCCGCCGCCCGTTACAACCTCAACCCCCAACGGAGCGTTTCTGCCACCCACGGGAGCGCCACCAAATGCGTAACGCATGCGTAAAAGTACCAAAATGACCAGTTTGACTGTGAAAGTTTGGTTTGTTCTTCGTTAAACAAACCAACAATGCGTTAAGATCTCGTTACAGCGGCGTGGAGACTCACCTGGGATGTAGACGTCCCCTCGTTTGTGATCGGGGAGTTCGCTCCAGTTCCGCTTTCCCGGCGAAACATTCGCCTTCTTCACCAGAAAGGCCCTCGGCATGTTCAATTAGAAACCCGGTTCTTAACGAGGGGTAATATGAGGGAAGTTCGGTTTTTGACGACGTGAAGACCAGCTCCAAATGCAGGAACGCCGGAGGACAAAAAATGGAAGGTGTCAGTCCCCTCTTCTCCTTCCTCCCCCCGCACCTCTTCTTCTCGTTTCGCAAGTCTCGGATCGCTGATATCTTAATTTTCTTTCCCTCGCACACCTTTCCTTCAAGTCCTACCAGCTCTGAAAAGAAACTAAAGTAAACTCTCCGGGAGCCGGGACAGGTGAGTCCGATCAGGTGTGCAGCCCGGACAGGTAAAGTCGATTTATCTCCTCCGGCAGCCTGAAATAACGGGAGTGTGCGTAAAGGAGCGAGCGGTCTGAGGGAAAAAAAGCAGATTGTATCCTGATCACACACACTCTGTCGACAGAGGTGGGTCAAAAAGCAGCACAGGTACTCATTTGAAAAGCAGGAAACAAACGCCAGCGCGCATGCGCGTCAGAAATAACGGTGACAACAAGCTGGAAGAGCCCGGGTTAGGCCTCAAGTATACCTGCTGAACCGGTTTACCCCTCCTCTCTAGCTCTCTTTCCTCCCTCTTTCTCCACCTCCATTCCGCTTTAAGGTGCAAATGACAAGAGGAAGATTTGGGGTGTGTTGTATAGCTGTACAACTTTGACACACACAAACACATTCCCCCTCAAAGCTGTATGAAGACAGCAATGCACATTATTTTCACCCCCAGCGAGAAAAGTAGACAACATTCCTCCTTCAAGTGAGCTCAGTTTTTTACATTTTGACGTTACATCTAAAAGTTCCGTGATAGTTTGAGCTTCGTTGTGTCCTCGAAACCCACCTCATGAATCTGGAGTTATATCTGTATCACGACTGGTTGGATAGTTGTTCAGGGAAAAACATGAAGGCATGTCTGGTTCATCAAAATTAATCAAGTTTGAGGCCTTTCTTTGATCACTTTGATGCTGGAGGTTTTGAGGATTCAAAAGGTTGGGATTATTTGTAAGGAGCACAAAAACATTTGAATCAAGCTGTATATTTGGTTTCTACAAATTAATTTCTTATAAACTTACCTGAAATGAAATTATAATGTCATTTGATGTCTTGTTATGGCTCAGAGAAGTACAGCTCGGCTGATATTCCCATAACTAGAGGCTGAGTTTATGCTCCTGGTTTTTCTACTTTAAGAGACACTCTTTTTGGTTTGCTTGTCTATAATGTCGTTTCTTCATTGTTTAACTCTTTTCAGTGAAGCTCACTGGATAATAGACCTGGATAAAGGGGTGTCTGTGCAGGTCTGTGCAGGTCATTCACACAATTTGCATGACATTGAGGGCTGGAGCTGTGGTGAATATACAAAAACCCTGAGGAGAAATTCATGATGAAGACTACAAATGATCACTTTACTGCCACAGCAGTCGTTTTTTCCAGTCACAGCGTGAAAACAGACACGAGTCAAACAGGAAGTTTGTTCTTTGAGTTGGATTATTTACCTTATTTTTCATTTTTTAAAATGTCTCATTGCTGACATTAAATCCTGCAGAAAAAAAATATGAATTACGAGCAAAATTTAGCTCAAAATCTGCAAACAGAACATTGTTTACATTAATTTGGGGGAGAATCATGTGTGAAAGTAGCACAAGTGCATTTGAAACATTTAGATTTTTATCATGAAAGACACTGAATGTTAAGGCAAATGTTGGATAGCTATCCTGAAATCATCTTATCTGAGACAAAGAAGCCACCAATCAGCCACCGCATATAGATTAAAACCGAAACAAATGATCATTGATGATTTTATTTGTTGTTTATGATATTAAACTAAATAAACATTTACTTATGAAATAATGAAGCATGCAATATAAAGCATGGAGTCATTTAATTATGCTTGACATGCATTTTCTGTCACATTATAGAAAAGGCTGATGGATCTATTAATTAAATTATTATTATTATTATTATTATTATTATTATTATTATTATTATTATTATTATTATTATTATTATTATTATTATTATTATTAAACACAAATACACACACGCACACACACACAAACACACACACACACACACACACACACACATACAAACACACACACATACAGAGAAACATTGTGGAAATATATAAAGAAGCAATGGTAGATCAGATCAACATTGAAAACAGTTGTAGATCTCATGTTTGTTTTCTGTTTATTAATCCACCTCAGGACCTGCGGCGGTTTCCCGGGGGGGTGCATCACACAGTTTTGTCACATAGGACGACTACTAAATGTGTGTGAAATTGTGTTTTACACCAGTATCATGTCATGAGTGGAATCAAACGCGCCGACTGGAGACACCAGCAGGCCTGTAGGTGTGTGACTGACTCACCGCCTCGCCCCTCCCTCACTGCTGAGTGTTGTTCCTCCAGTGTGCTCTGGTCTTTGTTATTAAGCAGACACACACACACACACACACACATACACGCACACCCACGCACACACACTGGAAAAGCGACATCCAGAACGTCAATCAGAAACAGTTGTGTAACGTTTCCGTGACATCGTCATTGATTTTTAAAGAGCTATTAATCTGAATTCGACCCACTCAGTCACATCATCCGGCACCAAAAAAATACTGGAAGATCACACAATGATTCCAGGCTCTAATCTGGATTTGGATCCAATCCTGCAAGGCTGTGAAAGAAGTTGTTGTACTTTTACACTTTCTCTGGCTACAGAGGACAAAGTTTCTCAATGTTTTCACTAATTACTCAGAAACAAACTGAACCCATGTTCAAGAAACGTTGTGAAGGCCGGAGTCAGGATGCATTTAATAATGTATGCGCTCAATAGACTTGATTTAGGTTAGAAGAAAATAAATGAACCCCAGGATTGAAAAATCTGATGTTTTTCCCATCACGTTTTTCAGTTCAGACCTCAAACTGACGTAATGTTTTTTTTTCTGTGTGTGTGTGTGTGTGTGTGTGTGTGTGTGTGTGTGTGTGTGTGTGCAGCAGACATCTGAAACATGCATCACATGTTGACAAGGTATTCTCATAAAACACTGCCGAAGCCGAGTGTCACCTCCTTCTTTTCACATTACAGCCCCTCTTATGTGCAGCTCCTGTATTTACATTCTTTCATCATGAGAACATGTAGAACTTTAGTTTGTGCATAGAGAAAACAGCTGTTCCAGTAAAGTCAGCATTTCCTGTAAGGCTGAGTGGATCCTCCATTAACCGGTCACATGTTCTCATCCCTGATGCCAGACTCCGATAAAAGTTTCATGCAAATCTGTCAGGGATGTTTGAAGAACAGCTGCCTTACATGTTTCTCACATTGTTCATAGAAAGTGACATGGGAAGCATGAATATTTTTCTTGATCCAGACCCAAACTTTGATGATGCCTCGATCGATGCTCACATCTGTACCACAGGAAGTCCTGGATCAGTCGCTAAAATCACAGAATTTATTGGATGAAGTGGTCTTTTGCCAAACATTTTGGACCATATCTGCAATGCAAATTTATTTGTGACTTGGAAAAACATAAAATATTACCTGACTGACGTTTGGAGACACAACATGTGAAATTCAAGGTTTCAAACACCCATGTTGTGATGAATGAATTATGTTGGGGCAATAGAGTTTACCTAAGATAATGCTACATTCAAGTAACGCAGGAATATGCTGATGTTCATTCAGTAAATACATCTGAACTAGCCTTCTAAACGTGCAGTGATTGATATTTATAGCTGTTTTCATTGTCTAATACTCATCATCATTCAGTTTGTTGACTCCACTCTAGTTTGTTTTTTTTCCTCTCTGCTCCCTCATGGCCTCCCTCTGTGAGCTCCTCTGCTCCTTGGTTTGCAAAGTTTTTCCATTTGCATGCGCAGACAAACAAATTACGGCCTCTGGAATACACGCACTTACCACACGAAACAAACGCAGTATTTTGTCAGGAGAGGAGAAGATTTAGGGCAGGTAAGAAAGGAAGCTTGCGTGATGAGAGGAGTGGTACGAGACGAATGAATGAACGGTATGTTGCCCGGGCTGTTGGAGGAGTTCAGGCAGATCAGCTGCCCTCTTTTCTTTGTCGTCTTTAATTTAGAGCTTCTTTTTAACTGTCAGCAATCCTGTTATTCTCCATGTCAGGTCGGCTTTAAATGTCTTTTATCTGACAGAACTGTTCTTTTGGTGCAATTATGAAAAGGAATTCAGTACATATACTCGGATACAATTTGGATTTTGTTTTGTAATTTATTTAATCTTCTATTTTTAGCCTATTTCAACAATTAAAACACCATTTTTTACTGAATAATTTAAATGCACATACAGCATTAAGGCATCTGTAATACTAGTAACATAATGTCTTATCCTTTATTTGATATTTTATAGTCTTTTTAGTGTGTCAGCATCTGAAATGCTGTATGGATGTGGTTTTATCCAGTGACTATGGGTTGTACCTGTGATTTATTAAGCTAAACGTCTGAGTTGATGAGGCGTAACATCGTGACTCATCAACCGAGAAAACCCACCTCTATAATCTGGAATGTCATTGGTGTCATTATTGGTGTGGTGTTATTAAATAAATATTTTTGCTCATGGTGGTTTTCTTCTGAATCTAGATCAAAAGAAAGAATACCCAACTAATCTGACATCAAACTACAGTTGAATCTCAGTTCAGTTTGTATTGTTTGATTTGATTTCTCACATTACTAGTGATGTATTCACAAGCCCTGTAAGTTTAACATGTCACTAGATCCATGACATCCTGTGTCTATGTTAGAAAAAAAAAAAACAACACAGTACAACCAGCTGTTTTCACCTGATCTGAACCCGTCCGCAAGAGGTTCTATTTTTAGCTGACGCATCACAGATTCCTATGAACCCTGTTTGGATTCATCGACATGATCATGTTAGCAGGAATGCAAATGAACATGTGTAGAGCAGAATCCGTCTGTCTTATTTTCTGATTGGAGTCCCATATTAAACTTTTTTACTTTTAGTGATCATCAGATTCTAACTTTTGTATTTACGATGAGGTGAAACTTTGAATGCAGGCTTTTCTTTTACTGCAGTGTTTTTAGTTTTTTTTTTTTTTAGTTAAGTAAATGATCTAAGGATTTTTTTCAACTACTTATCTACACAACACTGTGCTGCTTTTATTTTCTTCTCCGTCTCTTTCCTCAGCCTTCACATTAACTTCAGGTAAAGTAGAGGTAAAAATGTGAAACAACAGGAATCAGGTTAGCAGACTGAACATCACACCAGTTGAACCTGATCAACAACCTGATTTTCTCTTCGTTTTGTTTAACCCTACTGTTATTTTTATCCTTTATTCCTCTCAACAAGGAACTGATTTCATTTTTTTCTGAAAATGAAATCCACTTTTTACAACAGTAAAAATGACTGATTGGATGACGTCCACTGGCTTGTGAAGCTCTATCAGTGGATTATCATTATTCTTCTTCCTTCTTCTTCTTCTTCTTATTATTATTAGGCCGTCAGAGACTGCAACATCCCGCGACACCCCTGAATTCAAAATTTTACCCTGACCTATTTTCATAGATCAATGCACTAGCTTTGATCGATGGTCTTACTCACACTGGCCTTCCCCCTCGTCTTTCTATCTTGTCCGGTTCTTGAGAGTACAGAAGTTGAAATTTGACGTTGACCAAGTTTTCTCAAGGTCAAGATCATCATCTCATTTTCATCCTGTTTGCCACCCAAGTAATGTGATTTTTTGTTTTATCTTTCTATCTGCAACAGTTGCGAAGATATTTTGTGGATTAACGAACGTACGTACGAACGGACGAACACGCGAACACTGACAATTACAATACATCACCGCTTTGAAGTGGAATGTAATGACTGAGTGGATGACCTCGACTGATTTGTGAAGCTCTACCAGTGTATTATTCTTATTCTTATTCTTATTCTTATTCTTATTCTTATTCTTATTCTTATTCTTATTCTTATTCTTATTCTTATTCTTATTCTTATTCTTATTCTTAGTTATTTTTGCTTTTTTTAATCACCCATCTTTAACAGTTGTTACTATCAATCTCTAAGTACATTTTAACATCCTCCATTTCATGCATCGCTTCTAAAATATTTAACAGTTGTGCAAATACACTGAAAGGTGCTTTATAAATACAATTTTAATGATTGTTTGACAATTTGTCAGAGAGAAAAACCTCATTAAGTTCTTGTCCTTCACATCAGTTGTTATTTGTTGTACATACTTAATGAAAATTAATGCAGTTTGTTCTATTTTACCCTGAAAGGTCTGTAAATATAAAAATGAAATACTGACTTTGATCAGGGCTGTTTTTAGGTTTCTGAAGAGGAATAGCATTGTTCCGTTCAAACACTTATTGCATATATCATAAATTTTACAAATGCTAATGTAAATTATTATGACAATAGAAAGATTCAAATTTACAATTTAATATAAATTCAAATAATGTTATACTTTATTATATGAAGCTTTCTTTATGTCTTTGACTTGTAAATTATTAACTTTATATGACATTAACAAAAGCATAATTAATATTGCCTATACTGAAATCAAAAACTATATCAATAAGATCCATGAAGTCAGTCTATTTGCTATGATAAATTCATCACTTTAAGTATGATTATGAAAACTGTAGTTTCCTGTAAGAGAAGATTGTTCGATGAGGAAACTGTATTATAGTTGTTATTGTTGAATATTCCTGGAGTAGCAGATACCCACACGTTTTGTGGGTATTTGGTCATAAATAGCATTGGATAATATGGAAACTATTACCTGATAAATGAGAACTATGTGAAATGTAACTGTAACACTGAGGACAGGAGATATTTGTACTCACTGTTCAATTTTAACCTGTTGATTTGAGTGTGATTATGATTAAAATAAACTAGACGAACTTCATTTATTTTCTCACACTACCAACAGCTCTGTCTTCTTTTCTCAGCAATGCAGAGGAACACTGATCAGGTAGCAAGTACACATGTATATTGTGGTGTGTATTTGTTGTGTTTCCTGTTTGGTTGATACATGAATTTTCTGCAGTGTACACATAACATTAAGAACCTCCATGGGAAGTTGTAAAATATTTGACAGTACGTAGATGAAACCAGAGGAGAACAAATATCAAACGGCATCAGTTACAAAGTGCCTAAAGATAAACTTGTTCAAAAGCAAATGTGATCAGGTTCAAGGCAGAACCAGTCAGTCTGGTGCTTCAGTGTGAAAAAAAGAAGCAATTACATGGCACCTTTCAAGATTTGACACACTTGATTGCCAGTTCACACTGCAGAGGTGTCCATGAGCAAGGAACTGTGGCCCCACTGCTCGCAAGGTGCCTGCCCATCACATCACCATCCCTGCATATTGGAAAGGAACTTTGTGTGTGTGTTGTGTGTGTGTGGGGGGGTGTGGGGGTGTACGTGTGTTGAAGAATTTGAGTGAAGAAAGAATTTCTTCACTCAGATTAATCATAGTCTTTTTCTACTTTATGCGGGCGTGTCATTTAAAGCTGCAAAGAACATTTCTGGCCACTAGAGGACAACACAAACAAGTTAAACACGATTGAGGCAAAATGCGTTAAAATTATCATCCTACAAAACTAAGCTCTTTAATATGTAAATATTATATTAATAGGTGCTGTGTTTTTCTCTCTTTTCCTGAGGTGCAAATATCTGATTCATTAACCACCAAATGTTTTGCAATGTTCCTACAGTGACTTGGGCTGCTGTGGTTGCAGAGCAATTTGTGTACAGTGTGTAGCTTTTAATGTTGAAAACAGTTCACACCCAGTCTTGCTGGAAATTAAGACTGATGCTAAAACAACACTGTAAAATCAAAACAAGAAGCTTAAGAATGCTAAAGAGTGGAACTGCAGATTTATAACCAGAGGACAATTTTGACTTTTATTTTAAAATATAAATTACATTTAATGTCCATTAAGTCATGATGTTTTTTTTTCAGTTCACTAAGATTGTGTTGTCATTATTTACTGGGATTTTGTTCATGGGTGTATTTGCATTTGAAATATTCATTTAATGTAATAGAATGGTAAAGGTTCAGATTGTCTTTTCAGACTTCAGAACACATGTAAGACTCATCATAGAGACAGCTGATATTGTACTGTAAATTCTGATAGAGAGCAACTTTATACTGCTCTCTATCATATACGTGGTGATAATGAGGGGAAAATTGTCATTAATAAAGAAAGCAAAGGTAAAGGCATCAGTGGTTGGTTACAGGAAAAAGTTTGAAGACCCATGATGTAGAACGACATGAAAGCAGGCTTTCAAAGTAAAAGTATTTCTTTGAGTTTATAAGAATTATTTGATATACATCAAAGCTTGAGCAGTTATTGGTTGGCAGCACATTTTGTATACATTTCTGGGAAGTTTATCCTATAGTATAAAATCATAATTTTTAAATTGAATATATATTTCTTAAACCTTTTATTTATGAGTTGTAAATCTACCTGTCACATAAAAATATTTTTACTTACAATATGACGACGGTGTTAAATGTTTAGAGTAGCAATATCAACCATTCATTTCATGTTCAGATTTATCTATCAGTTCTTTGGAAAACAATGTGAAAAACATGAAACGTAATTAAAACATAAAACATTTACACATGTTTTCAATAGATTATTTCCCATCTCTGCTAGTGACAGACAGATCATCATCAACAAACTCCTAGAGGTGAATACATAACTTCAATGGTGAAATATATCAATAAAAATAAAATGGAATAATTTTAAGCAATTACAATCTAAACAAGGCAGTCAGAGACTGTAACATCCCGCGACATCCCTGAATCCAAAATTTTACGCTGACCTATTTGCATTGGTCAATGATTAAAGCTGGTGCTCTGACCTATTTTTCGTAGATCAAAGCACTAGCTTTGATCTATGGTCTTACCCACCCTGGCCATCTCCCTCGTCTTTCTATCTTATCCGGTTCCTGAGTGTACAAAAGTTGAAATTTGACCTTGACCCAGTTTTCTCAAGGTCACGGTCATCATCTCATTTTCATCCTCTTTGCTGCCCGAGTAATGTTCTTTTTGTTTCATCTTTCTATCTACAACGGTTGCGAAGATATTTGTTGGACAAACGGACGGACGGACACATGAACACTGACAATTACAATACATCACCGCTTTGGAGCGGGATGTAATGAAGAGAAACTGAAGCCACGAAATCTTTTACATTCTAAAATGTGAGTGTCCGCTAACAGACAGCAGGTGGCGGTATTGAGCGCCACTCCTGAAGGTAACGTCCAGATTTAAAACGGCGAAGAAGAAGGAGAAATATCCGCTATCCAGCCCCGTTCCGAGGGATCAGAGCATCTCCTGTGCAGAAATCCTTCGTTTGTAGCTAAATTACAGTCAAACTTCCTCCGTGTGGATTCCGGCGTTAGCTTTTTCCAAGCTGCAGATTTAATAAAGTCGTTATGGCTTCCAGGAAAAGAAGTCTCCCCGACGCTAACGGTAAGCAGGACGGACTATTGCCCGTCTGTAAGCAGGTCAAGGCGGGTGATAAGAGACACGTCACTGCTCTCATTCTGGCGAGAGGAGGAAGCAAAGGGATTCCTCTGAAAAACATCAAAATGTTGGCCGGAGTTCCACTTCTCGGATGGGTTCTGCGAGCAGCTACGGACTCTAACATGTTTGACAGGTAGGTGGATCGATTTCCACATGACATCAACTGTTCTTGTGAGAATAACCCCTAAAATCTGAAATTTCCGTGCAAGTTTCGTGACGTCATCAGTCAAAATCGGCTGTATTTACATGAATGTGAATATGTTTGACACGTTTTTATAAGGGTATATTGTGATTTTGATGTATAACAATGCCAGTTTTCCTTTATACAGTTTTTTTTTTTCTTTTCTTGACTTCTTTTTGACTTCCTTGATGGTTTCATTTAAATTGTTCAAAAATGTAAATCAGTGGACTCGTTTGTTGTCGACATCCGTGCATTATTCTCCGAGAAGATAAATTAAACATCAAAAACAATATCCTCATAATTATAATATTCTGGTCCTTTAACCATCCTCTCGCCAATTTGAACAATCTTGCAAACATATCCAAATAATTTCTTCCAAATGTGAATAAAAAATATTCTTCTGTTTCCCAGTGTGTGGGTATCGACAGATCATGATGAAATTGAGAGGGTGGCAAAAAGCTGGGGTGCAAAAGTGCACCGCAGGAGCCCCGAAGTCTCCAAAGACTCCTCTACATCGCTGGAAACCATCCAAGAATTTGTCAGATTCAACCCAGGTTTGCAAAAACGCGTCTTCCTTCTTCTCCAACGTTTGTTTAATGAAGCTGACGTCACATCGGTTGCTGTTTTGGCAGAGGTGGATGTGGTGTGTAACATCCAGGCTACGGCCCCCTGCCTCCATCCGTTCCACGTGAAGGAAGCTGTGGAGATGATCACACTGCAAGGCTTCGATTCGGTCTTCTCTGTGGTCAGGAGACACCAGTTCCGCTGGCAGGAGGTCAAGACAGGATGTAAGTCCACAGATGTGGTTCTTTTATTACTTCACGGTATTATCAGTCTATTATTGACCCTTTTTCATTCTTCCATCTCACCCACGCTCTGGACCTTTGACTTTTACTTTATGGATTGCTATAAAATCTGTCTCTTCCTACCACAGGACAATAAGATCTTAGTTTATAACCTGATATCTGCAGAATGAATTCCCATCAGCCTTTGCGCATCCTGGTAGGAAATGTCAGGATGTGAATGCGCTAAAACGATGAGCGTAATAAAACACACCTCTGAGTGTGTTAGCCCTGTCTTTGTGAACAGGCTAGCATCCAGACATTAGCATTTACATCAGTGCGCAGCCTGACAGGTGCTAGCTGGATCATGTGTTTTCTCTTTATAGCACAGCAATAATTTTTTACAGTAGTGTCCTAAAGGACCTTTAGTGTTGACTTTTGCTGCCATTTGAGGCAGATGGTTGTATTTAAATTAGCGCAGCCTCTCCATGAAAACAAACACCTGCAAAATCTTGTTTGCTGAAGCTGTTTATTGGAGACATTCAGTGTTTTCCCTGCGTCCCTCCAGCTGGTGGGTTGACCAAGCCGTTCAATCTGGACCCAACCAATCGGCCACGGCGTCAGGACTGGGATGGAGAGCTGTGTGAGAACGGCTCGCTTTACTTCACCACCAGAAACCTGATCTTAAACGAAGGACTTCTGCAGGTAAAGGAGAAGCAGTTTCTGCTACGGTTGTGTGACTGTTTGTTTGTGCTCCCATTCAACCCGATTGTGTGTTGCCCTTTTCCAGGGCGGTAAAGTAGCGTACTATGAGATGCTGCCGGAGTACAGTGTGGACATAGATGTGGACATTGACTGGCCTGTGGCAGAACAAAGGGTTCTCAGGTGGGAAACGTCCACAGAACAGAGAACCTCTCGACCCCATTATGAGTAGGGGAACTTTCTGATTAGATCTTTTTTATTTATGTACAGTATTTTCCGCACTATAAGGCGCATCTGAAAGTCTGTAATTTTCTCATGAACCTGCAGTGCGCCTTATAATCCAGCGTGCCTTATGGTGCAGAAAATACTGTAGTCTCAAATAGCTCAAATCACTACTCTACCTCAGGGTGTGTTTGTGCGTAGTCTCTCCTAAAAAACAATAAACCTACTTCAGTGCATCAGTGCACTTTTGCTTATTTGTTTATGTAAATTCTTTGGTTTGCATGTTTTTATCTTTGCATAAAGGAGTCTCATTTCTTCTCCCACAGGTATGGGTACTTCGGTCGGGCCACACCGGAGGTGGTTCATTTAATGTTCTGTAATGTTTCCGGATGTTTAACGGAAGGCCGGATCTTCCTTTCTGCATCTGGAGAGGAGATGCTGTCCATCAACACCAGAGACACCACGGGCATCCGCATGCTGCAGAGAGAAGACGTGGAGGTGACAGTTTGAACCAGAGCAGCTGTGGATTAGCTCCATGGCTGCACACAGTGACCGTTTTGTTGCTCCCAACAGGTCATTCTGCTGACTTCCAGCGAGGACCCGGTGGCCCAGTCATTGGCTGACAAACTGGCTAAGAGGACGGCCTGTCGGGTCATCCAGGTGGGGGTGGAGCCGCTGGAGGTTTTGGACTTGATAGTGATGGAGAAGAAGCTGCAGTGGAAGGACGTGGCATACATGGGTGAAGTATCTATAGAAATAGTTGGGTGTAAATAGTTGGACGTAATGATATGCAGTGTAATGTTGGTACTATCCATTTAACACCCAGTTAACATACCAATCAACTAATCTGGTTTTACTTACCAGCAGATAAAGCTCACCAGTTAATATGATACAGCATATATCATTTTTTTTTATCCCTGAAGCAAATTAAGGATTCTCGGAGAAAATGGTTTCCTTGCTTTTGTTCCTCCTTTCTATCGTGTCATGTAAATTCAATCTAAAACGACCGAGTAGTGTGTAGCTGCTTTATAAAAAATACACGTAAAATCTGGATATTAGCCAGTATTCAGATCGGTGCTCGTAGCCAATCACGTTCAATCAAATCTCAGGAAACAGTTTTCAAGATAAAACCTCATCCCTAAATTCATTTTGAGGACTGTTAATAAATGATCATTGTTTCCTTGTCTTTTCTCCTCTTTCCTCCCAACATTTATCTCTTTCTCTCAGGTAACGATGAACCTGATGTCAAATGCTTGAATGTGGCCGGTCTGAGTGCAGTGCCCGGAGATGCTCCAGTGGTGGCTATTAATGCTGCAAAGTACACCTGCCACAGTTTAGGAGGACGGGGAGCTATGAGGGAGTTTGCTGAACATATTCTCCTGCAAAAGCAGAAAGCAAAGTCTCAGATGAAGCAGGATCGCATTGACAGCAGCTTCTAATCTGGATTCTTTTTCGCACTATAAGGCACACCTAGAAGCCTTTAATTTTCTCAAAAACTGACAGTGCGCCTTATATATGAAAACGCTTTAAAATGGGTCATTCATTGAAGGTGCTTCCTATAGCCCAGTGCGCCTTATGGTGTGGAGAATGCTGTACTTAAAAGTCTTACATTATTATCTCATATGTTTATGTAATTTCAGAGATACAGTTTGTAGCATAATTATAATTCTGTTTTCAATCTCAAACAGTCAAGGTAAACTATCAAAATATGAGACAGTTATGTATGTTTTTAAATAAGAATGAAATTGACCAATGCTGTGAACCCTACAACAGAATCTGAAGTGACACGACCATCGAAATCCAAACGTGACTGGACACATCCGTCTTTTAAAGGGGGAAGTCAACAACCAGATCTAATGCAGGTACATTTTTGTCAACAAAACAAGCACTGGATTCTTTATTTGTGTAATAATAGCTTTTAAATGTTTCAAATGCCTTGAGATTATATGTAAAGATGAAGCAATTCAAACCAAAGTAGAGGTTTTTTTTTTATGTTTTAGTCATTTGTATGCCTGCCTGATGTTTTGTTGCTGCCTGCACCCTCTAGTTTAAAAAATCTATGCTTTGAACAAAATATCCAAATAGTTGGATAAAAATAGCCTGAAACTGATGAGAAAAGTCAACCTAGGCATGAACCTGGTTTGCTTTTCTTCGCAAAATAGACAGCATCATATTTTGCTAACCTCACTAGCTGCTTTTTATATACACACAAACACACACACACACACACACACACACACACACAAAGACAGTATTAAGTGAACTTTGGTTGTCCCATTGCTCCACGTTTAAGTCCCAGAGCTACTTGGGGGCTTTAGCCTGTAGCTGCTGCTTGCAAATAGTCTGACAGGTTATCCGATTATCTGGTCATTAATTACCTGCTCTATTTATTCATTATACATGATATGACTATGTAATTTTGTGTGATGCTAATTCTGTAAATTCATTTACACTCAGAAGTTTGACTGATTATTTGTTGGAATGTTAAATGTAGTGTGGCTCATCATGTGGTTTTATGTAACTTTTTTAATTTAATAATTATGTATCACCAGAGATTTTCATGTCTGAATCATTTCAAATGAAGTTGGAGATGATCCAAAGTTCTGGTTTTGTGTGTTATTGTGTTTCAGATGTGTACTTGAGCAAGATTTACACACACATAAAGCAACAGCTATAATTACAGAGAAATGACAATTTGCATGCACAACTATTGCCACAACAATACTGATGATTACTGATGACACCAGTAGATATAGCAACCTGTCACATGAGAATCAAAGAGGGGAAGGAGAATTCAAATTTTGAATCAATGACTGGAATGAACAACAGATTAATCCGTAATTAAAATGGACTTTTGTCCAGGATCAGGCTAATTGTTCATCCTTGTTGCAGCCTCATTTTATCAAAATGTACAAATAATTCTAACGGTTCCTCTCAGTGTTTGGTTAATGACTACAGTAGGTTCAAGAATAAAACACAGATGCGTCAAATGTTTTTAATAAAGAAAAAGCAAATTATTTATATGCAACATCACATCTGAAACATCTGGAAACAAAGTTTAATGAAGCCATGATGAATATTTACATAGACACAGCAGGAATTCTTTCCTCTCAGTGTATGAACGAGTCAAAGGAGAAGAGAAGAAGTAACAGCCAGCTGCTGTTCCGTCACTCTGTCATGTTTACTGCTGTGATTATCAGCGGTGCCTCATTCTTCCCAGATTTATTAGTGCAGGGGCTGAAGAATGGGTAGATACATTCGCCGAAAGTGTCGTTGAAAGTGTAGATGTGAAGTTTGGCATCAACATTGTAGAAAGACACCTGCCGAGCAAATCAGAACCGAGTCAAATGAGGTAATAGGAAGAAGTAAAAGGAAAGAAGTCATGCTGTTTAAACTGCTTTTCTGAAAATGCACCTGTCCATTCTCGAAATCCACAAATATCCCAATCTTATTTGGCTTGAGGTTCAGGTGGACATCTGTGGAGGGTTCAGAGCGGAACGCATATTTGTGCCTGACAGAAGGAGGAGAGAAGAAAGAAAAATTAAAGGAAAAGAAAAGCAGAAAATCTAAAAATCTACTTATGTCACGTACATGTTTTTCAACACAGGATATTTTTTGTCACAATATGTTAACTATAATTTATTATTCTTATTATTATATGATAAATATATGTTGTACATTGAAATTATGAAATTACAGGATAAGTGTCGTCATGGAAATAAATTATGGTAAAATACTAAAACTGTCTTTTGGCCACTTGGGGGCAGCAGAGAGCTCTAATGACCTGTGACTACACAAACTCATCTGTCCTACCTTTGTTTAGCTGATATGATATACAAGCATCAAACATACATTATGTAATAATCATACAAATGCATTAATAGATCCTTTTGAGAAAGGTGAATTAAATTGCATATAAGCTAAGCGATGCATTGTTGTTTTGTTTTGTTGATCATTGCAAAGTTGCTGTTTGACCCTGATTAATAAAATCATTGATTTTTCAAGGACTAGGTCCAGATCGAATGTTATGTCTGACGTCATGGGCAAGCTTTGTGTCTTTTATTAAAATGTTGGTTTTAAAACCCTCATTTCCAACAGTTGGCCTGATTACAGTGAACTCCTCTAAAAAAAGCTATTGTGAAAATTTATACTAAAAATTAATTTGTATTCCAATACTATAGGTGTCAATGACAAATTGAAAAAAAAAAAAAAACCAACTCAAACCAGCGAAATTTGAGTAAAATAGACTATCCCATTAAAATTCTTTGTTGGATCATTAACAGGTTACTCACTTATCTCTTAAACTAAGAAACCAGTAGCCTTTGCTCGGGTTGACGTCAATCTTCCCCTTCCTGTTTATTGACTGTTTGGCCACGCCCAGATCCCAGTCCGTCTTCCCACCCACTTCCACCTGGAACAGGAAGCAGCGTGTGTTTAAAGAAGGAAACATGAACCATCATATTCTGTTTACAATGATCATTAAGAATAATTATATTTTATGGACAGAAAATAAATACAACAGGAACACTAGTTACAGATTAGATCTGCAAAATATTAGGAATATATATGATATAATTTGTGTCTTTCTTTAGAAAATGTAAAAATAATTGGCATTGCTTTTCTGTGCATAAATTGTGATGTGTGAAATAATCCACAGTGAGAGGAGAGATCCTCCTACCTCCCAGTAGTGTCTCCCAGAAGAGATCATCTGCCTCCCCAGGACACAGACGACTCTGTCAAACCTCTCCATATTGTCTGGAAGCAGCTGGTGTCGATCTCCACACCGCACCTGAATGGTATTATTTAAAGTTAACAGAAATTCTTGCAACATAAGCCCACCATGTGATTTGTGATAACAAAATTTCTTGCCTAAAAAGTACTTGTGAAAGGAAATATTTTTAGATAAGATCTAAGATTTCATACCTGCCTGTAATGGCAGGTAAAAGATTTCTTCAGACAGAATTACCATTCTTTTCCTTCGACCCACTCAAAATGATTATAATAAAAGAATTTAAGGGCATCTTACACTCTTCATGTCTTCTGACATAATTAGCCTGGGGTGGGCAGTGTTGGAATCCAGCGTCACATCCACTGTTCAAAAGAGAACATCGGAGGAAATGTATATCATCTTTGTATAGTATTTTATTAGTCTTAAATAAACACGGTTCAGTAGAGGTCATGCAGTAACTCCTCACTTCTGTCTCATAATGATAATGAAGTTTTCATCAGTGTGAATGTAACCTACCTGCATATTCCTTCACACTCTTCATTCCTGCAGAAAAACAAAAAATGTCAAAAATTATCAGATGTATGAATTCATACTGTTAAGGTGGAATGGTCACATAGTCATGAATATGCATTTATATATATTGTAATGTATAACAATGACTCTGAATTGTATTTGGAAAGTTTAAGGTGGAGACCAGGCATTATTTGCTGGCTTATGCATTTAGAATCAACCTGTTTCAGGTGGAAACTCACTGGGCTGTGTTCGAACTGGAGTCAGTTCCGGTGTAGAAGCAGGAAAACCTGGAGAGGAGAAACAGAAGCATTGATGGCTGAACACATGTCGGCTTAAGAATTCATATTTTTTATTATGTGTCGGGTCGCGGGGTGCTGGAGTCTATCCCGACTGGTGGCGTGAGGCAGGCTACACTCTGGTACGATGCCAGTGCATCGCAGAGCCGCATGTAGACACACAGAAAAACACACACACACACACACACCTACGGGCAATTTTGAAAGCTCAGTCCACCTGAAATGCATGTTTTTGGAGGTGGGAGGACGCCGGAGAACCCGGAGAGAACCCACGCAGACACGGGAAGAACTCTGCACCTGAGTGGGACTTGAACCGAGAACCACCTTGCCGTATAGTGACAACGCTACCCAGTGTGCCGCCATGCCGCCTCAAGAATGAGCTTAATTAATAGCTTAATTAATTGGTCATATTAAGATGGCAGTATTTTAGTTCTTGATATGTTGTAGACTTAAAGGAACATTCCCCCCAAACCTGCAGAAGCCCCATGATCCCACATTGATTTAAAAATACAGAATTTATTTATGAAATGTCTATCTTCAGATGTTAAGAAGAATGCAGATTAAGACAATTTATTTTGTGATTAAATACTTGTAATAATAAAGGTGTGTGATTTTTTTTATGACTCAAACTGATTCAGGATTGTCTTTACTGACGGGAAAATGGTGGAACGCTTCAACTCCTTTACTCTAATACTCCATGTCTTCTTCTTTGTCTGCCATCTATTGAAAGGAAGTGTCGTGTTTTACTCTTTACTGACCTGTTTCTGCAGAATTTTTCAGCTCTTCTTGAAACCTTTCCACCTGAGCTGCCAACGACATGTAGATGGTCCCTGTTCCCAGGTCAGAGTTCACCAACACCCCAGTCCAGTCTTTGATAGGTGGAGGGCTGCAGAGGCTGGGGAATGTCTGGAAAGTACAGTATGTGGAATAAATCACCAGCCAACAGTACATATATTACCCCATACACACCTTGGCTTGAGCCTCCACTAACCTTGACACAGTGAATGTGGTCGTCTGATTTGGCGAGCTCCTTCAGAGCGCTTTCTCTCCTGCGCAGTTCTTTCACTTCCAGCTCCAGCTGTCGTATCATGGCGTCAGCCTGGTGTTCGGCCGCCTTGCGCGTCATCTCCATCACCTCCATGAGTTCCACTTGGGAGCGCTCGATGGCAGAAATCAGCGCAGAAAAGAGACAAACGCTGCCCGCCGTTTCTTGCTCCACTGCCACCTGGGGAATTTGCATGGAATGCAAAGCCTTTAGAGTCATTCTTTTATTTTTGAAGAGCAAGACCTGATAAAAACTATTGAGAGCATGTTTCCTCATTCAAAGCTGATAAATGAATGACAAGTAGATTTACAGGTTTGACCACACAGCTCTGGTATTTACAAGGGTTTTTTTTATGCTTTTGTCCTACCTCTAGTTCAGCAACAGAAAATCTGATCTCCTCCATCTTCCTGATTCTTTCTCTGATCATGTCCTGGATCAACTGTTCTGTCCCATTTAGCTGAGCCTGCACACAAACAGAGAAAAACACTTCTGAATCTTCTTTGGTATAATGTTCAGGAGCACAAAGACAATATTTGCTTTCTTAAAAATCGCTTTGTGACTGGGGTGATCTCATGTCTGCGGTTGTAAAAGTACAAGCATTATACAAACGCTGGGGAAACATCTTTGTTTATTCATTATATAAGGGAGACATTTAATATTTCTGTGTACGTCCTTCACTGAAGACTCCTACTGTATATACTGTAGGTTATCCCCCACATCTGAATATATTAAAAGAGATGTTCCATAGGGTTCAATATTTGATCCACTCATCATCTTAACACACACTATCTGTTGTTGCTGCTATGCAGATGACACCCTGGCCTACCTCGCTGATCAGAATCTACGTAATATGAGAATCTTCTTACTGTGTCAAACATACTGTACTTCCTCTTTTAACATTAGTGGAGAAAAACTCCCTAAAATGTAAATAATTAACTTGAAACATCTCTGTTTGACCATCCTGTTTTCCTACCTGGTTCTCCTGCCATTCATCTTTGATAGTCACTGTGTCGTGATTCTGGTGGTGCTCTGCCACACATTCAGGACAGACGCAAACTCGGTCAGTCCTGCAGTATATCTGAAATTGGTGAGAAAGAGTGTTATAGTGTAAAACCATAATCTGTGAATAGAAACACATCATAATAAAATTATTACACTTGATGCTCATCAAACCAGAGGCTGAAAGATCAAAACCAAGACGGGTAATGAGAATATAGGTAAAAATGAAATACCAATATTCCTCTTTGGTGTGTTTCACAGACTGGGATGTTTTGACTGCTTGCAGCCCCGCTCACAGTAAACCTTCTCCGGCCGCTGTGTGGTGGGGAGTAAGATGGAGGCGGCACGGGAGGTCTTGAGAGGTGGTGGGAGGAAAGAACTGGACTTCCATTTGGTACCGAAGATGCAAGGGGTGCTGTGATCCTGGAACATGATGTTGGTATTGGCACACCTCCAGATTCAAACGATGCTTGAGATGAGGAAAAAAAAACAACCAAGGAAGATGATTTTTTTTTTTTTTTTTAGCAACCAGTTGTTCTTAAGATATGAAATCTCATTAACACCCTAGTGCATCACCATTTTCTTCAGCTTAGATGACATTAAAATCTAAGAATTTGCAAATGTCTTCCTCAACATTAGATCCACCAGTAACTCAATCCAGTTTGTCTAAACCTAGCCTGACCTGCTCCGGTACTGTTCATATGCTGACATACAAAACTAATAATGTGTGCATGACATATGTACATAACATCAGCATGTCAGCAGTTGAATTATGATCATATTAGCATGCCGACATGCTGACGTTAAGCATGTCAGCAGTTGAATTATGATCATATTAGCATGCTGAAGTCTGTATTTTCTCAAGTCTTTTTAAAAATTGCTGCTGTGCAACATATCTCTGACAGAGCAGTAATGTGGCAATGGCTGAACACGTGAACTAAGCAGATTGGAAATTTCCACTGAGTGTGATTATTGAAGATATTTAGAGTACAATGGGTTTTATTTAAAATAACAGCCTGTAGAAAGTGAAAACTTCCTCCACAGACAGATTTTTAACAAATGATTCCAACCAGACATTACAGTTCAGTGCTAAAGTTAGATTATCATAACATAAGATGTTTGAATTAGCACAGATTGAGAATTGACTGAAAACATTTTTGGTTTAATAATGTAATGATATAGGAAATTTTATACAAAAAAAAGAGAACCTCAAAATACCTTGAGCTTCACAGGGGACCTTCACTGGCATCTCTGAAGGTCGAGGCAGCTTCTTCTTCAATTCATCAAATAGATTTTCTGGTATGACTCCCTCTCCTCCACATACTCCTTTTCCATTTCTCTTGTCCTTCACCTGTCCTCCGCTTCCTTTCATTGTTCTGAACTGGTCGGTGATCTCACGTAGCGTCCTGTTGATCTGGAGGTCTGGTCGTTTCTGGAAAGTTTTCTTGCACAGAGGACACTGGCAAACCTGAGGAAGGCATGATGAGAGGAGAAGAATGGAGAGCGCTAGAGATCACAATCCCTTGCTATGTTTGAGATGTCTAATCTATTCCAATACTAAATGGTTCCTCCTTATAGTCCTCTCTTTCCAGTTTCATGGTAATTCTAATCCTTCCACATGTGTAAAGGGGTCCCCCTGTCTGGATATGGGCTATCCCTGGCAAACGTCGACACATCCTTTACGTTGACATTGGTACAACTGCAGTACTGTACTACTATTAGGAGTATTGTAACAACAACTACTATGATAACTCTCAATGGACACTGTAAAACATACCAAATAAATACATAGCAGAGGAGACTGAGAGGACAGTGTCCTTGCAGAAGTCTGGGATATTTCATACATCAAGACTTGAAAGTGGAGACTTTTATCATTGTTTCCCATTTTCTGTTTCAATGTCTGTAAGATTCTGACTGATTCTGACTCTGACAAAAAGATCAAAAAAGTTGTTCCCACATTCTGAATACATTACATTTTAATGGAGTCGTCCTTGTTATATATTCAGTCTATCTACAAGATAAATTAATATCAGGTATTTTATTTTCTGTAGACAAAAAGGTTGTATCATTGAATAAAGGGAACAAAAAAATTCTTGATCTGCCACTTTTTTGGGATTCATTCCCAAAATTCTTTTTTGGTAGATTCCCAACTTTCCAGCCAAGTTTCATAAAAATCTGTCACGTATTTTTTGAGTAATTCTGTTAACAGACAAACATGAGTCCTTCTCAGCTTTTGACAATGTAGACAACACTTTAGGTTATATATAATTACTACGAAACATACAGAACTTCATAAGAGTATCAGATAATGACAAGCACTATTAGTTTTCTATAGTGGTGTCACAGTAAAAGATGCTGACTGGATTACATCCAATTTAATCAGGAATATGACAATGCAATGAAACATGAGTCACCTGATAGTCTGAAAGTCAACAGTGTCCATGTGAGCCAACATGTTTGGCTTTAGGTCTCTAATTTAGGAGGTTAACTAAATTAGATTAGACTTCGCTGGATATATTGAAAGTTTTTTTTCTGTTTTTTGTCTGTAAAAATCAAATCACTGTTATGTATCTTTCAGCCCTCATCCTGCTCTTTCATTCTGACTGTGGGATTTCCTGTTTTTCTGTGACTCACTCCATACCGACATGACTGATGACTGACATTCGGTATTTCTTATTTTTTTTTTGTGCTTTCCTCTTTGTGCCTGCAGGTGTACAATAATCTGACTTTTGACCTAGTTTGCTCTTTGCTGAACTGTTACAGTACATATTATACATTTCTGGGCTCTCACAGTGGTAACCTTTAGTCCCTGTATGACGTTTAACAATACCTTAAACCTTTTTAGAATGTTTAATATTTGATCAGGCACGGTCTGTCAGGATTCTGAATATTGAATAAATAGTGGCTTTAAAGTACTTGGTGTTTTTATTTTACGTTAACCTCTGTGGCCCAAAGGAAATAAATCAAATGCTCAGATAAAGATAAAAACAAAAGTCTGACAACTAAATGAAAGGTCAAAAACACTTTAAGAATAGAAAAGACAAATAATGACTTGCAGACCTTTGATCCGTCCCAATATCTGCTGATGCAAGTCATACAGAAGCTGTGGCCGCATGGTGTGGAGGAGGGATTGGTGAACATATCGAGGCATATTGAGCACAAGAACTGCTCATCTGACAGAAAGCTCCCGTACAAGGACATCCTGTGGAAATAAAAAAAGGAGATGATCTTATATTGACTATTCTTTCAACAACAAAACCACAGGTTGCCTTTTTGAAGCAGCTCCTTTAACAGACAGACTTTGTATATTTCATGTTCTGATATTCTTTAAAATTTTCCTTTAATTTACTCCTTTCCATTATATAACAATGTTTATATGACATTGTAATCCTGCCGTTTGGTGTGCAGACACATTTTTTCCATAAATAAACGCTAACCCTATCAAACAGTCAAACTACGAACAGTTTCTTGAACTGTAACTAATCAATCCTGTGTTGCAGCGATAATGCTCACGTGTCATTAAAACTATAATAGAAAATACATTTTGAGAGCTGTAAAGATGAAAAATAGATACCGATTCACTGCTTATTTATCATCTTTTACCTCCAATATCCATTCAATTCGAACAAGAGCTCAATTCTGAAAACGATTGTGCTCAATAATAAAAAAAAAGCAATGACTTAGAGCATGAGACATAACAAACTCTACAGTATAATTTCCTTATGCTGAATTTTATTGCGTACCCAAGTGGGCTAATAATCCATCAGCATTTCTTTTCTTCCTTATTTGATTGGTATATTTTGTAGGAGCCGAAGCTGAGTTGAGATAACAGATTAATCCTGTTTGGATTATTAAATTCTGGTGACAGCTGTGGTCACCGCAGCAAACATACCATTACTGTTCACTTGTGATGGGAAAACCTGTCATCAGCTTTCAATATGTCATGCAGTTTAGACAAGCATGACATTTGATTTGAATAGTTCCCTAAAGACCAGCCACTTGTTAGAACACAGTTTACTGTATCACTCTATGCTGTATCTTAGGCCCATACCATTAATAGTCAAGGTTCTCAGAGGAATCACTATTCATTTAGGGACTCCTGTTTTTTCTTATTGTAGTTTTTTTAAAATCAGTCTCCCTGTTGGAGAATTCTAGTAAAATATAGGTAAGCAACTTGGTCCTGCTTCTCCTTATTAAAACTGAGGTACAACAAGTACTCTTTGTCTCTTTGGCAATCTGATAGCTGTTTGACCTTATAGATAGCAACACAAAGAGCGCTTAAAAGAAGTTACATAACATGTAATTACACTATTATATTAAGATAAGCACTGACGATGTTATGAAGCAATGATGCCGTGTTCATGTTGTTTTTTGCTTAGAGGCAGACGAAGACATTGACATATAGTTTAATCGACAGAAGGCTAAAATAAAGACACAATTGCATAAACCAACCGTTTTTACCACAAATCTGATTAGATTGTCAAAGGAATTCAGGAATGAAGTGGTGCAGGATTCTGTCCAGCGTTAACACAAACAGGCTGAAGTAGTAATGACAATGTTTGTCGCATTCAAGAGTTGGACACATTAAATAGTAAAGCACAAGTTTTGAAGTAGTTATACCTATTTCTACTGCATGATTAACTCAATCCATCCACTTCCTGCTCCTCTTTGTTATAATTCGTTTGGTGGGGGCTATAGAGCTTCTAAATCTGTGTCACATCAGTGGTGTAGCATGAGTCTATTCATTCCACTGGGAGAATCAAAGCGAGCACAGATTGACAGATTCTTTCACCTTATAGTCACCAAAGAAACAGTCAACCCATTTTTCTTTAGTCTTCTAAATATTCTGCTACTAAAGTAATATATAATAATTGCCAAGATTTAAAATGTTGCATCTAGAAACATTCAGTGCCATCTCTGAAGTTATTAATTTGTTGTTGTTATTGTTGTTTTTGAGAAAGTCGAATTTCTAAGACAGAATGCATTTATTATAAAATTCCTTGACATAAGATTATTTTTCTGCATGGACAGATAATAATAATGCTAATTTTCTTCACAAACAGTGGTTTTCATGTATTTTAGATTCTATTTTCTTTGTACCAGATCAACACGTCACCATTCTTAATCCAAATCAGAAACTGCTTTGAGGCAAATTCATGATTTCGAAACTTTCTAAATAAAACTCCCTTGAGATTATAGAATAGACATTTGGTCAAAGCAGCAGCAGATGATTAAATATTTCAACTAATCAATTAGATCACATCATTTTTTCATATACTTCTTTCCTTGTTTCTGTTGATCATTGGGATTAAACTGGTACCATGATCTGGAAAGAAACTGAGAGATCACAAACTACAAACAGGCATTGCTTGTCTTTCGTGTCACTCCGCGGTGCACTGGGAGTGTGTCCGGAGTGTCCCCCACCTCTTGCCCGTAAGTCTGCCTGTAAGTCTGCTAGGCTTCAGCAACCCCCGTGACCCGCAAAAGCGGAAGAAACGGATGAGAACTGAAACTCTGTTTCAAACGGTATGAACTACGAGTGATGTGAACTGAGATTTGAAAATACACAATGCAATTTTTTGCTGTTTCAGTAACGACTAGAACAGATAAAAGATCCTCTGCTCTCTAAGGATTTTATTTTGTCAGCTGAAAACTTCTGTGTTGGGCTGCTGAACAGATTCATCATGAGAGATGCACAACTATCACATTTTACTTGCGCTTTTCATTCTTTTAAAATGGAAAATGTCCTGACATTAAAGCATTCGACAAACCTCTCTGTACCTTGACATACCTTTTCCCGTTGATGATTATTAATTTGATGTTGAACTTGATATATCCAGTCCTAGAGAAATACAAAAAGCGTCTGTTATTTCTTGATATTTAGAGGCTGAATCTCTCAGACTCTTCTTCTGACGTCCGTCTTCTCAAACTGTGAAATATAAAGGTGTGTGTGTGTGCTTAATTTTTCTCACCACGCCCACTCTCCTACCTTTTAAGTGTTTGGCAGGTAAAAGTGGCAGGACTGGTTAAAGTGGTGGTGCAATACATGCAAATGCAGTATGGGTCAAATGACCGTAGTCTGTATCCACACCTATTTTTGTTCCGTGTTTTGAGTTTAAGCTTCCTTAAGCAAGAAAACACCCACACAGGAGACGTAATCCAATGTGAAGAAAAGACATGGAGTTGTAGTAAGTAAAAGTGTGAAGTATTGAATCTATACTTTCTTGTCAGAACTGGATGACAATGAATAAAGCAAACAAGGTTAGAAAAAACAACATGTATATTATTAAAGTGATTGCTATATTACAACAAGATGTAATAAAATAATCCCATTACATCAACCCCCCCCCCCAACTCATTTAATAAATTTAAGAATACAGACATACATATGTATTGTCCGAAAACAGTATTATTCAATTTGGCCACGACGTAAACAAGAAAATCTACATTGTTTTTACATTTTCAGTAATAACTTTTTCAAAAACAATATTTTCCACAAACACGTTTCACCTCTCATCCGAGAGGCTTCTTTATTTTTAGAGTGAATGTGTGTGTGTGTGTGTGTGTGTGTTGCAGAAGGTGTGGCTGGGTTTTTCCTGTCTCCTTCTGAGATTTGGCAGACGAGGCTCACCTGACTACAATCTCAGTCAATCAACCCTTTTCATAGCCTGCTCTTCACTCCTTTGCCAGATGATTCTGTCCTGTTTGTTGTTGCTTTGCTGCCGGTCTTTGACACCACGGATTCTGTTCATTAGTGGTTTTCCCTGAAGATGAATGGATTTTTCTCATATGCTTGGACTTCTATCCAGCTTTTGCTGTTTTTCACATGTCTTTTTATTCAGCAACTCTCCAGTGCATACAGTATTTTCTGTACTGTAAGGCGCACATTAATGAATTGTTTATTTTATAATATATTTTATATGTAAGGCATGCCGGATTATAAAGCGCACTGTAAGTTTATGAGAAAATTATAGGCTTTTAGGTGCGCCTTATAGGGCGTAAAATACTGTACTCTAAATCTTAGACCCTGTGTTTGTCTTGGCCTCAGTTGGTCCAGAACTTAAATCAACCCACAACACATGTAAAAAGAAGAAAATCATCTGGCATGTCACAAAATTCAGTAACAGAATAAAAACACAGCTGTCAATGTTACCGAAGACAAAGTTAAACAACAAGTACAGGACGTGAAGGAAGCAGATGTAGTCAGAATATCTGCAGATCAATGTCATAATATATAAAAGCTCACATGAGACAAACAACATCCCCATATCAGAGGACTTCAACAATTCACAAAAAGTGCATTCATTTTAATGAGAAGAGTGGAAATTACATAGAGAAACAAAAATGAACACACAAAGTAAACACACTCATTATAGACGTCTGAGAAAAATGTGAAATAAAACCTAATCCTATTCAAAAAGAAAGTTCAAAGCAGAAAAAGAACAAAAAAGTAATTCAAGGTGCTACACCTACAACCATAGTGAGTGTAAATAGTGAAAAATAAAAACACAACAATGAGAGAACATAAAAAACATGTTTATTTTGGATGTAAGACTAGGCATGCCATTCATATTTACACATCCACCATTGTGTGCGGTAGATAGAGGCATCTTTTCAGTAGAGTACCTTCTGTCGTGTGACTGATTGCAAACTAAGTGTGCCTGGAACATCAACATAAGCCAAAAAGCCGCTTGGTGACAGATAACACTTGATTGATCGGTTCTGAGTGTCACGTCGACCCGCTGGTTTGGGAGAAGATCAAGACGACCCACTTCTTATGTGCATTGTTTTTACCTTTAAAAATTTTTTCATAATATCCACTAAAGATGTTGCATGTCAAACTGTGTTTGTTGATTTGTATGATTTCACAAAGGTCACAGAAAATTACTGAACATATTTCTGCCAAATCTTTGCAGATTAGCAAACAAGACTAAAAACATGCGTTCATTAGAGGTTTGGAAAATTATCCAGATTAGTTTGATTTATTCTCAGATTTCTGGAACACAGATAAGGTATGGAAAATATATGCAATTTGTTTGGAGGTGGGAAGAAGCTGGAGAATCCAAAGAAGAACCCATACAGAGAAAACATAAACTCCACAGAAGGCATAGAAGCCGTAAAGTTCCTGCTGTGAGGCAACAGTCCTACCCACTGTACTATAATTTGTTATAGTAAACAAATATTGTACTTTCAAATTCCTTCACTTGACAATCCTGAATGAAACACTTAATTCTTTTTTTATATATATAATTCTCTGGCTTTCTTCCATTATAGTGTGTTATCCTCTATTTTTCTTTCACAATAGTTCAAATTAGTTCATGATAATTCATCTTGGTGATGTGTCTGTTTATGGCTCCTGTTACCTCATTAAACATTCAGATTATAAATGTTTTTACTGCTTTTACAAGTTATATTGAAGTAAAATTAAATACATGCAGATGATGATAAAGCATGCAGTAATAGACAGTAGTTAAGTGCCGTTTGGCATTTCCTGGGTAAAATACAGCCTTGGAGGAGGTGCTCTTTTCTAGCTTAATATTATATTTTGGTTATGACATGTGTTTTCCAATGGACACTGGGTTATCTTTCTCTGTTCAGCCATGTGGCTCTGGATTTCTCAACTGTAATGTTGATTTTAATGGTAATGACTTTATCATGGTCTAAATATTTTGTGCAAATATGTGGCTAATCTGCACTGACATCTTAAGAAATTAACTCCTCTTATGATCTCTGTCGTCTGTGCCGCCGATAGATTAGACCCGTGGGAACTGTACCTCCTGCCACCTGCGTACGTCTTTGTGTGATTTGACTTGTTTTCAACTCATCAGTGTCTGTTTTTGTGTGCTTTGTTTACCAGTTGCATCACAAATGTTTCAAATTTTTCATCCTTTTGGCCAATAATAATAATGAAAAGCAAATTGCCAAACAGTGTGTACTCAGATACAATACTGGGATGTGTTACAAACTAAAACAAAATAACTTTCAACTTTGATAATAAATCAATTTCCATGTAATAAGGATGTTTGTTTGTTAATTATGTTTTTAGCAAGATTTTAGCAAAACTTTACTAAAGGGCCTCACAATTGTACTTTGTTGTGTATTTTCCTTCCCCTACAACACGGGTGTGTGTTAACTCACATGCAAGTTAGAGCTTTCAGATCAATTTTCTTAATGGAAAAAACAAACTAAGCCTATCTACTGATCAATAGGACCAGCAGTACTTTTCCTTTTGTACATTCTGCTCTGCCATTTGTTTCAGTTACAGCTATTGTACCACCACAGGCAAGTGATCACCACGCGATAAGCGATAACTGTGTTTGTATTTCAGGAATTTGACTGACGCACTATTGATAATCCTAGGATTGCACTTGTTTTTGTGTTTTTGTCTTGCGTGATCATCCTTCCACAACAACATCTCATTAGTTTATGTGTGGTTAGGGAAAAGGCTAGTAATGTTAGATTACTTCGCTAAAGCCAGGTTTTGTGGGAATCTGCTCTGCAATTTTAACAAACACAACAACCAACATCCTCAAAGGGGTAATGATAGCAATAACTAATTTTATGTTCACTTGAGTGCAGCTTTTTTCATGTTGGTATGGAAAATGTACTATGGAAAAATAGTTATTTATGCATATAGTTGTAACAGAGACCCATTCAATATTACAGTATTCTTTCTTAAGTTGTTTGCTGTTGGGTAATCCAGCAATGGTGGAATGTTTTTCCAAATTTCCCCATTAAAATAACACTGTTTGCAGTGTTGTTTGTTTTACACTATTTTTTTAGACCAGCAGAAGTTGACAAATATTCACAAAATTTGTATAAATATAATATACAGTATAATATAAAATGTCAACTACTGAACTCATCACCAATTAACAATCAATATATTGCCGCAGTGCCAAATTACAGAAACCATTAATTATTACCTTTAACATTATGTTACATATTAGTGGATAAATTTGTCATTGCAAAGCCATTTCTTATTTAATGAATATAACCGGAAACCAATATTATTAATTTAAGTCTCAACATGCTCACAAAAGCAAAGGTAAAACCACTGCTCAGATTTAAAACAGCTGCTGAAAAGCAAATTCTTGGTGTTGACCTGTTTCAAACTATGGTTTCCTGGAGACATCATTTGCATTCACCTTTCACAGCATGTGCATTCTTGCACGTCACAAAAATACTAGTTTACTTAATACAGGCTGCAGTGACGCACAACATAAACTACAGTGAATTCTTTCTAGGCCCCCAACACAAGTCAAATTCCACCAAAAATGGAATGCAGACAGTTGCTTTTACTCAAGGTACACCAAAGGACACCATAAATCTAGCATGTCTTTAAGGACTGACCTACTTTGTTGTTGTACAGAACATAAATGAGCGTGACATATACTCTTAGGTCGAGATGTGTAATCTTGCTTTTGAATAACTATTTATAGATTATTTGGAGAACATATAAAGTTAAATGACTGCATGAATAAACAAAAGCTTTGAATGAATGGTTGTAAACATTATTTCAATATTTAAAAAAAAAATTAAAATGACAAATTGTTTTTGACATAAAAAAAATTATTACCATGCTCAAATTGCCCTCGAAAACAGAAACCAAAATAAAGACTATACAAATGAGTTTCAATGCATTCATTATGATTGGCATTTTTATGGGAATTTACAGGATAGGAAGGTGTTGTAATGTATTGTTATTTTGAGCTCTCCAACATCCATCACATTCATATTTTGTTTTAATTATTTATGTCATTTTTTATTCTTGTTCCACACTTATTAAAAGAGGTTGTTAGCCAATATGGCTAAATATAACAAAATCAGGCCTCTCAGTTTGTGAACGACTGAGGTTAGGGTTGGGGTTATATTAAGGCATACATTCCTTCTTTTTCTTCCTATTGGCCTTTTTCTGGATCTCAGGTGTGTTGTGTTTGCTGATGACACTGTTCACTCTCTTCATCTGGTACATCACTTTAGCTGCTTCATCAGAAAGAATCTACATAGATAATAAATCAATGATAAATCACAGAGGTTCAAATAATTTATTAATGATGTTATTGCTCATATATATATATGATAAATGAACTGTATAATAATAATTACGGGGGATTCTGTGGAGATGTCATCACAGATTGTTGTCATCGTGTCCATCCAGTTGCTGTAGATATTCTCCTGTGTTTGGATTTCCCGCTGCTCACTAGAGGGAAGAAGTGTTTTAAACAAAGACCTCTCAATGAATACACTCAGAAGCAAAGACCAAAGGTTGTTGCACACACAGAAAAAACAACAAACAGAGATGCTAGGTGCCCATATATTAAATAATGATATAATGCAAAAATAATCTTACACTTAATAGACAAAAAGAATCAGAAGGGACTTGTACCTGATTTGTTCGAGCAGGACTTGCTGTGCTTTTAATTGCCTCTGTGCTTCCTGCACTTGACCCTCAATGGTTAAACTGGCACAGAGGTGAGCGCAGTGAACACCAAGCACTGTCATGTTGAAGCTACAATCCCAAACCCGACTTCAGACAGAGGAGATGAGAATTAAAAATTTCTGAGACAGACATTTCGCACATTCAAATTTCAACGTGATTTTTCTACAAGCATTATTAATGTATACTTCAGTCTTAGCCATTGACTATATGCTCAGATGGACACAGAAGATGTATTTACAGTCATTGGTGCCACTTCTGCTAAATGTTGATTTGACACAATGAGGGCAATATTACAAAAGTCCAAAGAAACAATCCGTACCTGCTGGTAGTAACTGGCCGCTGTTCAGTGATGATGCGTGTGACTTTTTTTTGGTCTCTGGTCTTGAAGCTTAACTGGAGTTGGAATGGAATTGTTTGCCTGCGGAGAAACACTTTCACACACATTGGCAATCATTATATTATATTTAAGTTTGCTATTTTTGGAATAAGTGTGTTCTGGTCTTCAGCTGATCTAATCAGGTTAGATCAGCTGACAAACACAGGTCTCTTACCTTTCACAAACTCTCTTACCTTTCACAAACTCTGGTTTAACATCAAACTGGACAGTTATTTCCATTTCTTCTGTCACATTCCCTATTTCTTTCATGAATTTGTGATTGTTTCCAGCCTCATATGGAAAATAACTACAGAGAAAGAGAGCACAGAATTATAACCTTTAATTCAACCATGGTTTCTACATATAGAAAAGAAATGAAATATTAGGAGAGTAAATATTTATGATTGTTATAGACATTTTGTTTGATAGATACATAAAAAACAACAGTTTCCGCTGTGATATCTTTGTCACTATAATATTTTGTCACCACTTACACTCCTTCAGGAGCGACCAGCATTGCGGTGACTCCTGTTGCAAGGACATTGTCCAAGGAAGCTACCTGGATCTCTGTTGCAACAGTACCAGTGCTCACCATATTCACCTACGCAGGAGGGAAACCAACTCAATTCAATTTTAACATAACAAATAATATCATGTGTTATAATAACATATAACAAATGTATTTATCAGTGCTTTTTGTAAACACAGTTTGATTCTTTCAACCATTTACTATGCATGTAATATTATTTTGTTACAACATTTGCAGGGGTAATCTCTGAACATGAATCGCAAGCAGTCGCACTGCATATTTTATATAGTATATAGTATATATACTATATACAGTATATATAAATCCACATATTTTATATTTATATTTAAAATATGTGACGTTCAAAGTGATATAAATCTCTATATACTCTATCTCACCCTTCCTCCTGTCGTGTCTGCAAGTCTCCCAACATTAGCCAGGCAACAGTCTGTCCCCTCAAAGGTCAGAACTGATATAATAACTCTGGAGCAGGAAGAAAAAAGAGAATGGAGTAATGTTTTCTTTTATTCTTTTTAACTTATCAGATAAATAAATTAAAATGACCTTTGCCAAGACCATCATCCAATGCAAGAGTGCACCTCTAATCCAGTGCTTCTCAATTATTTTCTGTTATTTTCTGTTGCCGCCCCCTAGCAAGAAGAAAACAAATTGCCCCCCCCCCCCACCGCAACTATAAATACTATCAATTGTCTATAAAATTGTTAAGTACACCTCTGCATAACATTGTATCCTTATTAACATTCAAGAAAACAAAAAAGTAAAAAAGAAACATAGTTCAGTTTATAACAAAGAATAATTCTATCAACATTATTTTTTAGTCTATAACAGAAAAGTTTTAAGTGCATCAATTTGCCTGAAATTAAATAACCTTGTTATTGCACCATTTGTTACTGAAAAAATAAAATTAAATAAAATCAATAAATAAAAAAAAAATTCAAATTCAGTTGAGCAACATTAACTGAGAAGCACAATATATAAAAGACCTTAACCTACAAAACAAAAATGAATAAAACAATTTTTTTTTTTTTTTTTTTTTTTTTTTAATCAAAATGAGGAAGTCAGGATTAATGGCTACAATGAGCTCGTTTAGTCAGTGCACAGCTATTCTCTTCCACAGCTCCTCCTCAATGTTTCAGCTCCTCTGTATCTGCCTTTAAAAAAGCTTTTAAAAACGTGACTTTGCAAGGTTACATTTCTGACGCAAATGATGGTTGAAGTACTACATTGTTATGGCTAATTAAACTTCAAGTATCATGCCTGTGAAAAAATGTCACTGTAACCTTCGTGCAGCAACTGGGACGTTAAGCGATAGCCAGATTAATAGTCAGCACATGGAAGTCTTCTCAAGAACTGACAAAAACATGTGCAAAGATGCACGCCTATTGGACTGAATGGACGATTTAAAACAACAATGCACCAAAATAAAATAATTGAAATATGACATGCAATGCATGAATTTGGCCGACAATATGTTGTAATGAGAGAGATGCTGCTGATTTAGGGAACGGGAACTTTACAAGCCAATGGTTTCTACCCGTCAACCCTTTTTTTTCTTTTCGAATGTTGTTGTTGATGTTCCAACACTGATGAAAGTGAAGTCTGCTGTAATAATATGTCTGGAAAGAAATAAAAATAAACGGAATAAATAAATAAATATATGGTTGTGGGGGGCATCACAGTGCACCACCTCAGGAGGCGCACCCCACATACTTAGTTTAATCCAAGAGTAAGTATGCTTAAAACACTGAATTTTATTAAAAATACACTGACCGTTTTATATTTTCTTATACTTTTAATGGAATGTGTTTATTATAATGAGTCAGTGTGTCTGAATTAAATCACCGAATGAGAAGCATTTCAATATAGTGAATAAATAATGTGTAGTATTTATAATAATAATAATAATAATAATAATAATAACAATAATAATAATAATAATAATTTAAAAAAAAAATTTATTTATCATATTGAATTCAAAAGTTTGCATCAGATTTGACACATCGCATCCTAGTAATATAATAAAACTAGATGGACCTTGAATGTGTCATGCTAAGATTATTTTTTGTGTGCATCAGCATGTTTCTGTCCTCACCCACTCTGCAAAGCCTGTTGTGCCAGTTGTTGATAAAAATAGATGGTGACAGAGGAGGACAGGGATGGTTTTTCCTCCATCTTACCCAGTCCAATGTTTGCTTTGCCATCGGTGCACAAAATGACCTGCAGAGCACAGACAACCAGGAACTTTATTACCTGTAACCTTCAAGTCTAAAGATGAGAATAATTGATGTCATTGAATCAAAGATTGGTTGAGGAATTCAACAGTGACCTTGATGGATTGAGATAGTAGCAGGTAATCAGATATTGTGATTAGTCATTAGTATTGGCAAAAGTTACTTATGTGCAATTAGATATTTATGTATATATATATATGGCTCAAGACTTTCTGGAATCTTTGTTGGAGGTGATAAGACAATGAGATATAATTTTGTCAATCTTTTCAACACATCTTAGGAAAACGTCAAATATGTGAATTTGCAATACTGTAGCACAATATTTCATACTGCTTAAGAATCACTCACTCTTGATCCAGGGTATCTTGATGCAATGGCGACTGATGCTAATACTGCAGGGCCAAGACTCGTAGCTCCACTATCACTGAAGCTGAATATACAGAATATGAAACAGATTAAATCTCTGAACTGCAGGGATGGATTTTTTAGTATGAAGAATATCAACTTGCTGCCTTTGTTGCACAACAAGTAGAACAAAAATACACAGACTCATCTCTTACTCTCTGACCCTCTGTAACAGACTGTCATGGGTCTCAGCAATACAGTGTGGAACTCTATAGGCAACACCCTGTTCCCATATATGGTCATAGTCCATCAATGCCCAATCCTTGAGTGTGAGAGGCGTGCAAGTACCATCACCATATATCACAACCTGGTAACAAAAGAGGATGAGGAAATGATTTCATTCTTGTCATCTCTCCATCTAAATGGTTTTGGTGTATGTCATCAGCAGAGGTATCTGGCTTAGGGTACCATCTATTTTTTTCTCTGCGTCAACACCAAGGAACGCAGCACAAATGAGAGGCTAGCTGATGAAATTATATTTGCCAGGTAATGTCACACCTCACAGCCAAAGAGGATATCATTAGCGTTTACATCCTCCCTAACCAGCACATGTCTCTAATCCATTGGTAGGTGCGTACAGTAAAAAACAATGGAGAAAAAATAGTTCCCTCATGGATAATGTGGAATAATTCCTGGAGTTCCATCAAAACAAAGTAAGTGGATAAATAGCTGTATGTGTAAGAGGTGTTGTTGTACTATAAGTAAAAAAATTATTCTAAAATGAGGAAAATTATTTCTCTACCTCATTGTTGAATGTGACCAGTGCCACTCTCCTGTGGGAGGACTGCTGCAGCAGCGATGATAGCGCCCTCTGGAGGGCATCCTGGATACTCTGTGGGAAAAACCAAACCACTGCTGATCTACAGTATCATGCATACATGATGGGCGCTTCAGCAATTTAATGGTGGACGCAAGCATAAAACAAATGAACATCTCACCTCCAATCTGGATATATATGTAACGAATCCACTGTCTGATGCAACCTAAGAATGAACAAGAAATTTATATATAAACTCCTTTCAAATAGTGTCAGTACATAAGTCTGTTTGGCCTAGTTAAAGTAGAGTTATATCATACACACACACACACACACACACACACACACACACACACACACACACGCACCTCAGTGGTGACACTCATGCTTCCAGAAATGTCCACACAGAACACCACTAATGTGTCCTCAAGGTTCTGGTAGTCATCGTCGCTCTGATTCGGCAGGTAAAGGTCGTCACTGTGAACACCTGAACGCTGTCCAATACACACTCTGTCCACATTGTCGTCCACATTGTTTTCACACTCACAGAACTCACACACCCACACCTGGAAAAGAGAAAGTTGATGTATTTTACTATTTATTTTAATTTACAGCGAATTTGTTCCACTGAAAAATGGATGGGGACAAAATCATGATAGTGACGTCAGGATGAAAAAAAAATCACTAAATGACTGAAAACTAAAATAAATAAATGCTCACTCACGTTTCTCTGCATCAAACTCAAACATGACAAGGCAGCACTGCATTTCCCACAAGTCACTGGGCTGTCAAAACTCTCCAGGCCTGAAGATATTTAAAGAAGGATTAAGAATGACAGGAAGAACAATAAAAGAGGTCTGTGTGTGATTTGTGTGTGTGAAACCTTGGCTGATGTCAACCAATTTTCCAATACTGAGGGAAACAACATTGATGTTGGCAGCGGGACGGCTTCTTCCTTCCTTCTTGTCAACTGGTGAAACACCACAAAGGAATGAAAGAACAACTGGTAAATGAAAAGAGAAAGGATAGAGAGGATAAGGAAGGAGCTAGCCTTACTCACCTCTGGGTGGAACAGGTGGAGGGGTTAATGAAGGAATAATGGGAGGCTGAAGGGGAGGGAGAGAGGTGTGCTGAGGTTTAATAAGACGACGAGGGGGCAGCGGTGGAGGAGCAGCATCTGGAGAGAATACCAAACATTTTTGATGCTTTGTAAAAAAATTGCCGAATCAACCAAGAAAGACATCTAGTGGCTTCAAAAGAAAGATGGAACATAACAAAAGCTCTTGTGTAATGTGTCCTGGGACAAGAAAATGGATTATACATATTGTTTCTCACTGCCGGTGTGTCTTACTTCACTGTTCTCATGATCCCAAGGATTATCCTCACCTGGCTATCTTTGCAGTTTCATCACCTCCCACTCTTTATCATCCGCCCAGCCAACGGTCCCAGCTATGCTGGGTGAGTGCAACAAATATCGGCTAAACCACCCCTCCTGAATCTGTGCTTTCCTTTCATCAAAGACTGGAGATTTCAAGGTTCAAATAAGAACTTGAAATGAAGTTCTGTTTCGTTTCTGCATAATTAATGCCATCTGACAACCGTTCCCATGTGTGGACTTCCCCTTGCTGAGCTGCTGCCTGTGCTGTGACTTTGTCTCTTTGCAAGTGTGCCCACACACACTTTTTACTACCCAGAATGCTTTCTTGTTATTTTACTGCAATTCTCATGAGATCGAAAAAAGTAAAACGTCAGTTAGGATACGATAAACACCATGAATGCTCTCTGGTTGTTCCTGTGTCTGCAGGAGAGGGACTTACCTTCTTGTTGTTTGACAGTCACACCTGTGGATTCTGGGAAAAATAGTTGATTATGGTAAGTAAGATTTGTGGTGCTACGGAATAAAAAAAAAATTAAGTAATGAGTAGGTTAAATAATTCCGTTCAATACATATTGATTTGGTTATGTGTCAGTTGCTAAGACCAGGTTATGCTTCTGTCATCCATCCATCATAGTAGTAAGTACAGAAAGTAACAAGTTACAAAATAAAAAATCAAATGTCAAACAGGTTGTATCATAAAGAGACACAAGCAACAAAAATATACTGAAAACAAAAGATTAAAAAAGCAAAAGTATGAGTTTAACCTCACTGAGTTTAATAGAACCCAGTTTAATGTTACATTTATGAATGTAAAAGAAAACAATTGTTCCCTTCATGCCCATGAATAGACATGTTGCACGAAGCAAAGAAAAGTCTGTGCACGTAAAACTCTACTGGGCAAATTTGATTTTGAGGTTCTTTGACAAAGACAGGACAATTTCACACACAACAGAAAGAGGAAAAAAATCCATGAGCTCACCTCCTCCATCAGTCCTCCCATTACAAACAACATGACTGCAGGCAAACTCCATCTGATACGCTCAAAGACACAAAAACTGATAAGCAGTCTTTTCAATTTTGACACACAAGAGCAAATCGACTGAATGCAGTAATCAGGTCGATCAGCAGTGAGCCAACGACATCCTGACAATGCAGATTTATTTCTTTCATGGTGGCTGGAGCCTCGGCTTTGTTATTTTGCATTGAACAGGTGGGTGAGTAAATGTGTGAACAAAGTCATTTCCTGTTTGAGCAACTGTGAGGGAAAATAGAGCGTGGAAAATGATGGTCTGACATGGGTGAAACATCAGCATATCAGGCAGATTTGATTTGTGCCCCAGTGTTGCATCAAAAATCAGTGCTATTTTTTTTTTTAACTGATTTTTAAAGCAGTATTTAAAAGTTTGTGACAGCAGCAACCTTTCATTACAAATCAGTAATTTTATTCGTTAAATAGTCAATGGACTGATCTTTACTGCCTTCTTCTGTTTATACTCAAGACTTTTTGTTAGAAGAAATATTGTGGAGGGATGGGCTGGAAGTCTGGAATAAAATCTCGTTGTCATATATAGTCAGACTTCAAGGAACCATGACACATCCATGTCACAAACATTTTCTCACATTATGACTCCTGAATGTGGATGTTTTTTGTTTGCTCCAGTCCTGAGTGGAGTATGATTTCCTTTAAAGAGTACCGCTTCATACAATAATCATCTATTTTGTCATTGGCAAATTTACTAAACATATATTTTACATTTCAAAAGTTTAGAAAATGTCACAATCATAAAGACTAAGAAACATCTTAGGCTGCTTGTCACCAGGTTTCTGATCAGTACATCTCTTATGTGTTAGTGTCTCACAAATAAATGATCGTCAAACTCAGTATGGCAGTTAGAGTACCTGATATGTGGGTGTACAACAAGACCAAATTACCGTTGCCACAATCTGCTGACTGCAGCATCAATTAAACTAAAATCAAGTGCTTGGAACAGCAGCTTTAGAATATATGTGGATCTGTGAGCATGTCATAGTCAGCAAAAACAAGGCTGTGGTCTTCTGTCAGGAAGTTAGCAGAGGTTTTGCATTCAAGAGAAAAGAAAGTTCAAAAGAGGATGGTTGAAAGAATATAACTTGTTTTTCAAATGTTAATAACTGAAAGATGGTATATATATGTTACTCGTGTGCACATCCACTGGTCTAGCTTATAAATGTAGTGTACTAAAATATAATAACAAAAAATATATATATTATATAGTACGGTATAATAGTTATTATATTAGTAAGAATTAAAGCAATTCAAGAATTTCTATTTAAGCAGTGTATTTTAACAAAATACCATTATAGTGTTCTAGACAAAACAGTTAATAATAATATATACCATTAAATTAAAGGAGTGGTTAGTTACCAAATAGAGATCAATGATCAAAATAAAAACTCTAGAATGGGATCTCATTTCTTGAAACTTCAATTGGCAGAGGTATGACTTCCAAGTTTAAAAATAAACCATGTTGGATTTAAGTAGTAATAACATAATAATTTAGCTATAAGTAAATTGTAACTTGTTATCACAAACACATGGTAGCCAAACTACGTCATTTAGAAACACTGTTCATTTATTAATCTCTACTGTGTTTTATTATTAGTGTTAACAAGAATTGTTTAATACATAATGAGTGGTACAATTAAATAACAATGTTAACAATATTCTGATTACATGCAAAAATTTATTCAATCGTACCATGACTATGACACTATTTCTGAGATTTTTTTTTAATTTAAGGACCAGACTAGTGTTTTTTACTTTTGTATACATTATGTAATGTTCAAAACAATACCACTGCATTTTTGGACTCATTTACAAATGCATAGTGTGTCAAGAACAAATTATCGGATCAAAAATGGTCACATCATTTTTTGAAATCCTCTGGCAACATTAGTCTGGAGATAGTTAGAACGTGCTCAGATACTATTAGCAGGACTACTTCTGCTCTTCTAGCGACTCCAGCACTGCTCTAAAGATGGCAGCTACAGCCATGGCGCCGGGGTCAGGTAGGGTGACGCGCTCAACTGCGATGTAGCTCGCACGCCCCGCCCTCGCTGTCAGGTTACGGGTTGACTCCGCCCCCAAGGCTGCTCTCTAGGAAAAGAAAGGGGAGTAATGAAGACGGTTCGGGAGAAATAAGAACGCACACTCGGGAAAAAATTGCTGAGAAAGAACATTAATTCACCTGCACAGCAGTCTGTAGTACAGGCATCCATCCATCAGGTGGTGCTGTGGGTAGCTTCATCAGCTCATCCACAGCAGGACATAATGCGTCCAGCTGGGGAGCAAAGCAAGATCAGGAGGTATACAAATTATTCACAAATAAGTTCGTAAATCAGAAAATACTTTGAATAAAAATATACGAGAAAATAACTCTCCTACCATCGTTCTGTCTCCAGTGTCTGCACCGCCGTATCTGAAAGATGGTCGTGTTATTTATCTTCACGATCCTTTTTAGTCATTACAGATTTTGATCTGTGTTTAAATTTTAAAAAAGAAGATATAAAAAATAAATAAATAGTGAAGGCAAATCAAAAGCCCCTGAAACAAATAGTTCAAGGCACTTTAAAATCATTTGAAACTGAGACAAACTTCTTAATTAAAAAAATTGTGATGTAGTCCTTTACATTAACTAGAAATCTACAAATACAAATTGCACCAGTGCATGTAGACAAATGAATGTGTTGAATGTAAACACAGACCCTCACCTCTTCATGGCTTGTGTCCCAGCATGCATTGCATTTGCCCAGGATGCAGCATCGCTCCACCCCTCGGGCATGTGACCAGCAGCAGCAGTCAGGAACAGACTGTACAACTGAAAGACATAAAATGAGAGCGTTTATAGGGCAAACAGCTGACATTCAATGCTTGATAACAAAACATAGGACACCAACCGCTCCTGAGGACCCGCCCATCTTCTCTTGGATCAATCCAGCAAGGACTGACAACAGTTTCCCAGGACAACCAGGGACCACATGATCCTGGAGCCACTCACAAATAGCTGAAAATGCAATTTTGAAAGTCTATGTAGAAGATGCTCCTTGATTCTGTCCATCCTCTTGCATGTCATTATTGTTATCACCCTGTGTGTCGTACCTCGAGCAGCCTGTGCATGAGTGTTCCCACAGTCTCCATCTCCTGCCGCGCGGTCTAGGGAGTTGAGTTCCTCCTGCTTTTCCAACAAAGTGGAACAAACCTTCTGTAATGCTTTCCTCATCACAGGGCTCAGCGACCCTGGCAGAAAGACAAACTATTTGAATATAATAAACAAATTATCAAGATTACAAACATCTTGAATAACTATGCAGAGATGACTGAATTTAAAGCCGTAAGATTGCAGTACCAAGAGCTTTAACTCTATTAAGAGTTTGATAAGGTTACATGATTTGAGAGATAACTTGAAAGGTAAACAACAAGGCGATATCCTTTCTGTCTCATGGCTTCATCACATCATATGCAAATAATATACATTATATATTTTTTAAAACTTTAGATTCCAAACCTTCAGTTTGTGTGTTGTCCTGTGGATGTGTGATCAAGGATTGTGGATCTGTGATGTTGCTGCGTCCAGTTGAAGGAGCACTGTTGAGGTTTGGCCAGGCGGTGGCGCTGGTCTTTGCATCTGCATGGATAGAGGATGTTGTCAAATACATTTGTTTATGCGTGTTTGCTTTTTCACTTATATGGTTTTTGTTTCATGTGAGTATCAGGCACATGTGTAAGATTCCAGAAAAAGCCTGTTTGAGTGAAGACTTGGTGTAAAATTACCTTTAGGTTAAAAAATTAAAAAAAGATTTTTCAAGTATAGATATGGACTGTAGCAAATTTTAATTTCATATTTGTCATTGTTTGTGGGTTTAACAAAAGAAATGTGTTCATTAATGAACTTTAGAGGTAATGTAGTGGTGATTTTACACAGAAGTGAGGGGAATCAATCCAGGGTCTATCTTGACACAGAGATAATACTGATGTCAATCGTCTCTTCTCAATCTTAGAAAACTTGAAAATAAATATTTTTTCCACAATGTTGAATCAGTGTAGGTCCTCACCAGTGTAACAACTCAATCATACTTTATGTGATGTCTGAACATGCCCACCAAACAGTCTCAGTGTTTCCTGGTTGGTCCTCATCAGGGTCAGCGACATTCCCGCCATCTCCAGTGATGTCATGAATGACCCGGACATCACCCTGGCAACCACCACGCCGCGACTCTCTGACGTGATATAAACAGTATGTTTCATTTAAAACATCTTCCGGGAAGATGACATGGCAGAGAAGTCAAACGGTCAAAGAAGGGTTGACTTATATGCTTGTTAAAACATGAAAATTGAAGAATAAATGCATCCATATCTACCCAGACTCATGATGGCCGCTCTCGTGACTACAGCCATCTCCAGACAAGACAGAGCTCCAAGGTTGTTCACACACACAACAACACTGTCTCCTGTGTGGAAGAGGAGAGACGAAGGGGTTCTAAACCAAAACGTTTGCATGCATTAATACTCAGCAGAAAGGGAGATAAAATACTGTAGATGATGTTGAGAGGACCTGATTTAAGGGGCAGATGTGATTGGCTGTCAATGTTGGTCATGTGATCGATCATTGTCTTCACCACCTCATCTGCAGACGTCACCTGATTGACAGCATTAATTAATAGAACAAATAAAATGAAATTGGGTCACCTGAGCATATATCGGTCATATCAATGAATCACCTTTGACCTTTTAATTCCAGGTTCACCATGGATTCCTGGAAGAAATGGAAAATACCAAACAGCATTTAAAAACACCTGTGTTTACTAGCAATCATTCTTTGATATTTTTGGATCAGTGACTTCATTCAAGCTTACTAAATGGTTTTCTTTCTACCCTGCTTTCAATTCAACATACACTATACACCTTCTCCAATTTCTTCATGGTCTCTCACCCAGTCCCAGCTCCATTTCCCCTGGTGTCAGATCAAAAGTAGGCAGGCATCCAGGGACGCTGCATGGAGACAAACTCACCCCTAGTGTACCTGTCATACATGCCAAAAATATGTTAAGACAGGTGTCTCAGAGTCTCAGCTAATCAAGTGAAAAAGAGACTCACCGATCTCCTTCATGACCTCCGTCACCTTGGCAACAATCTGGTCCAATGAACAGCCTTCTTCTGCTAAGGCACCTGCCAGCTGACAAAGTGTGATCAGGAATATTTAAAGGTGAGTATTTTGAGGCATAACAGGCAAATATAATCAAGATGTTAACCTTTGCTCTAAGGTACTGGAGTCATACAGTAGTATATAGAAAACTCCCCAACATCAGAAGTACTGTAGAATCGAATGAAGTACATCCAAAATAACAGACATACAAAGAATTGTTTACCTTGTGTATAAGGACAGTACCACACAAGCCTCTCCTCCCAGCCTTCCTAGGGTTCACAAAGGCACAATCCTCTGCAACTATCACCATGTCAACGGTGACCCCGTGATTGCGGGCCTGCTCTGCAGCCAATCCGAAGTTGAGGCGGTCGCCGGTGTAGTTCTTCACAATGAGGCAGACTCCTGAGGCTCCTATGGAAGGAGGATTCATTCTTTTATGAATTGTCTTGCTGTCATGAAGATTTTGCAGATCCCAGAGAGGTTAGTCAGTTGATTACCCAGGTGTATATTACCTGCATTGTGCACGGACAGAATGGCAGCCAGGATGCTGGCAGGAGGTGGAGATGCAAATACACCCCCTGCTACAGCTGCTGACAGCATCCCCACACCAACATATCCTGGAGACACACAGATTAGAGCCAAAATGAGATGTAAGGTTTTAAGACACTCTCTGTGTAGCATTTTAAAATGTCCTACCTGCATGTGCAGGCTCGTGTCCCGATCCACCCCCTGACACCAAGGCCACTTTGCCCCTCAGGTTGTCCAGGTCGGATCGAAGCACCACTCTGTGGCCCCTCAGCAGAGACAGACCCCCGCTGGCCCGCACCATACCGCACAGAGCCTCGTCCACACAGCTGTCAGCTGAGTTTATCAACTTCTTTTTGGGCTGACCAATAACAAAAGAAGAACATCATAAGACACTGACTGCATAATGAAGACTTTTAACACACAGACACACTTCAGGATAATGTTTATTTAACATGATTTTCTCCGTGTGAAGAGAGCAATGTTTGGACAACTACTTTGGACTCTGATCCTGATGTTCTGAAAGCTATGCTAACTAGAACAGTCTAACAAGATTATCCTTCGTGTGAGTATAAATTCACAAACGGAGAAACTCGCCACTTTGTCCAACTCTTTGGTGACGTTTGAATAAATCTGTAGATGAATATTTTTTACCTCCATTTGAACTTTTCTTGCTTCTTTTACGTTCCGACAGCAGGTTGACAAAGGTGAGAAGCGTCAAGTACCAATGAAAATATTGTACAATATAGTACCGGATATACCGTGATTTTGCCTTCAAAATAAAATATACATTTTATAAATCGACTCTGAATTGATTTTGTTTGATTGCGAGCGCAAAGTGGTAATACGTTTATTTTTTTACTTTGAAAATTTGGAAGGAAGTCATGATAGACTTGTCGCTTGCCTTGCCTTGAATGGATGGAGTTAGACCTTGTGCCAATATTTAACCAAAATAGTGTGGAACAAACACCCTTTCAATTAAACAACAACGACAATAAGCTAGTTCTAATAGTATGTTAACAACATTTACAGGAAGTAAACCAAAAACAAAACAAACAAAACAAAACAAAGCAAAAAACATAGATCAACCCTTTATATGTTTTTAGAACAAACTTGACATATTTCCTTCTTTAATATACGTCTGACTCTTCTTTCAAATGTCATGAAAATCCATCAGACATTTTTGACAAACAAACAAACAAGACAGCACACCACAAAGTTCTACGGAGGCAATTGTCATTGCCTGTCATTGCTCTTAAAAATAGTGTTCCCGCGACAGTTTGACCCTGCTAATAGCTCCTCGATAATAAAAACCTACAAAAAAATAAAATACAATGAATAAAAATGAATAAATAAATGTATAAATAAATAAATAAATAAATAAATAAAGAAAAATAATAAAATGGAGTCACACCAGTATCATTATTGGTTGGATAGTTATTCATAAAAATCAAAAAATGAGAAAAAAACATTTTATTAATGACAGACCGAGAAAAAAATAAGCAAACAAATAATATGAGAACATAAACTCCTTGGCGGAGGTAACAGTAATACTTTATAAAATCTGTTTTTGGAAAATGACTGAAATAATAATGATTTCTGTGTTGTGTGAAACAATGTAAATAGAAAACAAAAAAAAATATAGCTCCGCTCACTCGGGCTGCTTCGTAAATACATCGAACCAACCCTTCAGTTTCTCCTGTGTGACGCACGGATCCCAACAGCTCATCCGCACCGTCCGCTCGGCTCAGCTCAGCTCTGCTCGGAACCGTCCAGAGCAATATGTAGGATGGCGAGTGTCGAGACAGCCGCCGAGCACGAACGTATCCTGCGGGAGATAGAGAGCACAGACACCAACTGTATCGGGCCGACCCTCCGGTAAGTCCCTTACCGCTGTCCCGGGTAGAGCGTAAAGCGGCTGAACCCTCTTCGTCATCCCGCTGAGGGAGAGCGGCTAGCTGAGATTAGCACCAAAGTTAGCAACTCCACCGAGACTCCGGGATCTTGCTAAAACTTTACACTAATGTGTCCATTATCGGACAGCTAACCGGCTAACTTTAGCAAACATATATGTTAGCTCATCTATACTGTGCTTGTCACACTGGTTTATAAACAGTCACAGCCAATTCTGACTGTCTTGGGTTCACGACTCTATATTGTTATTGTGTGTTTGTTATCAAAGTGAGGCAATTTATCTGGAGCTATTTTAGCAAGCTACGCTAACACCAGCTAACTTAGCTGAGTAATTTAAATTCCGCTCACTGACGTTGGAGCCTACAGTTGGACTGGAGGTTGTTTATTCTTGCAATCAGCACCTTATTTTCTCTCATAACTCTCGTGTTTTTCATTTAATGATACACGAGTTTTGATGACTAGATAAGGTCAGCTAGCTTCAAGCTAACAAGCTGCTTGTTAAGTCGTTAGCAGCAGCCAAAATACATAAAGGAGTGTCAAGTGTGACAGCTTCATCCAATCCATGTCATGTTGCATAATCAATTATACACACAGCTCAAATATTCCAAGTGTAAATCGGACTGGTAGAGCTACAGAATCATTCACGCAGAGAAGGTATTTGTAAGATTATAAATTTTTAGACTTTTGCTCAATAATGTCATCATGACTGCACTGATGGACTAAATGACTGTCTTGTTCCTTTGACTCTTTGAACCTCTGCATTTGGGCTTCAGTCCTAGAGCAGATTGTCTGAAAAGGAACTGTGTAATGACTGAACAGGGAAATGCTGAGAGGAACTGGAATATTGAATGGTCGTCAAAGGTCTGTGTCTGAATATTTGCAAATATGTTTTCCTGTCTGTCTCGATTATTTGCTCCAAACAGTCAGACAGTTTTCGGCTTGTGACCTGCATTTGATGGGGTTTTAATAAGCCCAGATGAACATGTATGTGTGTGGATGTGTTGTTGGTGTGTTAATGTCTGTATTGCCTGGCACTCTCTTTAGATCCAAACCCATATGACTTGACAGCTTTATGTGACACCTCTGGCCGTGACATATGCCTCTGAGTGTGCTGTTCAGTGGCATTAGTAACTCATGATGGCAAGCACAGTGCAAGGATATCTATCCTCTGGTAATACACACTGCTGTGTGACGTTTCATCATCTGACTGTGATTCAGTGTCAGTATGTCTTAATCAACTATGTTTTAACCTAAAAGAAACTCAGCAGAGAGTGTAGTGTACCAAATATGTAAGCACAGTTTATAAATCTTGTGGATCTTGATTTATATTTGGATCCAAATTACACACACTGATATATGACAAATTTTTCCCATTAAAATCTATGCATTATTCCATGGCAATTGAAGGATGCGAAAAAATCCCTGACCAAGAATCATCCACCAAAGTTTCTTTGAAATTTATTCCATAGTATATTGTATATACGTGTGATTAACAACTAGAGCGGACAGATAATTTCCCCTACGGGATATCAATAAAGTTGATTTTTTCTTCTTTTCAAAACATTGTACTATTCTCTGATCTAACCTCCTTCAATATGAATGTTTTCTTTTTTATTGATTATCTTCATGTTTTCCCATTGTTTGAACCCAAAAATACCTTAGACATCATAACATCTGACATCTTTAGTTGGTTGCAAAATGGTTTCCTGAGAAATAACATTTATAGTGGATGCACAGTAAGTTTTATTTGTATCAGTTTTAACTTTTCTGGATTTTGCAAATTATTTTTGTCCTCTGATTGAGAAATGCACACATTTGAAAAAAAACTTTCTGATCAGAATACTCCATCATAATTATGTGCTCTCGCCATATTATGGATTACAAACTTCATCCACCTTCAGGCCATCCTGAGTAGTGATTTCCTCAGGATTTTTTAACAGCTGAGAAGAACAAGTTGGCAGTTTTGTTGGTGTGTGTCTCTGTTCAGTGAGTTCTACTGCAGCAGCCGACAGGTCGAGGCCAGCTGCAGCATTCCTTATTGACAGCAGAGAAAATCAGCATAGATCTGACTGATTAGCCAGCAAACTCCCAGCTTCACTTACCTGGATCTGTCCCGTCTCATTCTGTCTGGAGTTGTTAGACCATGTAGGACAATGTGATGCCACAAATTCTCCGAGAAACTCTGGTTTAATATCAGGCCAAGACAGAAGAAACTATGAAGACACATGTAATCATATCCAGACGCTGCATTTTCTTTCTGAATTCCATGTTTTATGGTTAATAATTGTTTTCAGATTGCTCCTGATTCAAGTCCAGGCTGTCTTTTTTTCCCGCAGTTTGTGGGTTAACAGTTGAATGTGTGTTTTATCTGTGTTTGTTTTTGGAGTTCATTCCAAGGTGTGTTACGTCTTACATCGTCTAATGTAATTGGTCAACTCTGGTCATGCAAGAGGAGAAAGGAAAAATCCTGCAAGAAACTGTAAGAAGCTCCCTCTTTTAGCTCTGCTCTGTGTTTAATTGTTCGCTTTTGGTGAGCCCCCTCAAATTTAGCCATTAATGACAGGGAACTTTTATACTTCTGCTCATTATGTGGTTTTCACTATATGGTCATGGAACACGTTTGGTGGTTTTTCAGATTTCAGCGCGGATGTTTCCGTGGACAGTTAATCATGTTAAGCTGCTGGCAGAGCCCAAAATTAACTTTTTTGACTCACCAGCCAAGCGGACTGGTAAATGAAAAAATAATCCACCGGTCAAGGATATTTGAAGGTGTGTCTCCTCTTCTGTTTTCTTTTTTTGTCACTTTAAAAAAGTTGCTAACGGTAAGCGACTAGCATCAGACTGGCAATAAACAGGTATAGGCCTTTCACTGTCTTTGATTGGCTGATGGTTGATGGCAATGGCGAGCTACATGTGTCAAGGTCGGAGTCAATCAGAAGCAGAAAATGAGGGAGAAGATGCGAGAGCGTGCTAACCTCACAGTAATGGTGCTTCCACAGGCAGTGTTAGTGTGATCAAGAACTTTTAATTCATGTTTTGGGAACCACACATACTCAAGAAAGACAGATTGTGTTTTATTGTTTGGACTGTGTGAGCAGCATGTTCAATCATCTCATGGAATGAGTAACTAAGTTGTCATGGTGACGATTTAGTGGTCATATTCATGGAGAATATGGTGATATACATGAAGACTTCCACTATTTCCGGCTCTCTGATCTTTGACCCGCTGTAATTCTGTGCTCTTACTGGTTGTGAACATGTGTTTGAACACGGTTCTTTACTCTGGGTCTGGGCCAGTTTAATTAGGGATTGTGCTCCTCGTTGGTTCCATCAAGCTGTTTGTTGGTTGTTTGCTCTGTTTACTCTTTGGGTTTAAAGGACTTTCCATGCAAGTGGAAACCTCGTCCTGATGATGATCCATCTGCTGTGATTCCTATGCTGTACATCTCTGGATGGATCATTGTAATGTATGACAGACAGTATGGCTCGAGCAGCCGTGAAGGAATGAACTGTTGAGAGGCAGGAGGGAGTAACTTGGTACAAGCTTGTTACATCTCTCACACACACCCTGCTGAGTCATCAGTCTGCTCCTGGGAATACATACACACGTACACACACGTACACGTACACTTAAGGTTTGGTGTGCTCCTCCTAAATGGGCTAAGAGCCTATTCAGCCAGCTGTCGAGCAGCCAACAACTTGTCCCTGAAGATCTTCAAATGGAAGACATACACACACACACACACACACACACACACACACACACACACACACACACACACACACATACACACGCACGCTACCTCTCTTTCTCTCTCTCTCTCTTGCAGCTGATGTTGTAACTCAGAACATATTTGCTGAACTTGTTCATGTCAGGGCTTCATATTTCATCAGACCATCCAGCTTCTCTCATTCTTTTTCCTCTTCTGTGATCATGTCCTCTACCTTTCTAACAACTTCTTTTTGAGACTCTACATCTCTCAAACTTACTTCCCCCCTCTTTCTTGGCCCCTGATCACTGTTCAACCATATAATCTTGGGATGGACGGGACATAAAATATTCATAGATGCACACAGAGGGAGAGGATCTCTGGGATTGATTTTGCCCTACAAAGAAACTAGTTGTATTGTTTTAAGGGGTCTTGAGAATTATGCTGCAAGTTTAGAAGTACACTTAGTTGTCTCATTGTCATCAGGTGTCATCTTGTTTGTCATTAACAACAAGCCTCCTCCAGATGGAAGGCATCTGCTGCAGTGATGAAGGAATAGTTGATTTAAACCCCAAAATCAGATGTGTTTATGGAGCAGCCTTATAAGAAATGCTACTGATGCCTGGAGAAAGATGGATGACTAGTTGGGTGTGAGAACCTGGAGAACACATGAACAAAGGATGCACAATGGGAAGAAGGCAGTTTGATGCTTTGGACAATTTTCTGCTAGGAAACCTCTTGTCCTGCCATTGTTGCAGAGCATGTACACACTTTCATGAATACAGTATTCAATGATGGCATTATCCTTGCTTACTTCTATTGTACTCCCTGCCACAAATTAAAAAAAAAGTGGTTCAGGATCAGAGTGGGTAGAGAAACATAGCAATATGTTTGAGGTATTGACTTGGCCCCTAAAGGCCCCAGATTTCAATCGATAGATCATCTGTTGGATGTGCTGGACAAACAAATCCGATCGAAGGAGGCCCACCTTATATCTTACAGGACAAAAGGATCTGCTGCTAATGTCTTGTCGCCAGATTCTAGAACAAACTTTCAGAGATCTGTTGGAGTCCATGAGATATTATGGCACAGGGCCATGAATATGACTTATTGGTGTGCAACCACCTCTCTCCATAGTAAGGCTGTCTGTCTGTGAGAAGCTGGCAGTTAATGTATGGATTTTAGGTGAATGTATTGTTCTGTTCCTGTATGCACTATTCTGGCTCCTTTGGTGTCTAAAGAAAGCATACATGACGTCTGATCTACTTTCTATTGTACAAGTTGGGCATTTCCTTGTCAACAGGAGGAAGGGTGGTTTATTCAAGCCATACACAGGTGTATGTGTTTGTGTGTGTGTCTATGTGTGCTGTGTTTGGAAAGGGAAACGACACAGGAAGAACTGATCACTGTCACAAAGAAGTCTTGTACACAGAATGTTGTTGTAGTACATCTGTACCCATGAGGTCAGTTGAATTAACGGTCTTGACTGAGACATACTGTGGTGAACCTTTTAAATGCAGTTCTGTGATATTTTAAATACATAAAGTGTTAATTATAGGCATATTAAGGCCCGTGACTTTTCTTTTTATAGCCTAATTCTCAACCATTTTTCTTTTTATATTCTCCATAATTATATGCAGCTTTGTTCAGCCATGTAGATATCAGCTCGACTGAGTGCCACTCTAGTTAAAAGTGCTTTTAGTTAAGTGAAGGCAGCATTATGGACTGCGTGTAGGCAGGAAACAGACTGATGAAGCCTCTTGTCCTTTTTTTTTTTTTTTGCTTTCCTAGTGACGCTGGAATCCTGAGCTATATTCAGATTCGAACAATTGCTTATTCAAATTTCTGGGAAAGAGTTGCAAATTTCTGACTAACACCAACATGATTACTAGCTGGTTATGTAGATAATAAGACAATTAAGAAATCAGTATGGTCACTGAATGTTGAATTTATTGTACTATTGGCAGGAGGACACACTTTCAATTGGGATTAAAAAAAATTGTTTTCTCCTCCAGCTCCTCATTTCTCTCAGCTGTCTTTCCTCCATATCCTTAATTGGCTTTTGTTATTTGAGGGGTTAAGCTCTTCATGGGAGAGGCTTGAAACATAGAAATAAGTGTGTTGGAGTTAATTCCACATCTCACTGTTGGCATCAAGAATTGGATTCATTTTTATTTTCTGAAATAAAATGCGCCCTTGTTCCTCATGGTTAATGCGTTCCAGGAATCACACGCGAATAACGAATTCCGCGATATAGTGACGGACTATTTATCCTTCTATTTAAGGTAATTTAAACGTTTATGAACCCTCCCCATACTAATATTAAACCACATTCTATCTGTATTACCTTTTCCCACACTCTTATCGACTGTTTAAAGCACTTTTGTGTCTCATGGAAATCCGAGACTGACGGAACGTAGCGCACTTCTGGATGCTGTCAGCCAATAGAATGCGCGTACGGTATCATGTGACTGCCTACCAAAAATTTGCGATGAGGTGAAGTTCTGACTGTTCACGCGCAAACGCGCGAGGGTGCACTGTATATTGTTAGTCTTAGAAAAGCAAATTTTCAAGACTCATCGCTCAATCGTGTGAAGAACTGTGTAATCCTTTGATTGGTATCAGAGGAAAATATTGTTTTTCTTGAATGTGATTGTTTTCAGAAGATGTAAAAAGTTGAAATATTTTGCCTTTCCCTACCTGTTGTCTTCTTGCTGTTTTTCACCAGGTCTGTATACGACGGTCAGGAACATGGCCTCTTCATGGAAAAGCTGGATGTGCGGATCAAGAACCATGACAGAGAGATCGAGAAGATGTGTAACCATCACTTCCAGGGGTTTGTGGACTCCATCACTGAGCTGCTCAAAGTACGCGGGGAGGCACAGAAGTTGAAGGTAAAGAAAGACAGCAAGCTTTGAGACGATGGTGGAATTGGTTCTTTCAACTTTTCCCTTCAACTATTCATTGTTTCTGTCTCCAGAGTCAGGTGATTGACACTAACAGACATCTCCAAGATGATGGTAAAGAGGTAAGATGATATTTTCCTCAAACCACACTCCTAGTTCCCAAATATATTGAACAATCAGGTTATTTCTCAAGGATTGCTGCTTTCTTCACCTTCCCTTTCTCTTGCTATTAGCTTACCAGCTCTATGGAGGAGCTTCAAAAGTGTCGGGTGCAGCAGAGAAACATCGCCACCACAATAGACAAACTGACACACTGCCTACCAGGTAACAGATATTAAAAGGGCAGGATATGCAAATGTTGTATGCTTCATGTTTGTGTCTGTGTGAGTCTTTATCGGTGGCCGCGGTCTTCAACACACTGTCTCTTCCTTTTTCTGTCCCTGTTTTTCCCAGTCCTGGAGATGTACAGCAGACTTCAGGAGCAGATGCAGGCCAAGAGGTATGTTTCCAATACTACTTTTTTTCTTCATCCTTTTAACTCCTTATTTTATTATTTTTTGGGTATCTTAATATAATTTCCTTCAGATGAACTTCCTACAAAATTTCAGCGTTGACATCAAACTTAAGAGTGATTTTCTGCACTTTAGGAGGAAATGTAAAACGCTGTGCTGCTGATTAAATGTTTTGCTGGGAGTCTCAATATGATCTCACAACCCACCATCCTGCAGAAGAAGTAGAAACCCTGAGTCTGGTTGAGGACATTAAGTCTTAAGGCTTGCTTGTTTTTTTTACGAACCGTATATTTTACTTCATTTTACTTCTTCCATGACCGAAGCATGCAGTGAACCAAATTTCTGACTGGAACATTTTCAGGCTAGAGCAGAAGGGGGGTAACTGGTAGATAATCAGTAATCTTGTTTTGAGGCTTTTTTACAAGGCTGGAAAGGAGAACTTTAATTATTTTAGTTATTTTAAATGGGGAAATTAGTAAAACATTTCAGCCACAGCAGAAGTGAATGTAGGACTCATTACTGTAACCCTGTTGCTTCAATATTCACAAATGTCTGATGAAGACATGCTCATGTTTTTACAGGTTTCCCATCTTCTATGTTAAGCAGTTTCATAATTATCACCTTACTGAGTGGTAAACCAGAACTGTTCCGAGTTGTTTCTCAAGTTATGGCCGCTAGGTGGCATAAGAGTACTTGGAATAGCTCTACTTTAGAGAAGTTTCACTCTGGGTGTTTTTTTCCCCTCCCTGCCCTTGGCCTGACCTGTAGACAGAAGTCTGGTTGGTCATAAATTTGTCGTTTGTTTGTGTTTTTCTACTTTTCTCTGTTCTGCGGCTGCTGGGCTCTCAGAGAGCAGGGAGAGGTCAGCCAACAGTGACTGCTCCTCGATAGAGAAAGTGTGCATGTGTGTGTCTATATGTGTGTGTATGTGAGAGAGATGCAGTGGAGTGAAGTGTTTGGGGGATATTGTATTGCCAAAGATCCCTTAGGCGTATCTGAGTGTATTTATTCCTCTCTTTGTGTTTATCTTTGTGAGTTTCTGCTTGCTTTGAGTAAGGCATCTGACAGCCTGGGTATTGTTTTAATCATGAGGGTCTGTCATGTGAGCGTCTCTTCTCTTAACTCTAAACACACCGGTTTATTCTCCATCTGCTCAGTTACATGAACAATGTAAGAGGTCATTCCCTGTTCCAATAGCTTATATCAAATCCCTAAATGACCAGATAAGTGAACAGTGTGGGCCTTTTCAAATAATTTGTTTTCCTGTGTGTGTGTGTGTGTGTGTGTCTGTCTAAGGTACTACCCGGCACTGCGGACACTTGAGCAACTGGAGCAAACTTGTCTTCCAAAAGCCGGTCAGTACCGGTTCTGCTCTATCATGGCGGAAAACATCCCCAAACTGAGGACACAGATTCGGGACACTGCCATGATGCAGCTGAGGGACTTCCTGGAGAGCATTCGCAAACACTCGGACAAAATAGGAGAGACTGCCATCAAGCAGGTACACAGATGAGCTAATAACATTATCAGACATAGATTAAAGTACTCTGTTATTGGTGTTGCATTTTAATTATATTAAGTATATTTAAAAAAGTTCAGGTTTCTTGCCAAAAACTGGTGTTACCATTGCCCACAATGCAAATTGAAAGAGGTCCCATCAGGTAAACTCAGTAGTATTCCAGAAGTGGAGGTCTTTGTCCACACAGTGAAGTGTCATTGAGGCTAAAAATGCTCCTAGAAGCTGGTGTCATATTTGCAGCATCATAGCAAATACAAGGTTTCCCCAAAGTCCTGGAGAGGCTTCTTGTTTGAGAGATGACTTATTTAGAAATTACGGTAGACAGTAAAAGTAACATTAGGTGTTAGATATAGAAAAAAATAATTGCAGAATCTGTTGTATCTTTGTACTTAGTCTTTGATTATTGTAAGCAGCTGGTAGCTAGCATGTTTTCCACTGAACCAAACATACATGGGGGGTTTGAATACATTTGTTTCCAGCTGCAGTATTAGAGAACATCTCTGTTTTTTTCCAGCGGCTTGTCTTGGTCTCTGTCCGTTAATCAGAAGCAGCCTCCGTGTTGCTCTGTGGTTCCACTGCCAGTAAACAAACACGTAGTCGCTGCAGGAGACGCCACGGCTCAGCGGTGAACGTGCACGCTCACGCACACATGCAGAAAGGCCTTGCATTTCAGCACTTACCTAATTGTTTTTCAGTTTTCTGAAGCGAAGGAAGTTTTACATGTACAGAAAAGCATCTCTTTGTGGGTTGTGTGTTGCTTTGTAGCATTCGTAGCTCACAGTGAGGCCTCCTGTTTATTTTTGTGTCTCCATTATTTGGGGAATGTCGTTCCTTTGGATTGCAGGATGGGAATGAGGTGGGAGTAGCTGACGACAGATGGACGAGTAGCTGGATACTCTGAGAAGGGGCTGAACACTCTGTCATGTAGTAGATTTTAATCACAACTTCTTCTGCTAATAATTGCCAAGTACAATGTCTACATACTACTGACAGCAAAATTCAGAGAATGTAACTTCTAATTATGTGGAGAAGTCATTAGACCAGTTAACAGCTTGTTTGTATGACATTATGTTTACAACTTAAACTGTTGATCTCTGGAATGGAAATATGGAAATATTGCTTCATTTGAGTCTCCTCTAGAGTTAATTCACTGTCTTTAAGTTATGGAGAAAAGTAGATTATGGGGTCTAATGACTTTTCACCTCTAGATGTCACCAGAGGATCAATTCTTTCTCTCATTTCCAACGTGATAAAGGACCTGGTGTGAGCAACAAACACAGCCATTCATCTGCGTTAGGGAAACATAACAAGCACAGATGCTTCCCTACAGGCCAGGAAAGAGTCACCAAATGGATTTATGGGCATAAAGATAAATTATATTATGAATGAGTTATACTATGGCTTTCACAGTTACCAGAGGTCAACCCAGCCAAACACCTGGGAGGATTTGGGATGACAGGATCCTCCTCCAACATCATTTAAATACTCATTGAGGGGAGATGCTTGATGTTGGTGGAGCAGTGGTGTAGTGGTTTTGCAGTGGGTTTCTACAGCGGAAAATAGAAACAAGAATGGATAAAAAAATATGGAAATTGACCGTGATGATACAATTTGTCTGTCAGAACTTATTATTTCCTGGTTTGTTCAACCAGAAAACCCCTGCAGCTTTCATTCCTCTAAGGGTCATTGTTATGTAAAACACAAAAAAAGGGTTTTCTTTGGCAGAAAGTTTGGGTTGTTTGCATATTGTGTAAAATTTTAGAAATCTACTGTAGTGATGAAAACACTACCTGCCTTTTTCTGTGTGGATTGATTTGATTTATGAGGTATTCTAAAGTGATGTAAATAACAACAGTTTGGAATTTGTCATGTTTTGTATCCTTTTTGAAGGCGATCATTACCAGGTTCCAGTCCAAAGATGCCTTTTATTAAATGTAGGGGCATTTCAGGATGAAGTCCTCACAGTGCCAGTTTTAATCTTGGATACAATACCAGTATAAACCAACCCAACGAACTGCTGAACTATCATATTTTTCTATACTTTATATGTTACACAACAGTACCCTCAGGGAAACGCTCAAAGAAATGAAAAAAGTAGGTTTTTGCTTTTTGAAAAAATCCTATTGTATAATGTCAAAAGATACTGTGTCCTGATAGACATGAAATGCGATCTGAACTTTTTTCTGTAACATTAATATAGGAAATATCTTTTTGCCAGAATAAGTATGAGACAAAGAACCTTCTTTAGTGCTAATTCCTTTGGTGGCCAATTGTGAAATCTTGCGTCACAGTGATCCCTCGTTACTCGTGATTAATGCGTTCCAGGAACCACCCGCAAGGGGGAAATTCCGCGATATAGCGACAAACAATTTCTTAAATTTCTTTCTTTCTTTTACAGTAATTTATACGTTTATGAACCCTCCCTATACTGATATTAAATCACCTTTTATCTGTATTACCTTTTCCCACACTCTTATTGATGGTTTATAGCACTTCTGTATCTCACGGAAATGCGCTGCGTTTTGAGACTCACGGAACATAGTAGACTTCTGGATGCTGTCAGCTAATTGAATGCGCATACGGTATCAGGTGACACCTATTAAAAATCCTCGATGAGGTGAAGCCGCGTGTGTTGATACGTGAATGCGCGAGGGATTACTGTATTATGAAAATGTAAATTCTGTGAACATTGAGTTCTTTACAGGGGATTCTGTAATTGGTCTACACCATCTTCCACTGCCCTTTCATTCGAATATTTTGGTTAACCTGTTGGTTAAAACATTTATTTTTTACTCCAGAAACAGATGTAATTGTGATTAAAATTTGACTAAAATCGTTTCTTCAAGAGTCACAAAGCATTTACATATAGGAGGACATTTATGAGATCTTGTCTTTGGGCAACCCTCTTAGATTGCACAAGGAGACTCCCATATATCACTCCACATCTCACATCATGTACCCTTCAGTGACCCCTAGGTGGGGGGCCCTGGGACCGCAATTCGACAATCACTGGCGTAGAAAATCCACTTGCAGTCACTGAAGAAGCAAACCACTAACTCCTCTAACCACTAATTACAAGGGGGATTGTGGAAACCCCAGTGGTCCAGCAGTCCTGATACCGATACTCGGATTATGTTGTATCAGATGTTTGGCTCTGGTCACTCACACTCCATCAGAAGTCTCCTAAGTGTGCGTGCACGGATGAACAAATTAGGAACACCTCTTCTTCCCTTTTTTGTCCCTCCATCACTCACTTTTTTTCTTATCCTGTTCCACTTCTCTGCTCCCTCCATCTCTTTCTCTCAGACAGCGAGACTCTGGTTTGCTCTGTTCCAAATTAGCCCCAACTGTCTTTATCCAGCCACTGTTACAGCTCCCACGACCCAGGATGTGAAAATAAATAGATCTGGAGAAAGAGGAGGAGATGGAGGGAGGAGATGGAGGAGAAAACAGGGTTTACAATGGAGCTATTGTCTGCTGCCACATGCCCATAGAGGAGGAGGAGGAGGAAGAAGAAGAGGAGAGATAGAGGGAGGGGGACAAGAGAAAGATGATGGGTGGAGAAGGAAGAGGAGGGGCAGGGAGTTAGAGGAAGAGGAAGAAAGCAAAAAGAAGTAAAGATAGGGTAGATGAAGACAATGGGGAAAATGAGGCGGAGGGAGAAAAGTAATGGTTTGGTAGGAAACAGGATGAAGAGAAAGCCAAGGTGCAGGTCAAGGGGAAGAGGTCAAACCGATGGAGAGGGGTAAAATAATAGAGAAGAAGGAAATCCATTTGTTATTTTCTCCCTTTCATGACTGTCTCGGTCTTTGTCCACCACTCTTATTCTTTCCATCTACATCTCTCCCTCCTTCACTCTTTTGCTCCTCTTTTTTTTTCTTTTATTCCTTTTCAGCAAAGGAGGAGTTCAGAGCTGCTGCTGTGTATTCAGTAGTTTTGCACACACACTAATGGGAAACAGATTGTTGGGCCTGTGAAGTGGAAGAAGATTGATTACCTGTATCTAGTTACTGAGCACACATACATCCATGCGCATGCAGTAGGGCCTGTGGAGGGCACGCGCTGAGTCGGCGCATCGAACTGTCGCCGGCAAAAGGAAAATACACCGTTACGGTTTGTTGTGTCAGTCAATCTGCGTGTGTTGTCTGCCCAATAATGCACCACAGTGTTTCTGCTCCAGGGCCTGTCTGTCCAAAGGTAATCCTTCGTGGCGACGTCCTCAATTCTGCTCACAGAGTCTTTTAGTATGAAATATTTAGCTGCGGAGAATGCCAGCATCGTATTTTCATAATACAGCTGTGCTGTGTGTCGAGAACGCCTCAGATTGTTTTTCATAGAGGGCAAATTCCGTTCTTGTGCTCCGGCATGAGGTCGTCAGGATACCAGGAATTTTAACGTTAATACCATACAAATGATTTCTCTTTCCTATACTATTATATTCAATACAACTTTTTTCAAGTGTTTATTCATGTTTTTATATTTTTGGTACTGTATGTTCATTCTGGTCAGATGCAGGTACAGTACTGTGTTTTAAATGTGGCACTGTATACTTATAACTTAGGGATAACTGTCAAAACACAAAGCATATGCACATGGCTAACTGAGTAAACATCAGAGCATCCAAAACTGGCAGTTCCTGATATGATGAGGAAATGTCTGTTCAAATAATAGTTTAAACACGATTAGTCTTTCAACACCAACATGTGATACTTGACTATTTGAAAAACTCAAAGAGAAGTGAGGTGCCATACTCCTATGTGATCCCTTAGCAATATAGACAACAGCAGCCTCAACACCAAATACTTCCAGAATTTGCTTTGTCTATTGGGGAAGTGCTTTCTCTTTATTTCTGTATGAATTAAGTGAATGAGATGGAACATATTAATTACATACTCAATAGGTCCTGCATTTGCTAAACATGCTAGCTTACACCATATTGTAATTCTATATCTTTCATGAGATTGATATAACATTGACATCAATCTATTTTCTGACATTCCGGATTTGAGAATCAAAACAAAAGTCACCGTTTGACAGTGTTTTAAAGTTGTGTGGGATCATCTAACTTGGTTTCATTCACCTTTAAACAGTTACCCCTACGAGTGTGTCCATGTGACTTTGATGTCTCTTGATCTGAATAGTCCTGGAAGGATTTGAGATGCTATAAGTACACAATCCAAAGGTGTATAACACAGATCTAGTCATGATTCATTGTGTGTCGATTATCACAAATTATATGTTTAAATGCATCAAACAGTACATCCAGAGCTGTCCTCCACTTGGTGATGACTTTTATTGAAAGTAATTGGAGCAATAAGAACAACATTCCTGTCAGATGTGGTGCCCAGAGGTCACAAGGTTATGGTACACAAAAAAATGTAAATAATATACCAATTATATTTTTTTAAAAAAAGAAGTCCCATAATGGGTTCTCTTCATCCTAGATTTGCCCTGGGACAACCCAGATGTAAATGCCAACTTTAATCAACCTCTAATAGTCAAAATTCCTCATTTCCACATCTGTGCTTCACCCAGTGCCAAATATGCGTAGGAAGATCCATGTCTCAAGTCTTTTACAAATATGAAAATTATGTATCTCAGTGGAGTTTGGCATGTCTAATCTTTATGGTTTCATAACATGCAACTTTAGAGTTTTGTCGTTTGGATAAATAGACACAAGCTGTTAGAAATCTTTAGGTTTATTCAACTCTTGTCATTAAGTATTTTTCTGTAACTGCTTTTTCAATTTGGCGATGAGTTGTTTTGGAAAACTGCCGGGAGTGATAGCTTTTTTTCGGTTCCCCAAAAGAACTCTTGAAAAAAAAAAAATTACAAATAACCTACACTGTCATTATATTACACAAAACTCCATTTCCTAGTGTCTCCCTTTCAGAGAAAATGGCTTGGATGCCTGTTTTTCACAAAAGGTTGCAGCTTTCCCACAATAAACAGACAGTTTAAACCACTTGTCAACAAGGCCATCAGTGTAACTTTGCTCTTTCACTATAAATTTTTGGCTGTTTCTGTTCTCAGCCCACAAATACACAGAAGACTGAGAAGGTTTTTAAACGAAGCCATGCAGTACATATTTATCTCATGGCTGCCTTGTGGTGTTGCCACAGCGTAATATAAGATCATCTTTAAGATACTTGAAGCCATTTTGCGCTGAATGGTTTTAAGGAGTCTCTGATTCTGGTCTTCAACCCCAGCAGCTTTTGGACAATGTGCCTTATTTTTTGTCATTTTCTTTTCACCACCTTTCCTTCTCCTTGTCCCCATTCTCCACTCTTTTCTCATTTTATTTATGGTGATACTCTCTTATTCTCCTTGTTGTCCTCCTCTACTTTCCCTTTTTTCTCCTGGATCTTGCGCAAGAGATGACGCACTTTCCTAGACTTGAGCTTCAACGGCCCGTTTTGCAACGGCCCCGAATGATTGTCCTCAAGAGAGACATGACAAAGGGTGAAGTGAAAAGGTTCCTATTTACAACAAGACTTGGTATTGTGTGATGAGTACAAGTAAATGGAAGTGAGTGTGTATAAAGCATACCAGAGGGTGCCTCAATCCTGACACACCTGTTAAAGGATGCTAAATAGACTAATTCGACCACAAAATGCAGTTTATTGACGTAGGTACTGACGTTTTGAACTACAGTAGCGAGGGGGGCTAAGTAGCTAAGTACACAAAGTCTAAGTGTGAACTGGCAGTGGAGAGGTTCCAGTTCACCTCCCGAGCACCGCTGAGGTGCCCTTGAGCAAGGCATTGGGGGTGCACCATGACGGAGCTGCTGGTGGCTGTACCTCTCATTTGCATGCTTACAGGTCCCGTGTGTGTTTATATGTGTGCGTGTGTGTCATCGGCTTGTACACATATATACTATGCATGTGATTAACAGCCTATGCTAATACTAGACTGGACAAATAATTTCCTTCGGGGATTAATAAAGTCAATCTTTAAGTGTTGGATACTAAATGGAACATAATTTCTTGTGTGAGTCTCTTTGTCTTTCATGTGTCCTCTGTCCATTGATGTCTAATTATGTTAATTTGGGTGAGGAAAGAAAGAAAATAATTTGTCAGTTAAATAAATATCATATAGAAAAAAATACTACAGACAAAACAAGACACTCAACTTTGTGTTGTGTTTGGGAAATTTCTCTCATCATGTTTCTCATAGAGTAGTTAGTCATCTTTTACTACTGTCCCCCCATTAACCTGTTTGAAGTTTTGGGTGTTTGATTCTTGACGTATCGGTGGATATCTAAAATTCCTTTTTCCTGTAGAAAAAAAGAGATTGAGACTTTACTGATTTTGTTTGTTTTATTTGGGACTTATTGTATTATATGAGTCACTGGTCTTCTAGGTGTGTGGGCATTAGATCAAAGATGGCATTGTGTTCTCCCAACATTGCTTATATTGTGTTTTTCCTGGTTTGTACACATCCACCCTCCGATGAACACCAGTTTTTCTCATTATGGTGCAAATTTACCCTGAAGCATTTATTGACGTCCTTATCGACGGATTTAAGTGCACAAGGTAGGCAACATGCTGGCGCCACTGAGGTGGGGATGCATACACATTAGGTTTTAAAATGACCCAAAGCGGATCTGGGTGTGGGTGGAAAGATGCACTCAGGTCTGTTAGGGTTTCCTTCAATAACAAGACTTTCCCACAAAAATATTTTAGCGACCATACAGCAAAGACATCTCAGAAATTTGTACATAGAATCCAGTGTTTTGAAGAATGTTAAAAAAAAGAAAAAAATATATTCAGATATTGCTAGCTGTGTTAAAGTGGTTGTGAAATGAAAACGGAGAATGGAGACAAAAAAAACCCCCTCAATCTCATTTACCTGCGACGACAGGAAATAACGTTTTCCTTCCAAGGGGTTTGGAGGTGGCGCATCACTTTTTGCTTTGTGTTGGATACCAAAACTTCCTGTTTGATTCTTTTTATTTTTAGTATTCCTGGACGAACTCTGATGCACAGGGACAAAATGCATTTTCCACAACACCTTTCTTCCCGTAGACAGGACATGACCCCCATTTAGGTTGTATTTCCCAGATCCTGGTGACATTTTTTACCTCTTGGCTTTTTATTATTTGCCATTTATTTATTAATTTATTTGAAAATTCTTTCATATAGTCCTGGACACATGTTACATTAATGGCTAAATAAATATGCATTTTATTATTTTTAGGAGCACTGCAATATACAATACACATACCCATTGATATCCATGCCACTGGTACTGTGTGTGTTAGTTTAACTTCTCTTTTCATGATAATTTTTTGACTATTTCATTGAGAAGCTGTATTAGCAATGCTAAGGACATTTAAAATAATCTATAACTGCATCCTTCCACCTCATTTCATTGAAAACTGTCCATTAGTTTTTGTCTAATCCTGCCAAAAAACAATCAATCAGATTGGCAGGGGTCATTACTTCAATGACAGAGGGAAGTATTGTTAAATATATAGTGGTTGAAGCCCTTTTTTGCTTTTATCACTTCAAATTTGTCTGAAATTGAAGAGTGTAAGCTTCACTTTCAATTTGTTATATAAAATATGTTGGTCATCTGTGCACCTACATTTAAATAGACATCCCAAAGCATGGATCAAACATCGAACTGCCCTGTCTCTCCTTTTAAGTCTTCAACCCTGATGTTAAATGCTTTGTTTTCAGTTTTATTGAGACTTTATCCTTCCTGTTCTTGCCTTCCTGTCTTACTATTTTCTTCTTATGCTTTGGTAAATTACGTTTTTTGTTCGTTCCCATGGGTATTTTCATGTCTAGAGGAGAGAGGGTTGACCTTGGCCATGACCTCTTTACACCATCTGCAATGTCTATGCTTGTCCCTAAACTGTCTTGGGAACGTCTGGATGAGTGATATGTCATTGTCTAAGAACAGTAACATTTTTCTCAATAGACTTCCTTTGGAAATGTATTTTTTTCTTTCGTCATATAAAGTGGAACTGTATTACATATCTAGACAGCATCAATGGAGTGTGATTTCAGATGGTGTATTGCTGTTGGTATGCATCTGGTTTTGCTGTCAAACTCAAATAGGTTACGAGGCTCTGAAGTTGCGCCAAAGACGAAAAGCATCCCACTCCTCCACAGTGGTGTTTGAGTATTCTGGGAAACGCTGTAAAAACTTAACAAGCAAATGCAAGAAAAACAAATGAATAATAATAATAACAAAAAGTGAATAAAGGCAATACCAAAACAATCTGTTTCACCGTTTGAATTTCTGCATTACTTTTCAGGCCCAACTACAGCGCTCATTGGACAGCTCCATCTCCCCACAGCCAAGGGCACTGGTTGGCCGGCGAAGCAGGAAGGAGGCAGCAGCAGGGTCGGGGATGGACAGCAGTGGACAAGGTGGCAGTCCGCTGTCGGAACAGGACTCTGGTATACTGGATGTGGAGGATGAAGAGGAGGACGATGAAGTGAGAAAACTACAAGCACACACAAAATCACATCGAAGTAGTGAAGGTTTCTTATCTAATCTGCGAGAAATTAAAGGTCTTGCCCCTGACACAGATCCAGTTCAGATGAGTCAATTTCTTTATTCTCTACTTGGTTACAAGACACTATTTGATCGACACACTCGGATCTGATTTTAAACAAACTTTTCATGGATAATCCTCACCAAGAGGTAGAATGGGTAAATCCACATTTAAGTCTTGAAAAATATTTATTTTATTGTCAAATTTAATATGAAAGTTTTCTCAAAGGTTTTTGTGTTACATTAGAATGTGATACTGATCCATTTTGATCCACAGTTCTGTTAGTTTCCTAAGTTCATCAGACATGTGAACATAGTGTCCAAAGGATGAACTTGTTTCTGTCATGCTGACCAAGTGGTCACCAATCTTTTCATCACTGAACTCCAGGAGTCATCCCGTGTGGGTCCTTTTTGCAGTCTTTGTTGTTTCTGTCTCAAGGAAAGCGAAATACAATGAAGTTGAAGAGAATAGAGCTGAACTTGTCACCCCAGTGTTACCATTCTGTTTTAAGGTCCCCGTTGTCGGCTTATTTACGTCCTGTAAACTTGATTCAACCCTCTTCACGGGAAGAACCTTGACTTCGAACAAAAGCCTGACCCCACTGCCGTCAGGGTTACGGCCATGTTGGCGCCGATGGTTGGCATCACCAATGCCATGTCTTTCTCTTTCCTCCCCTTTCCTGCTTGTACAATTTTCCCCTAGTGGCTTTTATTTTGACATTTTCTATTCTTGGCTTTCTTTCTTTCCTTTCTTCTTACCTGCACTACTGTTTTCCCCTTTTTTTCGTTTATTATTCCATCTTTCCTCTCTCCATCTTCCATCTTTTATGCTTGTTTTGTCTTATCTTCTTAACTTTTTTCCCTTCATTTCTATTCTTTAACCTTGAAATAACATCTACCTGCATGGATCTTTCTCCTCGCTCTCCTCCGTCTTTAAATGGTTTGAGTCTTTGGTTATTCCTATTGTTTCGGGACTCTTGAGTGCGGTTTCTTCAAAGTTCACATTGTGTTGCTTCTCAAATGATTTTTGCAGAAAGCAAGCTTTCCAGAGGGCAAGAGGGCACACATTTTTTTTCCTTTGTGTGAGTGTATGTGTTAAAATGGGTAACTTGTCACTGTGTTGTTCTTTTAAAGACGGAGGATGTGGGTAGAGAAGAAGGAATGTAGAATGGTTAGACAGAGTAATAGGTGGAAACAAAAAGAGGAATGAGGGGCTGGTGACACTGTTGGAAGACTTTGAGACAAAATTATAGGAAGTGCTTTATTTCTGGTTGTTCCAATTATCAGAGAATTTGTAATTTTTTGGACCAATTGCTGATGAAAAAGGTTGAACTGTACCATCTAGGTCAGTCTACATGATCACATATTGCAAATGACATGCATGTAAAACTTAATATTCAATACATCAGTTATTGAAACATCGGTAACCATCAGGGATTTATGTTGTCCGCAGTGTTTCTGTATTGATGACGTCAGAAAGTTTTTGATGAGTTTCAGAGATATTATTCTGACTCAAGGTGGCTTTCCATTCAGAAGCTTATTTGTAAGATTAATTCAATGTCTCATTGATGCACTATTAGCTACAATTATTGCGAAAGGGTCGAGGACACTGTAACTCCATGTTTGTTACCTCCTGTCCTCTTTAAATTTCAGTTTCAATCTTCTAATTATCCACCCATCAGCTGTAAGACATTTAAAGTATAATATAATATATAGCTTCAACTATTAGTCTCAAAAGTAATGAGTTGATCAAAAGAAAATTTGTCACTTATTATTTTGACCATCCAGAACTTATTTAAGCCATTTGCCAACAATAACAAACATTTGCTTCTTAACCTGAAGAATTTGTGACTTTTCTTTGTCAGTACGTATTTTCTTGGTGTTTTCAATCACCAGATTTATCAATAATGGTCATCACTTGTTGGATCTCTAAGTGTATATAAGGATATGTTCAGCAAACAAGCCTCATTTCCCATAGTGTTTCATTCTGTCTGAAAGTGTGACTTGTTTCTCTGTAGGTCCCAGGAGCTCAGGATTTGGTTGATTTCTCTCCAGTTTACCGTTGCCTGCATATCTACACTGTGCTGGTGAGTTCATCCTCGTGTGTGTATTCATTTCACTCTTAACTTCACAACTTTCATCCACTTGACTCCGACTAGATCCGCAAGCACACACGTTTGCAGTGCCTGTTGGGATGATGGTAGTCTCTGTTATGAACCATTTGTAATACATCAGCGCTAGAATGATGAAGTCTGCTGGTCAACAGTCGTCTCATAAAGGTTTATGTACAGGGAGGAACATGATGCCGTAAGACGAGGCCTCTGACTGGAGCCTGGCTTCACTCCAAGCAGTGTGTGTGAGAGTGTGTGCTTCATCTTGGTTGGAGCGAAAGTGACATGGATTTAGGTGTTGACTGGGCAATGGCTGGGTTAGTTGCACATTGTGTGTGTCAGTGTGTTGTTGTGGTGGGAGCGCTCTGGCAGGGGGACAGGAAGTGCATGAACTTTGACAGGAAGGAGAAAATGAACAGGCAAAAAGAGGGATGGAAGGAGGCGACAAAAAAGGGAGAGCGAGGTTAGTGAAAGGGTAAAGGGGGTGAGATGATGATGGAAGTTGGGGGGGGGGGGGGGGGTAAAAGCGATTGGGTTGCAAGGAAGGGAGAGCGTGGTTCAACTGTCATGGAGAACGAGCGGTGAGGGAAGAGAAGTCAGAAAAATTGAAAGAGCTGACAAACTATTGTGGGCATGAGGAAAGAATGGGAACACACCACACTTGCTCAAAAGATGATTCCACAGAGCATCTTCCATCTCCTACCTTAGCTAATCACTTTGGGGTTTTTGGATTTATCACCCAAAAAAATAAACATGACCAACATACCTAACTTCAAACAGAGAAAACAGTGATTCAGCTACAGAGCGATACCGAGTTAAAGGAGGAGAAGGGAAAGAGGGAGGTCACGGGGAGGTTAAGGGGCAAAAAACAGGAAGACGAGGGTGAAACGCAGCACGGAGGGAGAAAGATTAGAGACAGAGGGGGTAACTTCAGAGTGGGAGGGAGGAGTGAAGAAGGGGGAAGAACGAAAATGGAAAAAATGGCGATGGAAACGAGAGGATGAAGAATGAGAAGGGAAAGGAGTGTGTTCAGTCTCAAAGAAGGTGTTGAAAGGCCTGACCCCTTCACCTCTGAGGTCAGCCCCGCTCGTGCTTATTCTCTGTCTACTTTGCTCACACACACACACACACACACACACACACACACACACACACACACACACACACACACACACACACACACACACACACACACGCGCGCTGTAATTTCACTCTTTTTTTGTTTGTGTTGCTATTGTCATTTACTACATTTAAAACATCACAATATTAAAATTGTGTGAACGTTTTGTTACCTTTTTAAAAACAGACACATACAACACGCACACACACACACACACAGAAACTGTTTTCTCCATTAAACCGGTGTCACAGCTATTTGATTGACAGGCCGTTGGGCAGAGACGTGGATTTATTATTAGAAAAGGAAACCAGAATGCCCAGCACAGTTTGCCGTACTGGGCAGGGGGATGACTGGAAAATCATTGACACACACACAGTTTGATTGTTAAACGAGAATGACTTGTACTCACTCAGACACGCGCATGTATCGGTTTCATTTATTTTTCTAGTAGACCTGGATGTGGAATCCCATTTGCAATCAAGACCACCGCTTTCTACATGTTTTTTTTCTTCCCCTCCATCCATTCTCTCTTCTCTGTTTCCACATCCCCTTTTTTCCACGTTTGAAGTCCACCTTTTTCCAGCTGAGGTCGGGCGACGTCGGGCCCGAACAATCGTTCTTTTTAGCCTCATGTGCATATTGCGTGTTGAGGTGTGATCAAAGGAAACATAGGCCTGAAGTCCAGTGCATTGAACACAGTAGGGGGAATCAGTGGGACCATCAGAGTGGGCAGAGTGGGGCTTTAATGTTATTAAACTTTTCAATAAAATTTTGCCTTTGGATAACGTTGGAATTAGATGATAATTTGCCAGTGAAAACAGCCTTCATTGATTTCAGTTCAGTTTCTACTTTTGCCCCTGTGGTCATGGTGACATCAGGTATTGATCGTCATCAGACCCCAGTGATCTGCTGGTGGTCTCGTCCATATGTAAGGGGGTACGACTTGTTGTCTGTCCAGTCCTGAGCTCTTATCTCTGACCTCACAGAGGACTCTGTGTCCTGGTCTCAGCCCTAGATAGAGGCTAAAGACACACACAGATAAGAGACGGCTTCTGTGCAGTGGAAAGAAAAGATATGAGGCGGTCAAGTTTAGAAAGACGATTGTGTGTTTTGTTGTGTGCGGCTTTTAGTTTTGATGTCTGACCAGTGACGCCAACCAAAACTGACCAACGCTACTCACCAAAGACATATGCTCTATGTCTGTCTTACTAGCTCACACTCTCACATGACCTTATCTTCACTTTCCCCTCATTCAGTGGGTCTTAGCCTTTGGTTTTATACCTCATTAGATCCGACCTTCCCCCCAAAAACAATGAGGCCCTCAAACATTTGGCTGCATCTCTTGCTACTCTGAGACACGAACTACAGCTCCACAGCTTGGACCACACATTCCATCTAAGTCTAAATGCATGAAGTGGGTAATCCCAATATCTGGAAGGGCATCGCATGATAAAATAGCAAAAAGTCAATTTTCTTGTGTCCTGGTAAAATGCATTTGTTGTCCTTTAATTTCTTCAAACGTTATGCAAAGTCATAAACTACAAGTGCTTGATAACATTTTTGACATAATAATGATGCAGAATCATCAATGAGCCAGTTGTTTGGTACTGCTCTGCAGTGTATTTGGATTTCCAGCAGGTGGCAGCATGACGTAAGCCGTTAAAGCAGAGTTTCTCGGTAGTATTGGCGACAATTTAGCTACTTTTCGTGACTTTAGTACTTAAGCAAACCATTATGTAACTAGCTAGTTTACTAGCTATCGTGATCGGACATGAGTTAGCATGAATACTGATGGTGTTTTCAGACTAAATAATTTCCAGAGTAAAACTGTCAAATGGGGGGGAAAAAAATCGAAACAATTTTTCTGTTCTCCTTCACTTCATGTCATAGGAATGCTAAACTTATGTAGGCTTACGGGTGGTTGTTACAGCAACACCACTTCTAAATTGTATGGAAACAAGTTCATTTATTTTTGCCTCGGTTTTTTCTTTTCTCACTTAACAACCTGTAGCTATCATGGCTAATGCGTCTCATTGGATTTTAATCACAAGTTCAACTACTCTGTGTGAGCTTGTGATAAATAATTCAAATAATTTGAAGGTGGATCAGTCTATAAAACCAGCCGCCCAAAACAAGACAATGAACGATGGGAAGAAAAAACTAGTAATCTACAAACTATTATTCTTGAATTACATTGTTAGACTATCCCATCACATAAATTAATTTCTTGTTACCACTATAATGTTTACTAGAGAATATCTCAGACTCTATCCATCCAGCCACCCACCTATCCACCCACTCATCCACCCATCCCTCTATCCATCCATCCACCCACCCACCCACCCACACATTCTTACCTGTAATTTGTGTTTTAGGGTTTGCGTGACGTGTTTGAGAACTACTACAGAAAGCAGAGGAGGAAACAGGCTCGCCTTGTGCTGCAGCCCCACTCTAACATGGTATGACCCCGCACCTCCACTCCCCATGTTTTCATATGCACTGTCATGTCCACGCACCGCTAACTATGCCCACCCCAACACACACGCTCCTCTCACACACTCCTTAATAAATAACTAATGTTACTATCATTTATATATTATAATACTGAAGAAATGGATTGATCCTAAACATATAACAAAATAATGAAATATTACTTGAAGTTGCACCGAATGTCCTACACATTGTTTAAATTATTTTTCCTCTGCAATTGCACTTTTTATTGTTTCTTGGTTTTTCATGTTTCTAGCATGAAACTTTGGAGGGATACCGGCGATACTTCAACCAGATTGTAGGGTGAGTGTCTTTGTCCTCATCTGTAGTTTCTTCAGATGTTTTCTCAAACATCTAATTTCGGAGACATTTTAATTTCTGTATCTGTCTGTTAATGCAAATATCTTTATTTCCATATTCACACTGGAAGCACTGTAATTACTTGTTTCTATAAATGTAGCTGCTGACAACATATATTAAGACTAAATCTTCAAAATGCACCTACATTGACTATTGCTAGAGTTGTCTGTTGTCATGTTGCGTAGGTTGCAGGATCTAGGATTAGATCATGATGTCACAATAACTCCTATGGAACATTTATCCAGCTGTTGTGTGTTCATACACAGTTCTGTGTATCCAGTGTGACTTAAGTTTCTTCATGAAGTCATCTGACACGCATAAACATGGACCCCATCCATAACGCTGCATGTGACTTCAGAACTTGTGGTGTTTTCAGGTTGTCATTGTTATTTTAATAATCCAGTAATAGTTATTGGTACATGTGTAGTCACACTGCAAATGAGTCGACTCACTTTTCAGAAGTACTTTGAACATTATTTGTGCAAAAATAGCATTTGAGTAATTGAAAGGAAAGAACAGCAACCTCCTTTTTTGCTTTGATTGTTAATCAGATTTCTAGATGTTTGTGCATGCACGTTGGTGTCAGTTTACTTCCTGACTTTCAAGCCATCTACTTATCCTCATCCATTCTTTTCTTTGTCCATCCGTCACCCGTTGCCTTTCTCTCCAGACATCCTTCCGTACAATCCACAGATCTAGCCATCCACATCCTCCCTGTATCCACTTCTCCATCTGTCATCCACCTCTCAATCCAACCACCCATTCTAAGTCTTCTGTGTAACTTGGCAGAATGCGGAGTGAGATCCAGAAACCGAGCGAATGTAAACATCCAACATTTAGTGACACCTCATTTCATTCCATTTCATTTAACTGACTTAAGACCGTTTGACATCGATTCACCTCTACCTTCCGTCTCACTCTTATTTTAGCATCTTTTTCATCCCTCTCTGCCCACACTTGTTCTTCCTTTTCTTTTACTTTTGTAATCCATCACTCCATCCAATTCTTTGTCACAAACAGACACAAGTGTTCATGATTGATAGTGTGTGTGACGGCTTATTGCTGTTATTCCTTGTCTGTCTGTCTGACTGGACCAGACTTCTATAAACACTGCCAGGACACACACACACACATACACACACACACACACACACACACGCTTCCAGATCTGCTATTCCCATTTGTAGTTTTGGAAGGTGCCATCCCATTTCTCTCATCCATTTCTGTTTTTTTTCACCACCAAAGTCTGTCGTTCTTTCTTTCTTTCTTCTCCTCATTTTACATCCATCAATCCATCCCACCAATCATCTTTTCATCTCTAACACTCCCTTAGTAATTCAATCCGTTGTTCATTCATTGTAACAACTGGGAAGTGTGCTAAATGTTAAGTTTACCTTTTTGTGATTCATTCAGTCTTTATTAGCACAGAGCAGATGAATGAGAGGCGCCGTGTACAAGCCCAGCATATGATCACTAGTCAAATAAAAAAGTTATATTGGTCCATAGTCCTATATCAGAGTAACTCTTGGTGTTTCATAAAGCTCCATTTGTCTAGGAAGAAATGAGTCAGTGGAATTTATGATAATATGTAATTTAAATATGTTTCCAGCAGCCGATTAAACTTAAAGTCGATGATGGGCTACTTTGACAGAAGATTATGGGATGTTTTAGTTAAAAACAGACTTACGGTGATTGAAACCATAACCTTTGCATAGGTAAATTTTTTAAGTTAAAAAGTGATTTGTTTCTGATTACGACTAGCAAGGTTTCCTCTCTTGTAGCATAAGCAGTAAGATAAGTTGGTGTGCACTAATTTTCCCATCAGGTGCTTTGAAACCATGGCAAGAAGACACAATGACATCATGAGAATAAAGCAGAGTACCAGTCAAATCTGAAGCTGTGGAAAATGTGTTGGAAATTTGATGCTCATGTTTTTGTCATTGAGGATTGCCGTGGCTTCATCCTTTCACACAGATCCAATGTTTTTTTTCCGTGTACTAATCAAAAATGTACATAGAAACAGGTGGATAGGAAAAGAAAGTGTTTTGAACATTAACAGTTCATGAAGACGCTGCATGTGATGAAAACTTAGGTGCTTTTCACTTTTTGTGTTTGGATCCTTTGCGCTGATTGTTTGGGTGTATCATGAATTTTATCTGTTTTTGTCTCCGATCCTCTATCCAGCTTCTTTGTTGTCGAGGATCACATTCTTCACACCACACAGGGTTTAGTCAATAGAGCCTATGTGGAGGAGCTTTGGGAGTTGGCACTATCTAAAATCACTGCCGCCCTGAGGACACACTCTGTAAGGACACACAACCAAACACAAATCACATTCAGGAGCAAAAGTGTGATGGAATGACATCTGTGACTGTACTTTACGACTGTTGTGTGGAGTCACACCAGCCCTGTGACACAATCCCATGTCTCTGCAGTCATACTGTGACAACCCTGACCTGGTGCTGGATCTAAAGAACCTAATTGTCCTCTTCGCTGATACATTGCAGGTATGTGTGTGTGGCTAATGACACGCTATGGGGGAAGAAAAGTTTACCAGCCCTGTTAACATTGAGCTTAAGACATTTTCTTTCCATTCTTGCCTTCTTTGACTTTTTTGTTAATATATTCAGGTATTTTGGCACATTCCAAGAAAGTGGTTCAACTCCAGGGAACCATGAAACCTGTTCAAAGCCTGTTCTGTACTTAGAGAATGGTTGGCTGCCAGTCTCTAAAGAAACTTTCTTAATTCGACCTTCTTGGAAATAGACATTTGTCATCTGATGTCAGTTTCCTCTCCTTATGGTTACTCTTTGTTGTATGCATGTGTGCGATTGATGAGAAGATGGAGAGATGAAGGGGAGACACAAGGGGATGTGGGTAAAATAAAGTCAGGAGAAACACTTGTAGATGAGTGAGAGAAAATGAGGTAGGGGAAGCGGTGAATGGATGGTACAAGGCCTAAAAGTCATTCATGTGAAATGATGAGGTGCTGCAGAATTCCCTTCTCTTCTCTTCTCTTCTCTTCTCTTCTCTTCTCTTCTCTTCTCTTCTCTTCTCTTCTCTTCGAACTGTAAATTTTAATTTCCAGATCCAGAATATTAATTGGATTTAATTCAGACTTTGTTGTCAGAACAAGGTCATTGTGAACACCACCAAAATCTACCTGCCATCCCTCTCCAAAACTTAAAATCCATCCATAACCTTTGAAACAGTCAGGCATTGAGAAAAATCTATTGAAGTAGAAGCTATAGGTTTTTTCTACCAACTTCCTAATATTCAGGCTAATGGAGAAATAATTCCACTGGTTGTCTGTTTCTTTGTAAAATTGAAAATTCTCTGAGAAAATACTGATGTGCATTTTCGTGGGTGGCTGGCCGCTGGCTCGTCTGTCTGGTTTTCTCCTCTTGCAGGGTTATGGCTTCCCGGTGTCACAGCTGTTTGACATGCTGCTTGAGATCAGGGATCAGTACGGAGAAATCCTTCTCAAGAGATGGAACGTCACCTTCAGGTACCGACTTGCTGAGAGATGAGCAAAGGGAAAGCACCATCGTGTGAATGTGTAGACAGTTATATTGTTTCCCAGGACATGCTGGAAATTGCGTGCCGCGCTGACCTTCCACTTTCCAGTCATGAGGGCACAGAGAATTGTGGGACCACCACACACACAAGACACACACTTGACCGTAACTGTTTGTGGGAAACTTCCTCGTCTTTGGTTTGAAGTTTTACAACTAGCCAGAGAGAGGAAGTGTTTTAAAGCAAATGTCCGGAGCATTCTTTACCCTTCAGAATAGCTGGTAGCCTCGTAAGTTGGTGTCCATTTATATCTGTGTGTATGCTTGAGCTTACATGCCATTGTTTCACCACGGCATTTGTCCAAAGACACCATTGGGACCAAGTGTGAGGGCGGATAAACAAACAAACACTCTCTCTCTCCTTCCTATCTCTCTCTCACTTACACACACACAGACACACATACACACACGCACGCACGCGAACATGGGCAGACCGCAGGAATGCTGTGTTGTATTGTTGGAGAAGGAGCGCTCTCCGGTTCACGGCCTCTCCATGGAACGTTGGAACGTCCGAAGTCTGAAGGGCCAAAAAGAAGTGGGGGTGGTGAAAGAGGGGAGGTTGCTAAGAAAACCTCAAGCATTAGAATGACCCCCAATGGGATGATTGTGTACATATGTGAGAGAGACTGATGGCGTCTCACTCAGTGGTCTTATACCTCCACTGAATTATTTACCTGTAATTTTCTTTCTCTGCTCTCCAGACATGTGTTGGACCAGGACAACTACAGTCCAATCCCAGTCTCTACGGAGCAGGAGTACAGACATTACTCCTCCCAATTTCCCCTGCAAGACCCTGAACTGGAAAAGGTACACAGAGAAGATACTGGTTTGATTAGAAAGAAATAATACAGCAAGACATATTGCTGTGATTTACATTAATTTTTATCAACACAAAAAATGTCATCAGGCATTAAGTTTTAAACATTTTTGTGATTAATTTTATGTTAAATATACCATTTCATAAAATCCCCTTTTTGCTCCATGTCTTCTAGCTTCCGTTCCCAAAGAAGCTTCCCTTCTCTGAGTTTGTGCCAAAAGTCTACGGTCAAATCAAGGAGTTCATCTATGCTTGTCTAAAGTACTCTGAAGATCTGCACCTCAGGTATACTAGCTTTTCATGGTGACTGACATTCATCGATCAAGTAATCTATCAATGAACTTTTATATTGTTTGTAACGGGACATTCATCTCATTGTCTTAATTCTCTCAGTATTGCAATCCTATTTACTGTGGACAGCCATACGGCATAAAAGTATGGCCTGAATTTGACCTGAAAATAAGAGGAACTCGCTTGGTGTACAGCAAGATCATTTTATTTGTCAAGAAATGTTTCATTTAGAATATATATGTACAATCTGGTTCCAGTGTAGGAATACGTATGCTGAGATAGACGCTAGCTAACTTTTAAAACAGGAAGTCAAACTTGTATTTCCTCATCTAGGATTCTAAACAAACTACAGTATTTGGTCTTGAAGCATGGCTGCTTTTATTTGTCTATTTTTAATTGAACAGAAAACGCTCACTGATCTGTTTTGTAGCATTTCAGTTACTGCTTATGTCAACGTTTAAATACAGACACACACACACACACACACACACACACACGCACACTCGGCAGTTTGTCCTGTCGTATCTTTCATTTTCTCTGTTGCTGCTGCGTTTAGTTTCTTCACCAACACGTTGTCTCCACTCGTTGGTGTTTTTCACACTTGATTTAATTTTTACAGTAGGTGAGCGCTCTGTGGAGGAGTTAGTTTCGTGTTATGACGTAGCCTGTCGGAACTATCGAAAGCAGCTTGGCGACTGTTGAAACAGACGCCCAACAGGTACTCTTACAAGCTTAAAACAACAGCTGAAGTAGGCATGTATTAAACAGGAGAGGCTACACTGTAACTATTGATGTTAAGTCCCTCTCGTCTGCTAGATAACCAAAAAGCCCGTCTTTCAGGTTGGATAAAACGCAAAGCTTTAAAAAAAAAAATGCTATAATGGGTCTCCAGATATTCTTCAGCTGCTGTTGATACACCTGGGCAGCCTGCCCAAGTAAAGTCTGTGTGGGAAACACATGCTCTGAGCAAAAGAGAAACAGTTAGCGAGGGGGAGGCGCACCGCTGCTAAAACAGAAAATTAATATGTGGCGACCACAAAAAAATAAAGGCATGGGGAACCCTGTCATTACTGTAAGATGTGTATGTAACCGCACACAGCCTGGGGGACCTGTATATAAATTAATTAAATTAAAGTAATGTGCTTTTGTGAGGTGTGAGCTAACGTCTGTCTACACAAGACAGGTAGATGATAAATCCCATTCACACATGGAAATGTGGAATTGCACTCAATGTCTTTAGAGACGTTGCATTGGTTTCGCTCCAAACTAAACCATTATTGTACATCAAATTAGGGTTTTTAGCTCATCTCTAAATGACTGTTGCCCCAAATCAATTTGGACTTTCAATCTACAAGACTTTAACCCCGTGGACGGGTGTGCCCTTCAAATGCATGCTTCCTCCCAAATCCTTTTGAATATCACACACACTAATCACACCAATCAGCCTTCATGAATAAACTAAAATAAAATGATCACTTCAATACATGTTTTAAAGTAAAAAACACACTGAAAACACTGTGTGTGTAAGTAGCGATGGTTAACATTATTTCATAGCTTTGCTTTTAAAGATGTCACTTTTTATGCATATATTTAAGCTGATGACAATGTGTGTGCATTTGAGCGTGTGTGTGTGTGTGTGTGTGCACGTGTGCATTGGGGGCCAGGAACCAAGAAAATATTGTTGATTTGTGAACAGTGGAAGAACAGAAGACAGAGTGGGAGGACTGATTGGATATTAAGTCATCTAATCAAAGAAAAGAATCAACACCATTGAATGAAAGAAAATAACAAAATCTGTGTGACCTAGTTTTAAAATATTAGGGGATGTACGAGGCCAACCCAAGCCAAAACACACACTCTAATTTATTCTTTATTACTATAATTAGACAAAAGACATAACTAGACAAAAGTTCAAAACAAATTGGTTCTTACTAAAGATAAGTTTTTTGTTAAATGTTTAGCACAAATCTTAAAAACAGATGACCTCCCTACATTGAAACACGCTGCTCAGACTCCCACTGGGTCGTATAAAACATGAAATGAAGTCTTTGTCCCAAAAAGCTGTAACATCAGGCAGCATGGTGATCTGTTTCTGCCTGAGTCAGGACATTGTTACAACAACTCTGAAACCTCTGTGAACTAACAGAAACGGCCAGACTGATGCAGTCTGACCCTTACTGGCCAGACGGCCTGAATCTTCCTCTGAGTCGTTTGACCTGGCTTCGTTTCTATGGTCCTGATATCTGGTTACCTCAGCGACTCTCCTTCCTGCCTGCTTCAAACGCAGACGCACACATCCGGAAGCACACAATTTGATGGAGCAGGTCTGTGGTCATTGATCTCACTGACCTCTGACCCTAACCTCTGTGATTCTGATTCAGGCGGAAAGAGAGGATGTTGTGTGTGTGTGTGTGCGTGGGTGTGTTTAGTCCAAATGTCCTTATTGCCCTTTTCTTTTTCCACCTTCAAGTGTGTGGGCTGTTGGTCTGGACCCACACTGAATTATTTCATCGGGGCCAGCTATGCATAGATATTCATGGTCCCCAGATGATGAACTCCCTGTCTTTGGTCAGATCTTACCTGCAGCACAAGCATGAGTTAGCAAGTGTTGCTATGAGTAATGATGTTGCCATGCCATCTGGTTCAGACATTCCAGTCTCCCACATGATAAACTGTAGGAACTCCTGGGAAACTAATACAGTCAGATAAAGATGGGTTTTGTATTTTGCACAAATCTCAAAAATCATTCTTATAAACAAAGCAGTCATCAAGTGAAGATATTTTCATGTTTAGGAAATGAAAATAAAAACATTGCCGAAAGTGTATAGTTGTGGGTAAGATGCAACCTGTATAAAATCTGGGATAAGGACAGTCGTAACGAAAAAGGAAGTCACAGTGATGCCTGTGATCCACGCACTGAACCCCAAGTCTTCAGTCCCACGCAGTGTGAATGTCTGTGAATATGAAGCAGGGTGCTGCTGAGAAGGAGATGTCAGCTGGCTCTGTCGAGACACAGATCAAAGGAAAACGAGGACACCAGGAATGAAAGGGAAAACGTTTCTCTGCCATGGTTTCCACATAAGCTAAAAGAAAAGATTAAAAATCAGACGTTGAAGTTGTGCCTGCTGTTCGATCACAAACACCACTTAATCAAAGCTGTGGAAATGCAACCCCAAACTTTTGGCCATCATGTGTAGCGTTTGAGTAGTATCAGTTCAGAAGGTGAAGAGTTGAACCCCGATGTGATGTAGCGTATTGATGTTTCAGTGACACGTGATCTAAAAAGTTGTACTTAAGACTCATTAGAAGCTAGAAACGCTATGAGAAGAGCTATGTTTGTCCACAAAAACACTGGGAACATACAGCAAACACACGCATGGATCAAAACTTTAGTTACACGCTCACTTAAATTGTCAGTCATCCAAAATTTAGTAGACAAACACAGAGCTGTGTTTACTTGCCTGCAAAGTTGATGACCACAGTTGATTTCTATTATATGTGGATAAGACATTCAACCAGTGTTCTGTGACCATGCGTGTGTGTGTGCTTGTTTTACTGTCCAGTGTGTGTTTGGTGGCTCAGCATATGAATACCTGTGGTTCATTCCTCTGGGCTCTAACCTCTCCTTTCTTTCCCTGTTGATTGGTTGTAATTGGTGCATAAATCCAAGGAATCCATACTATGGTGACGCCATGACTATTTTGGTGCCTTTGCCAAATTTGTTCCAAACTATTAAAATGTAATAAATAATTTTAAATAGTAGCAACCCGTTTACGGCGATCAGCCAAAGATTGTATTTGCTTGAAATTTGTAACGTAATGCTTTTTGCAATTTGATAACATGATTCTGCAAAATATTAGCTATCCATGAGTTAACTGAATGAAAGACATCACAGACAGAATATTATACAAAAGGGTTCGCTAAACACCATCAGGAAAAATGCACAGTTCAGAGTTGGTCATGTAAGTATAAATAGAGACTGAAGTTCACAAATGTCTCTCTATCTCATACATGTCAGCGTGACAAGGAACGTCGACCGCATGAGATTGTCATGCCAAGCCTATCAGAGTTAGACAAGGGCAAGTCATGACCTCACCATAGTAGTTCTATACAGCATTCCCAACTCTGCTGTAAACCTGCCTCCACTGAAGGCTCCTGGCTTCCTTTTGACGACGCCGACCACCGTGTATTTATTATGACTAATGGCAGCAGAAGAATATTCACTCTGTCCAAGTCCTGCAGCATGTCTATGCTCGCAGAGTTCACTAGCGTACGTTGACTTTTTGCACTCGCTATGAACACACACACACACACACACACACACACACAAACACACACACATTCGCTATTTGTCCACTCAGCACTTCTGCCGCTCCAGGAAATTCTCCTCTCTGATCCAAATTGTCAGAACGTTTTTAGGATTCTTCTGCTTTTTTGGAGACACCGTGTGTTTGGAATTCCAGCTCTCGTCGTCCCTCAGGAGATTTCGTGTGTGCGCGTGTTTGTGTGTGTTTTTAGATTGAATTCCAGGCACAGATGATTTACTTATTTGGCTGGAAAGAGTTTGTTACCCACAAGGCTCTGGAACGCACTAAAAACATACATGTCTTTCCTTCATGATGACGGTCACTTTAGCTTCTGATTATCTGTTTGACCTCTTCTATTTCTTTCATTTTATAGTATAAAAAATGTCTTTTTATGGGGTTGTCCTCCTGACTTATGCACCTCCTCTTAAAACTTGTACCTAACCTCTCCTGTCTTTGTTTTTTATCCATTTTGTTCCATCCCTTGACTCCCATCTGTGTGTTCAGCTTCGTTTCACATTCAAACAGGCCTCATTTCATCTTTTTGTGCTGCTTCCAGGAACCACTTACCAAACAGGAGGCAATGCCATGAAAAACTTTGCTTGAGTCTCAAAACTGTGTTCAGAATCATGTCTGGGTTTCTTCACTAAACATCACCCACATTTCAAACATAACAGAATCGATAGAATGTCAGAGGTTTTCTAAGTGGGTCTGATTAGTGCCTTCAAACATTTGTTTTAACAGCAATTTTGAGCTCATTTCAGACTTAACAGCCTGCTGGATTTCTTTACGCCTTGTTGGCTGAACAGAGGTGGTAATTTTATGACAGCTATTTAGAGCCTGTTGAGGACGGGGGTGGTTAAATATATTTTTCAAAAATCCACAGCTTAAAGGACAGACAACAAAAAAGATTTAGATATTTTATTGATACTACAGGACAGTTTCTTTGTCTTGCTTTGCCCGTAGGAGTTTACTTAAATTATTTTAAACAAACTGCCTTCTTATCAGCAGATTTAAGGCAATGGACCTTCCATTCTTTAACAATGTAATGTACTCATTTGAATTGGCTGGCATTAAGGTTTTTTCCAAGTGGAGACCCAGACTGAAAAAAATTACTTAAACTGTTTGTACTGGCTTCCAGACACAGCAGCTCTTCTGGAGAAATGGAAGAAATCACTTCTGCGCAGTCACCGGTTCTCCATCTTTGTCTTTGTTTATGTAAATAGTTCCACGGAGATAGACGACATGATCCGTAAGTCAACAAATCTGTTGTTGACCAGAACCCTCAGCCACTGTCTGCAGTACGCCATAAAGAAGAAGAATGTCGGGATGGCAGAGGTACCGCACGCCTGTTTAAATAAAGGAACAAATGTCAGCGTTTGTGATAAGCTCCCTCACAATGCTCAAGATGGTCAATCTCAACCTTTCCAGTATATTTACACCCACAAAAACAGACGTTTCCTCCACTCATCCTGTAGTTATTGTTGTCATAACTACAAAACTGATATGATGAGTTTTATTTTCCGGCGTCACGTGCTGTTTTGTTTCCATGCGTGAACATCGGCCTGGAGACCAAAAGTCATTAATTTTTAAGAACAGGATGTAACAATACGAAAGGGAGAATTCAGGAAGTCTGCTTCCTTGATTAAATAGGTTCAATTAATGGTCAGAAACTGCGCTGAAAATGAAGATAATCAGCAGAATGTTGAAAAAAATGTCCAAACCTAGGCTTATGAAACACAGTAAAAGATATTCAAGTGTTGAAGATGGTAGAAAGTAAACTTATGAGTTGATGTTTGCTTTAATTTGTTTCAAATACATGTGGAAATGAAGGCAAAAGTTTCCCCTCATGTTATTTACTCCATTTCATCACATATGTTGTAAATAAGTAGACTATTGGAGAAATTCTGCTTCACTAACTCTTTTCTCGGAATTTAGTTGGTGCAGGTTATCATAAACACCACCCACTTGGAGCAGAGCTGTCACTTCCTGGAGGAGTTTATATCAAACATCACAAATGTCCCACCTGACACTGTCAACACCACCAAGCTGTATGGGACCTCCACCTTTAAGGTATGCTCAAGCCACTCCTACTCCTTCTCGTCTGCCTGTTGAACTTTTCCGTACTTCCTTCTCTTTTTCTCTAATGATCTGTCCTTTTCTTTTTTTTCCCCTTCTAGTTTGTTCTGTCCCTTTCACTAATCTTCCTTTATTCTAAAGAACGTCAAGCAATGATCCATTAATGAATAGCACATCTTCTGTTGTCTTGCAGGACGCTCGTCACGCTGCCGAGGCAGAAATATACACCAGCCTGAACGCGAAGATCGACCAGTTCCTGCAGCTGGCTGACTATGATTGGTTGGCAGCAGTGCAGGGGGGTGGAACTCTGGACACCAGCGACTACCTGGTTGACCTGATTGCTTTTTTGAAGAGCACCTTCAGCGTGTTTACCAACCTACCTGTTAGTACACACACACAGACACACACACTTGCAAACATGTAAAGCATTGCACAGAACTGTTGTAATAACCATTGTGATCAGTGAGTAGAATAAGTGACATTCCCACATGTGTCTGCCTACCTCACATTGCAGAAGTTTATTGAAATAATGCCACAGCCGCAATCAAAGTTAAAGGCTGTCCAATGAATTACATTTTCAGTTGTTTTTAACTTCTTTTGGAACACATTTTTACATCATTTAATATAAATATGCCTCTCTCTGTGTGTGCGTGCGCGTGTGTGTGTGTTACATAAACTAACTCAGCAGCCTGTCTGCATGAGACATCACAGGGCAGGACAATCTGCTTTAGTTCGTTATGTGGAGTTTGGGCTGGTTAGGGGTTAGATCATTAACCTGAGGCTTGTTAAGCTCATTAAAGGGTGAGCTGGTCAGGTCAGCAGCACCGGATTAGACAGCGGCTCAGGCTATTGACTCTACAGCTGCACTGTAATGACATTATACACTCAGGAACAGTATAGAATGTAGGTAATTAATAATAAAGGTTTTCAAGTGGTGATTATAGAAAACCGTTCATCAATAAAAAGTTCCTCCTTTTTGTTCATTATGCTAATACTCAGGATTATGAACGTCCAAATTTGTATTTGTTACAACAAATCAAAAAATGTTTTGGTAAATTAGTAAGTGTAGTGGGTAAATAATGCAAAGCATTATCCTTTCACTGTGTGAAATTGTAACATAATGTTATCAAGCTGAGCACATTTACATTTTCCTGACCATTGGTTGGTAATTCAAGCATGGAAGATTCATCTTAATTTCTTTTACTAGGACTTCTTGAGAATGGAAATTAAAATGAAATTCATCCCTAGCATGAACAGAAGGTGCATACTTGGCCACATTTTTTTCAGCAATGAACTAAGGAGCTTGTCTTTAATTTTTTGTCTACGTTATTGTCATGATTCATGCACCGGCTCCAGTATAAGCGTGGTTTCAAGCACGTGCACCTTTCTCATGAAACATGCACAAACACACAGGGTTTTTTTTTTTTTTTTGATGGTTGCACACACAGGTTTGGCTAAAGAAGGTCACAAGGCCACAAGGCCAGACACACAAAGTGGTCGAGCTAAGTGTTTTCCAGAACTTCTAAGAAGCTTTTCTTTCACCCCCACGAGCCCTGGACATGACCCCATCACACACACACACACATACACACACACACACGCACGCACACAGTGCTAGGCCTCCTAAGTAGATCAGATGCTATGGATCTAAAAAGCTGGGTGGTATGACCCTGTGAAATAAGAGGTGATCATATAAAAGACTCGAGTCACACACAAATACATTGGATACTGCTGAAAGGACTAAATGGAAAAGTACTTAAACTGCTGCTTCTTACTAATATTACTGAAAATTACTTCTACTCTCACTTTAAGTGTTGGAGATTTTCAAAAACAATCTGATTTGAGTAGACCAGAGGATAAATAAAGTTAATCATTGTTTATTTGTGTATTTAAGAATCATTGCTGTGAGGCAGCAACAGTGCGACATGATTTTTAGGTGTGTGTTCGCATTTAGTTGGTTGTAACAGTTTTAAAATACTGGGCTCCCATTTCTACAACAGTTTTATAGAAGGCTACGTTCATATACCTCCTTCACCAGAGAGGAAAGTTTCATCCCATGTACTTATATAAACCACTCAGTTCAGTGCTGTTTAAAATTAAATCAAGCTTGTATATAGAGATTGAACAGGGAAGTCATAAAAAGGCCTTCAGGGTGAAAATAATACTGTGATAATTAGAAAGTTGCTCTGGAGTCTGAACATAGCATTCCTGTTTTACTCTTTATAAGTGCCTTGATCGGCTGATAAATTCTGCTATGATAGTTTCTCTTTTCCTCTGTTGTCCGAGAGCTCATTGAGTTCTCCGTGGTACTTCATCACGTTGCGACAAATTCCCAGATAAAGCCAGATTAGCGTCAACACAAGAGCAATAAATACCTTCCATGTAGAAGTGGAAAAAAAATGTTAATTTCCATGGGGGTGTCAGACTCCATTAGTTTCCTACATCTTTCCATGTCTCCCGTTAATAAAACAGGCTTTACTGTTTTATCCACTTAAAAGTCCTGGTTTGTGCTTTTTACCGTAGGGATTGCCTGTAGAACATGCGACCTTGCCGGTGAGTATCTGGCTCGTTGTGGTGGCGGAGTGATGTTTACCAGTCCCTTGTTAACTCACCTTGTTAACCCTTCAGCTTTGGCTCTAAATCTCCACTTGAGAGTTCACCAAACCAGCATGTGAGATGAAAAGAGGAGTGATGCACGTTTGCCTGAATCTGTGGTCACATGTTCAAATCTTTGTGACCAGCATCCCGCCAGTTACTTATCAGGAAGTCTGACTGGTTAAAGCATTACTTGTAGGTGCTGCTCCACCTTAACATTTATATGTGTGCATAAAAAGTGAACATTAAGAATTAAGAGGTTTTCATGATGATTGTGTTCATAATTGCATACTAACTTTATCCAGAGAGAAGAAATTATCCTTGTCTGTAACTTTTTTGTCACCATTGAAAGGTCACCTTTCTATTCATGAGGAATATAAAAAAATCAGTTCTGTGTTTGTTGCTATAGTGTGACACAAAATCATTCTTGCCCCGGTGTGTGTGGTTTGAATTCCCTGAATTGAAACCACACACACACCAGTCCTATTCAAAGAGAAATTCTACATTAAGATGTACCTGAAGTTTAAGCTCAGATTTTTTTTTGACATTTTTTAAGTGCTGTGAACAGACACCTGCCATAAAGCAGTGGTTTGTGATGATCCACACAGCTGAACCTTGATCCTCAAGCTCAACAGCGATTTTGAACGTTGACAAGTCTCACTCATTTTCAGTAATTTTCCAAGTCGTGGATTAGAGTCAGAATCTGCTGAAAGTCATTTTTATCATTCTTCCCGTCTGGAGTGTATCGAAGCAGCGTTGAAATGGGTGTTGTGCATCGGTATAATTTTTTGCTGTGATCCCACCTCTTGACTTTTGGCTGGCCCAATCCGCTGTTCTTTTGACTGACAGATTTCTGGATGTAGCGAGAGCATATTATATACCATGTCAAATCCCTTCCAGAAGTTGTGAATCAGTGTGTTATGATATTGCGAAGCAGTGACTTAATGTGCTGCCGTGTTTTTGACTCCACCTGCTTCTGGCATTATGAGGCTAATGTTGAATTCAACTGAGGGACCTTCAAAACAAACAATGCCCAAACTTAGGAGATGCCTGGTGAGCGACACACAAGTCTGCTTTAACACTAAACTCATTCACATACGAGGTTCTTATTATATTCAACACAATTTCCAGTGCTTATTATGCATTTCTGTTTGATTTGATTCATTGCAAGCTTCAGATTTGGAAATTTCCCCTACAAAATATGTGTAACTGAATGCTCCCGATGTTTATTTGACATGCATTCAGAACTTGTGCTACCTCACAACATTTTAAATAGCTTGTCATTGTTAGAGGCAATCAAATTTCGAGCTAACTGAACAGGACAGCTGGAGTTGTGCCTTTTGACCGCACACAGACGGATTAATTTACGCTGAAAATACAATGTGTTTGAATTTGAGAACCACAGACGCACACAATACATATTAAAATTAAAAATTGAGGATCAGATCGAAACTTCATTAAACCTTTTAAAATTCTCGGAAAACGTGCTTTCAATTCTTAAAACCGCACTAATCAGTACGCTTCATATCAACCGTAGATCAGATGATCTTACACGTGTCTGGCATGAAAAGGGTTGTTCGTGGTGACGAAGCCTTGGATAACCTTTTTCCTCTGCACCAGCTCTTCATTCCACAGGGCATTTTATCCCCTTTCAGCTGATTGTTTTGGTTCTTTTCAGGATATTCAATATCAGGTTCACTCTCGCCCTGTCATAATTTTGTGAATGCATAAAGATAATTTTAATGTCAGTAACATTTGTAAAATAAACATTTTTCAAATATTTTTATTTTAGAAGAATTTCATAGAATTTTTTTTAGAGATATGTGGAGGGCAAACGAAGTAACTAAAGACTTAAAAACTAACTAAAAAATAAGTAAGGTACGTATTCAGACATTGGCAGACATTATTCTATTAGTGCCTACTGCAGACACACAACGATGGTGTCCACGCAGTAACGCCGTTCAGCTCATCGTCAACTGGTCACTTTGCCTGAACACTGCTTTCGCCATCTCATATTAGAACGAACACTCGGGTGGTTTAAAATCTGAAACTGTTAGTTTTCAGCTCTTAAATGCTGAAAATGTTCATTCTCATCTGTCTGCATTCCTTTCTTTACTCCTCCTTTTCCTTCCTCATCCTTCTTTCATTCCCATTTCTTCATTATTAACCACCTTTTTCGCCTGGCTCAACTCCACCCTCTCTCATCTCACCTCTTTACCTCCACCTCGTCTGTTTGTTCAGCCATTAGAGGCTGAGTAGCTTTTAATGAGCGCTCTGACTGACTTGTCTCACTAGCTAGGTGGAGGGATAGAGGTTGAAGTGAAAAGTTGGGAGGCATTTCAGGATAGAGCTAGTGAGGGTGGAGAAGAAGCATCACTGCATCCATCCTGTCTCATTCTCAACATCTCTCCTCCACACCCTCCTCGATAACCTTACTTCTTAAATTCGCTCCTCCTTCCATTCACCTCCTCTTCTTCCTTTCCTTCCATCAGTGTGCATCTCTCTCTTGTTCTTCTGGTTATCAGTATTTCAGTTCAGTTTTTGAGTTTCCTCTGTTTTCCCCCTTTCTTGTTTTGGAGTTTTCATTTCTTTTCCTCTCCTTTTCTTTTATTTCTTTCTCTTCCCTGTAATCTTCCTTTCATTTTTCCTTCCTTTTCTACCTTTCATTGTGTTTTTTTAATCACCCTGCTTTATTCCACTCACCTTGTTTCACCTTTCTTGTCCTACCTTCTTGCTTTTTTTTGTATTTTTTTTCTTCCTCCCCCATTACCTCTGTCACATTTCCTTTCGTAATTATTCCTTTCCTTTCTTCACCTTTTTTACATTTCTTTACCTCACATTCTTTTTTCTTTGCCCCCTTTATTCCTTCTCTTCTCCCATCTTCGCCCCCTCTCCTCCCTTCCACCAGTGTGCGCCTCAGGCTAATGGTTCCCAGTTGTCTGCATTGAGACACTGGCGTTCCTGTTGGGCAGACCTACCTGTGTGTTTGTGTGTGTCAGTCAGCCAGGTTCGGGACATGTAAATAGAATTAGCCTATTTCACGCTCAATCTCACCCCATGATAACTGACCCCTGGGGTTGCATTGTGTATGTGTGTGTTTGTGTGTGCGCACACACGCCTGTGTGTTTTCATATGGAGCTCAGAGGCCGGCGTCGTATTGGAGGATATCCGGCCAGTCGTAGGTGTACGTTCTGTGAACATCTGGGCCTACACGTGTGTGTAATTTGATTTCCCTTTGAGGTGAGGCCTGCCTCCTGAATGACCTGCACTCCAAACTCTTTCCTGAGGTGGATCTCGGTTCAGTCGCAATGACAATGGGGTATTTTAGCTGCTGTTGGGTTTGTTATATAAGATAAGATGAAGTTTATGGATTTCTGAGGAGAACCTGGTTATTACAGTCTGCCTGGAGAACAAAGAGAGGAAATTATATATAAGCATGTCATTTGGATCAAAAAATACTTGATTAAATTATTTTGTGATGAAATCCAATACTGTCAACTAATGTATCTAATAATAGGTTTTTAAATTTGCAATCTCAGTTCATTTTTTATTAAATTTCCTGGATATGGTAAGCCAGGAACCAGAGAAACTCAAGAGTCTGACAGTTTAATTCACTAATTTCTTCCCTTTAGCTTGTGGTTTCTTTTCACCACTGTACTGAAAGGACCTTGAAGAAAAACCTGGATTTAAAAGATGTGATAGGATTTGTGTTGGGATAGAGGAGAGGTGTCGCGTGGAGGTTTCTCCTTTTCGCTTCTGTGTGTTAAAAAACGACAGAACGATTTCTGAAAGCTGTTATGTTTTTAGGCTTTTAGTCTAGTTTGTTGCCAGAGCATCTCAAACCAACCACATAAGTTTCTATCAGCCACTGTACCCAAAAGTTGAGCCTTTAAGAAGACAAAAGTTGATACAGGTGGAAGATCCTGGCACTGTATGTAGTCGTGTGTGCAACAAACATTTGCCAGCCAGGGTTGACTTAAACATCTCCATGTTTTAGAATTTTCTGGGTTTTATGGCTATAATGATGACTGATCTTATCATGGACTTCTATATGCCATGTCTGCGTACGTCCATTTCTGAACTTATTGCTATGGTATTGGGAAATTTAATATGAGTCTGCTGTTATCAGAATAATCCCAATTCTTCTTTTCAACTCTAACCTTGAATTTTCCAGTTCCCCTCTTTGTGCCCCTTAAAAAATGGTTATGAGGGGTCGTGGTTGAAATCTTGGAAATGGGATGCCACACATCACATCATCGGTAGATGAGTTACGTTATAGTTAAGACAGTTATCACAGACATTTCTACAGCAGTCAGGTCCCACAGCAGTTTGGCAGCAGATTTACATTCTGGTGAAAATCAGATTATAGGAATCAGAAATTCCTTTTTTTTTTTTTTAATTTCATGGTTATTTGTGAAGATAAATCATTTTAATACTTGTCTTTTACCAGAATGGTAGCCATCTTTCGTTTCAAGTTTAATGTTACCGCTTCTTTGGGAGAGTTATAAAAAGTAATTTCCAGAGAAAGTTCATTTTCTCTTTAACAGTTTGATGTTAGAATTGATTTCTAGAGGCTATTTAAGTCAAAATGAGAGAATCAGTGCAATTCGAATCACAGTGAGACAACATTTAAAAACAGCCAAAAATGGACACAAATAACCACACCAGTAATCAGAGCTGCATAAACACACAGAGCAGTTATATGATTATAACAGATTTACACCAACACCTAAAGCTAAACATTAAACAGTCATACATGTGTGTGTCTGTCTCACTGTGATTAATGAGGGCACTTAAATATGCAGGTCTGGTGTGTGTTAATTACCTAAAGATGTGTTTGTGTCGACCGGACACATCAAGGTCCCGTCAGGATTAATTCAGTTGGTCAGGACTTGCAGTAGAACATGTGCCTCCTTTCATTCATCCGCCCCTGATTTCATCAGAAGAAAAGAAATCAACATTCTTCTTTTATTCTTCTTACAAGGACTTTCATTTTGTTTTTGTTACTTTTTCTAGATAAATTCTTCAAAAATGAAACTTAATGAATGAGGAAGTGAATTTGAGTTTTGTTCGTCATTAGGTGGAAAGTAAAGTAGATTTTTTTTTCTCGTTGTTTTTTCCTTCACATCTAAGTTGAACTTTTAACAAGATTAACCCCATTTTTAGTTTGTTTCCTTTTTCGCCTCTTTGATTCATGCTGTTGGAATGCAGACGTCAAGGTCAAAATGGAGGTCAGGCCTGGCCGCTGAGATCTCACACACACACACACACTCACACACACACACACACACACACACACACACTCAGTCTCTCTTTTTCTCTCCCACACACAGGATTGAAGTGACACAAACACATGTTTTGGTTTTTGTATTAATGTGTTGTCATGTACTTCCTCATCCGCTGCTTTTATACTTGTTATGGTACTTCATCATTCTGACTGCACCTGAATGCAGCTTTCAGTATGAATGCGTACGTGTGTGTGTGTGTGTGTGTGTGTGTGTGTGTGTGTGTGTGTGTGTGTCTGTGTGTGTGTGTGTGTGTGCGTGTGTGAGTTTGTGCATGTGTGCATGTACTGCAAAACCATGCAATTAAGTGCACAGGAACTCATCTGGTTACGGCTGTATATTATTGTCTTCATGTTTGTTGTGTGTGGGTGTGTTGTTAGCGAGGATGAGTGTTTTTATTACTATGTCATTTTTTTGTCGTGGTAACCAAATCAAAATAAAACCAAGACTACACAAACGGGAAGGAACTTGAGTGCTTGAACAAAGTCCACATGTCTCACTGGAAGCACATCTGGAACTGAACCAAAATAGATAAATGCATAAATAAATAAATGGTACGACATCAGTCTCTGTAGAAAAATGATGTTGTTTTTGAAGTACAGTAATCCTCTTCTTAGAGGTGACGAGGATATACAACAGGAAATGAGAGGAGCCTGTGCTTTTTAGCGATTGCCATGTGACACAAAATACACAGATGTTATTTCATCTTCTATTTCTTCCTCCATCTATCAGGGTAAAGTAGCCCAGACAGCCTGCATGTCAGCCTGCAAACACATTGCCACCTCCCTGATGCAACTCCTGCTCGACCCGGAGGTCAGACAGATCTCAATGGGAGCGCTGCACCAGCTCTACACCGACGTCAAGGAGTGTGAGAGTGAGTGTCAACTGTAATAACGATTCGTTTTCCTTCCCTTCAGTCCCATCAGTATCTTTTTGCTTTCATTTCCCTCATCCTTCCTGTTTGGTAGTTTTTTTTTCCCCTCCAAACCCTCCTCTAATCACGAGCGTGTTTTTGCAAGAATGCTCCCGATAACGAACAAGCCTAAAATGTAGCAGCGTCTCACCTAGGGTGACACCGCGGCGATATTCATGAAACACGCCTAATAGTCTTGTAAAAATTACGACTAATAATGTGATGCAGTTTGTATTTGAAAGTACAGGGGGTGCTATGGATCAACCAGTTACATACTGACGAGAGTCTGATACACCCCCCCCCCCCTTAATCCTTTACTGTCTTCTCCCTCTCTTTCGGTCTCCTCTCCTATCATTTTAAATTCCTCCAACTTCTCCATCTTTTTGTCCCTGTGTTCCTCCTCCCCAGCCTTGTTTTCAAAGTCCCTGAGATAATGAAGGGGGAAGGATTAAAGTTTTGTTTTTTTTTTTTTAAATGATCAAGGTTCTTAGAGTCACAGAGCGGGTCACACTGTGCATGTTATTTAGGTATGTTTGTGACGTGACGAGGGGTGACATGCGTGGAGGGCTATGGAGGGGTTAGGAGGTTACAGAGTTACTTACGCTGAGCAGACGGAGGCCTAGAGAAACACTTGGAGGGATGAGAGGGGAGACAAATTATGGGAAGCTTAGGTACAGTAGAAAGATGGAAAAAATTGGATAAGTAAAGGAAGAGATTGTAAAAAAAAAAAAAAAAACAATTCACAAGTGGGAAGGTTGGAGGGAGGAGAACTAGAAAAGAGAGCGAGGAGAAATGGCTGGGATTAAATGTAAATGGGGAAAAAGATGAATGAACGATGGTTGAGAAACAGAATATGAGATCAACAACAAGGGCTTAAATGAAAACTGTGAGATGCGTACGTAGATTAAAGAAAAAGTCAACCCAGAAATGAAGTCATTTTTTACTTGCCCGAAGTCAAGAGAAAGTCGAGGCCCGTTTTTCAGCCTTGAACATTTTTCTAGCTTTATGGAAAAAAAGTTGCTGAAGCTTTTAGCGAACTGATCATGAAAAACATTATTTATTAGCTGAATTGTTCACTGCAGCAGGAAAGCTAAAAACAATATCATACACAAAGGTGAGGAAGGTGTACAGAATGAAATGATTGTGCCTGTGGTGATTGAAGAGGCCAACGATAACCTGTTGTCTCAGCATACGTACGGTTTGATCTGACGTATACGTGTTGCTGAGGATTTAGCTGAACTCTAGTGTGTGTGTAGTCATCTACAGGCAGCAGGTCAATGACTTGTCCTGAATAACATCCCAGCTCAGTTTAGAAACTTTGAGTAGGGCTCATAATCTCTGCTTCATTGAACATATTCAAACAAGTCCCCATTTTTGACTGTTGTTTAGAGGAATGCCACAAAGTTTACTGTGAAAATTTATTGATTTTCCTTTAAAGAGAAGAGTCTGAAGGATGTGATGAGGGGTGGATAAAAAGAGTTGGGAAATAATTTAAGTTCTAAAGTTTTAAAGTGCCATCGGTTGAGTTCAGGAGGGGTGAAATGAGAAGCAGAGAGAGGAGCAAAAGAGCAGCAGGTTCACGAACAAGTTTAATGTGGGCAAGAATGAAAAATGGATGAAGAAAAAACAGTTGCTGTGAAAGAAGGGATGAATAAAAGAACAAGGAACATGGAAAATGAATCAAGGATGTTGTGAAAAGATGAGAATAACATGAAGAATTGTAGATAATAGATTAAAGAGAGATTAAAAATGATAAAAAAGGCAAGTAGTAAAAAAAACTGTAGGAGGTTTCTAAGAGCGAATTGAGAGGGGATTAAATAATAAAAAAAAAAAAAAAGGACCAAGACGGGTGGAGCCGAATGGGATGAAAGAAGTTAAAAAAGCAAGGAGCCAGAGAAAATGGGATTAAATAAAAACTTGTGAAATAAAAAAAATGCAGTGATCAAATACATGGAGGAGAGGAAGGATTAAATGAAAATTACCAACAGGTCTGAATAGAGGAGGAAGTGAAGAAGAATTGGAGATTAAAAAAGATTGAAAGAAAGACAGGTGCAGGAGAATTAAACATGGCTGCTGGGTAGCAAGTGTGGGAAAAGATGGAGAGGAGGAGGATGAGCTGAGGTGAGGAAGGTAACAAGGAAAGGCTGGAAGAATGAAGATAAAAATAGAGGAACAGTGTTTTAGTCTTGTCATTAACATGTCACCAACAACACAAATTAAGGTTTTATTCCACTTGGGATCAACAAGGAATGATCCTGTAAATGAAATTAGCTCATAAGTTGAATCAATATTTACGCCACTAGGTGACTTTAAGTGGCGTCATGACGGTCAGACTATTATGGGGCTGTTGTGTTATAACGATATAATGGGGAAATTGAGCTACCCTATTTTACCTCTTTAGGTGTCATCTGGTCAGATCTTTCTTTTTACCTGCTTTTATGTCAGTAGTGAAGTCAAAGTCAAAGAAAAGGTTAGTTGAACAGAAAAATAGACAAAGAAGGGCGAGAAAATAAAAATCGGTGAAGAAAGGTGACAAAAATGTTTGAGGTTAAAGTTAGAAATCAGAACTTTGGTTTTGAGATGGAAGGTTAGCTTAGCTGTTAGCTTCACAGTTCAGCTTGTGTACGTGTGTGTGTATGTGTGTCATGAAGATGGCAGGCATATAATCAGTGCTGCAGTGTGTGTGTGTGTGTGTGTGTATAAGATTATGTCCCGAGGTTTAAAAAAAAAGATTAGCTACAGGCTTGCTCTCTTTCTCCTCGTGGCACTCCTCTTTTCTACCGTTCCCTCGCTCAGAATACCAGTCGGCTTGTTTACGGGGGCCAACTGACGCCAGGACCCCAGCTCACACTCCGTACGACCCCGACTTTCACACACACACGGCCACACACACACATAGAGAGGTGTCACCCTGGGTTCAAAATCCAACAGACCTCAACTGTTCACAAACATGCAGGCGAAGCCCTGAACCAGCAACAAATAAACACACACACACACACACTCGTACACACACTATAAGACGATCAACTGTCACACACTCTCTCTTTTCCAACAAGACCCGCCGACATGACTCTGACACCCTGCCCCCCACTACCCCTTCCTCCCCCCTCCTCCCTAGGCTGTCATTTGTCTGCCAATCTATCCTGATGCATAGCGAATCCGACCAGGTCTTTTATTATTCCGTTTTTCACCCTCTTTTTTCCTGCTCCTCCTCTCTTCCCTCTCTCCGGGGGTGGACTGGGGGGCGGGTTTGTATTTTCCCACAGGTTTTGCCAGAGCCGGCCCGGTCGCAGGCTTCCAGGGTGACACGTTGCTTCTGGCCTTCAGTGACTTGAGACAAGTAGGTCTTTGTCTCCCTCGTGGTACTCTCTCCTTCGTTTTCTGTTTTTTTTTTTTTTTCCCCTCTCTCCGCTATCTTTTTTTCTACCTCCTCCCCCCTCACCCTTTTCATCCTTCCTCTCATCCTTCCTCACACCCCCAGTCATCCTCCTTCAGTGCTTTCTCCGCCTTGTCTTCCTCCTTCATTTGGTTTTCTGATTTTTTTTGTTTTGTTTCACTCTTTAACAACATCACCCCCCATCCTACATTCTTCTCATCTTTGTTTTCCAACTTCCATCCCTTGTTCTGCAGTCAGTCAACTCTTAAAATACCAATATTCCCACACTTTTTCCCATCTACTGTTGTCTCTGCGGAGGAATACTAAGCCGCTAAGCTTAAGAAAACACCCACTAAATGTTCAGCTTCTACTACAGATGAAGTTTACAAAAATATAATTTGAATATAAATAATTTATAGTTTATAATTAATCATTTATAATTTGAGACCAGTATTAAAAAAATAGTGCGATTTTGGAAATGGATACCAGACCCATCCACAACGACCATATCACAAATACATTTAACATTTTTTTCATACAAAATAGAATTATTTCCATAGAAGATGACCCATATGAAACGCAGCTGTACTATCTGAAAAATGCAATCTTAAAATATTATTAGATGTTTTATGTTGAATTAAAAAAAAAAAAAATTGGTGGGCTAAATAAACAAGCACTTTCAACTTAAGCTGGAGCTGTTATCTGTTGTAGTGATGCAGATCTGCTGCATCGGCTCATCTAATAGCTGGTAAATCATCTCATTGTAGTTCTTAGTAGATCTTTATTTCGCTGGATTGATTCTCATGTACTTGTTGTCTCATGTGATGGAGGGCTGTGTGCGGGTTGTGATATATTCTGGCTTCAGTGGGAGGATTTGAACCAATCCTCTTTGATTCTGGGCTGTTCTGCTTTCACGGATCGAAATAAACCTTTAGCCTCAGTCCTGTAAGATAAGATGATATTAGTTGTCGCGTAATCTCACAACGATCTGTTTTCCCAAGCAATGACAACATCTACAGACGTTTTGTCTTAAATCGAGAAAAGACAATCCTAATGGTTCACTTTCCCGCTGCTGTTCTGGACCACGGCAGCCGTTCTGGTCCTCGAACTGGACCTGTTGTCGCCGGGACACGCCAGGGTACAGGAAGCCAGCCCGGGGGCTTCTTGTCCCAGAGTCCTGGGAAAAAGCGAGATGGAGGAGAGACGGAATTGGACGACTCCGCTGAGCTAAGGAGAATACAGGAGTGTGTGTGTGTGTGTGTGTGTGTGTGTGTGTGTGTGTGTGTGTGTGTGTGTGTGTGTGTGTGTGTGTGTGTGTGTGTGTGTGTGTGTGGGTACCGTATTTTGACAAGTTTATACGTATAGTGTGTTAAAAAAAGATACAAACTTGTGTTTGCTTCTGTGGAGTAAAGTGATTCAGAAGAAACTTGGGTGCGCGTCACCGTATCTGTCATCGTTGTGAATGTGTGAAACAGGGTGGAAGGAAGTGTGTGACTTTTTGGCTGCAGTTTGTGTGTGTTTGTCATCTTTGCTGTGAAAGTAAAATGTGTGTGTGTGGGTCCGTCCGTCTGTCACAGTGAGTTTGTGAAACAGGGCGGAGATCGACTCAAAGTTTTTGTGTCTGCCTGCCCATCTTTGATGCGTGTGTGTTTCGTCCTTGTTGTTGAGTGTGTGGAAGAGGTTTGAAAGTGTGTGTGTGTGTGTGTGAGAGAGAGAGAGAAGGAGAGACAGCGGATGACGGATGGGCCGGCAGGACGAAGCAGGGGACGATGAATGAGGTGACAGACAGAGACGGATAGCCCTTTATCCCTCCGTCACAATCCCTCTTTCTCTCTCCCTCTCTTCTCTTTCTCCGCCTGTCGGGATGATGCAGTGCCTCTTGTTCTCTCGCTTGGAGGAGGAGAAGGAAGGGGGAAAGATGGGGAGAAGGAGAAAAGAAAAAAATTGCATTCATGTGGCATTGATGTTTACTTCAACACCCTCCTTCTTTCTTCTCCACCCTTTTCCCTCCTTTGCTCCCACTCCTGTTTTCTAGCCTCTCCTCACCCGTCCCTCCATCCCCCTTCTATCCCTCCTCCTTTTGCCGATCAGTTGACTCCATCGCTCCTTTGTGGAGTTATTCAGCTTTCTCTGCTCTTTTATTTCATTGTTTTTTGCCACCATTCTTATTTTATCAAAAGAATTCCTCCCTCGAATTCCTGTCTCGAATGTCATGTCAGAGTCCGCATCTGCCCAAGCGCATCTTTTTGTGAGAGCTAGATCAACATTCTTTCAGGTAGATTTTTCATCTCCGCGTGTCGACATACGTGATGCTTTTGGAGTGCGTACGTCTTTGTGTGTATCTGTGAATGTGACCTGATGCTGAATGGTCGATAAATCACGCTGACGGGCCGTTTGTTTTGTGGTCGGGTCCCGGTGTTCTGGAAGGTTCCGGGGTCCTGGGACAGAGCCGACACAGGAGTTCCCCGAGGACACACACAGATTCTTAGATGGACGTACACAACACACACAGAGTGAGGTCAAAACAAAGTTGTATCCTAGCAGTCTGAAAAAACACAACGGGTATTGGATCAAGAACTGTGACTTGAGCAAATTTTTATGCATTTGATGTTAATTGTGGGATTTTTACCGTGTTCATGTTGCTTTCAAGCATGAATGATTTAATATTAATATTTTTTGTCATTAGAAAAAAGGTTGGTGCCAGTAAATTGTATTACATGACCTTACTGTAAAAAAAACTAAACAATGTTATTATTTTTTTGATAAAATGTAAGATTCTTTTCTCAACACAGTGCAGCTATACAAGATCACACAAAAAAATAAAACCCAACCATCAAGCTGCAGTAACTTACATCAGTGTGGTGTTTCCAGGCGGGGCTCCATCCCCGAATGAAGTATAGTGGAAGTCGGGTCAACAGTTTTTATGTAATTAATGAAAATTGCCATCTTGCAATACTGAAAAAAAGTATAAAAATTCTTGAGTCTATCTACTTCGTGGGTCATTTCCTGGCCCATGTCTTTGCCCATTCTTTCCACCAGTGTGTAGTGGAAATCCATCCTGTGCTTCTTGTGCAGCAGCTCAACCAGATGCACGTGCAGATTTAACCTCCATTAACTGTAGTCCTATTTTAACCCTCATATGGTATAAATCATTAATGTCAGCATTTGGTGTTTTTATTTTTCCACAAAACACTTCCTGATCAATAAAAAACTAGAACCAAGGCAATTAGACTGCAACATCCCACGACACCCCCGAATTCAAAATTTTACCCTGACCTACTTGCATAGGTCAAAGATCAAAGCTAGTACTCTGACCTACTGTCACTGATCAAAGCACAAGCTTTGATCTATGGTCTTACTCACACTGGCCTTCTCCCTCATCTTTCTATCTATTGCGGTTCTTGAGTGTACGAAAGTTTAAATTTGGCCTTGACCTAGTTTTCTCAAGGTCAAGGTCATCTCATTTTCATTCCCTTTGCCGCCTGAGTAATGTGGGTTTTGTTTCATCTTTCTATCTGCAACGGTTGTGAAGATATTTGGTGGGCATACTAACGAACGAACGGACGAACACTGACAATTACAATACATCACCACTTTGAAGTGGGATGTAATTATTTAGTTTCCATACTCTGAATATCATGTTTTGAGTTCAGGAGTCTTAAGTTCTTTCCATTTATCTTGAGAAGTAACAATGCCTTTATTTCTATCCTTGACAAGTTCTTGAAGAACCTAACCTGTGGAAATCCTTCCTCTGAAACTGTCCTGGGTTCAGTTCTATAGACAAGACATTTGAAAACAGTAGACTTCAACCCTCAGTTTAAAATACAAAATAGTCACAACATTCCTCAGAGTCATGTCTTTTAAATGATTTCATAACCGATGCTAAATGAAAAGAAAAGACTCATATTTGAATATTTGGAATTAAGATTCTGACACCGTTTTTTCTTGATTTAAACTTGAAAATTCTTCAGTTTTATGTTAAATGGCTTTTTCTGTCAGAGTTTACTCACTTAAACCTTATGTAACCCATAATAAATGTAAGTAAACTTCAGATCTGTGTCATATTTCAACCACTGGCAGCACTCTGAAATGTTTGGGGGGTTGTTCGTTGGGTTTGGGGTTTTTTTGCGTTTCGGCCTTGGGAAGCTGAATCAGGTCAGTGTGGGGCAATGCAAAATTAGGATGTCATTTAGTGGCTCTGTTGCTACATTACCTTTTGATAAAGGTGGCACAAAAATAGCTGTTCTAATGTGGAACAAGCTGAATTGTCGTTTAACTTCTTCTGCAGCAACGCATTTACCGTGACTTTAAAAAAAACCTGATTCACTGTAACAGGCTTATCTTTCGTCAGCGCCTTTCTCCTCTTCTTTGCAATCGATAAATAATTTAGTGAGAGTGGGAGTCTCCCCAGCCTGCTCCTCTCCACAGATCCTATCAATTTTCCTATATTTAGAACATTCAGAAGTCTGTGGTTACTTCAAACCTTTGGCTGGCCCTCATGTGTGTTGCGGTGTGGCGTCCCTCCAGAAAAACGCTTGCAACAGTAGAGCTCCGCTCATCCCCTTCGCTTCACGCTCATACGCCAGGCATTCTTCCCGCTTCGGACCAGAAGAATGTGTGTTTCTGGTCATTGACCACAGACTGTCAAATTTTATCCATTTATCATGTCATCTCTTTTCTTCTCTCCCTCTGTTTTCTTTTCTGTCTCTTGTATCTTCTAAAAAATCTTCTCCAGTTTGTTGAACTTTAACCCCTTTGAATCTTTCCTTCTGTCATTTTTCATTTTCGTCTCCCCCTTTTCACCCACATTTATTTCTCTATTTAAGCGTTTTGTCTTTGTCCTACTTCTCCGTGTCATATCTATTTCTTCTTGTCCTCTCGTTTATCCCTCGTTTTTCTCCATTTGTCATTTTTTCCTTTCTACTCCTGGCCATGAAAAAAATGAGGCAAGGGATACAAGAATGAGCCCCATCCATCTCTCTATACATTTGTCAGGATTACTTTCTGGACCGTAACTCAAAAACAGTTCAAATCAGATTTTATTTGTGAGCCCCAAATTCACAAATAACTGTTATCCTTCTCTGGCTTTACAATCTGTACAGAGTGACACCCTTTACCCTTAAAACCCTGAACTGGAACCAATTCATCAAAAACAAAACAAAACTGGGAGAACCACAAATGTAGGATCCTTCTCCCCAGAATAGGTAAACATCCCATAGATTAAAGTGTAGAGCATAACAATCATGACAGTCAACAATGATCCAAGTCCATGAAAGTTGAAAAGAGTTCAGGAAAATGCCTTTGAAGAATTATACATAAGTGCATTCCAGGAAACTAATAATAATAATAATCAATCCTTTATTTATCCCCGTAAGAAAATTGCTTTTTTTCCATTTTAGTGTGTGTGTGTGTGTGTGTGTGTGTGTGTGTGTGTGTGTGTGTGTGTGTGTGTGTGTGTGTGTGTGTGTGTGTGTGTGTGTGTGAGTGTGTGACGGTCTCTTGCTCAAGGGTGCCTTGGCAGTACTGAAGTGGTGAACTGGCACCTCCCACTGCCAGTTCACACTGCCAGCTCACATGGGTCTTGAACCGGCCACCCTCCGGTCCCTAGCCCAAGACTTAGTTGACTGAGCTACAGCTGCCCCCCCCAAAAAAATATGGAACGCTTCAGAAATTTGCATGTCAACAATAATAATAGTAATCCATGTCAAAATTCCGTGCCATTTCTCCCTCTGTCTGTTGCCCAGGCACAATGTCACTCAGGAAGCAAAACTGTCATACACATGACATCAGACAGCGGGGAGACTGTCAAGTTGATTTTTCCTCTCAAATATGCAATTTGCAATTTCTGTCCTACAATAATTGGGTTTCATTGGTCAGGCTACTCGCTATGTTGTAGTGCACACATACACACACTAGTCTGACGTTCGTGTGTCTCAACATTACCTCACAAGGCTTCCCTCTCCCTCTCCAAAAGCAACATGTCACAGCATGACATCTGCTCCCCTTCTCCTGACTCTGTGTGTTTAGATTGACCGGCGTAGCCAGTAGCGATTATCCAGTGACAGCATAGCAGATTCTCCCTCTGTGTTTGTGTGTGTGGAGGTAATAGACAGGCTAAGGGATGAGATGAGGCCCAGTGGGGGAGAAAACCTTCACCTCACCTCCTTGTAATGCAGACTAATGCGGCAGTGGGAGAGAGATGGGAAGGGTAAGAGATGGTTGTTAAAAAGGTGGGAAGGTAAGACGTACTTTCAGCAAAGAGAATTTGCGGCAATACATAAAAACGCCAAATTTTTTATGTTCTTCAATTTATTTTAAAAGTTCCAAAGAAAAGAGCAACGTACCAGTATTCTGTAAATCAACCTTTTATCAGCTTAATCTTATTAGATTGCGTTCACACCGCAGATATCGGAGTGAACACATTTTTACAAAAAGAAATCATTTAACTGATGAATGAAAAATTAATTTGCTTAATTACAATAAATAGAAATGAAGGTGCGAGCAATTCTCTCTTGAGGTTTTTGCTTCATTAATCTTGTACAGTGACCATCTGTCAGATTTCAGGCTGAGGAGAAAAATGGCTTCATCTTCAGGTGACTCTTGTTTTATTTTTCTGCTGTATAAAAAATAACACGTACCGAGCAAAGTCGTAACTGGAGCAGGAAACTTTCACTTGATTCTGTCAGAAGTTGTTTGTCACGTTATTGTTCCCAGCTTGAGTGGACATGCTACTCAGCATGCCTCACTTCCTTTTATTTGTATGAGTTATACTGAAAGAACAAAACTTTTCCAGGATGTAACAATTCTTAATATCAATAACACTTAAAAATCACATTGTTAGTTTAAAGTTAGCGTTGATATTATCAAGTCATCAATAGATTGCTGTAATTTTCACCCACAAATTCAATTCTTTGTCAGTGAAATTATTTTCCCATCTTTGATTCAAAATTTTCCTTCTACCAGCTTGACCTGAAATCTTTACTCCTACACAAAGATGAGGAATGTGAGAATCTGAGAAGTATTTGCTCAGGAATGACATGATGTCAGAGAAATTGCTTTTAAAAAAATGAAGGACAAGGCAAAGAGCAAGTGAGAATGGGGACGGAAAGAGACAGTTGAAGTCAGACATATGGAAGGAGACAGAAAAAGCTGCCAGTCGCATTCCTGAAGACCGGTTATAATGGGAGCTCTCAACGCGAGTGTGTTGGTTAAACGGTGTGTCTGTGTGTGTGATGGGTCGGGTTCAGGAAAGGGCTGCTGGCAACATGAGGATGAACTGTACACACGTGTCAGAGTTGACCTTTGACATTTCAACTCCTCGCCTCACATCAGACATTTGAAGGAAGAGCAGAGAGCGCACAAACGGCACAGAGGTCACATTTGAAGAGAGGCACAAATGAGGGAGAGAGTTAATATGAAAGAGCGAAGCAAAAGGGTGATGACTGGAGGAGATGGAAGCAAAAAGGAGTGTATTCTGAAGAGAGAAAGAAGGAGAATAAGACATGAATGCATAAAAATGTTGACGAGAGCTGCAAAAAAAAAAAAAAAAAAGCAAAGGATAGAAAGTGAAAGAGTGCAGTCGGGTGAAAGTGATGCGGTGGGTGAAACACATACAGGGTGGTCTCACCCAGTCTCCCTCCGTCTCTCTACCGCTCGCCCATCTCTCTCCTTGGGACACTGACACTTCCCTTCATCCGTTTGACCGCGCACAGAAGGGGGGGATTAATAGAGGAGTGGAGAGGGGTGAAAGAGTAAGACGGGAGAAGAAAGCGAGGCGAAGGGTGGACGAGCATCAGACAGACATCTAAATGCTTTGCTCACCGTTCTGTTGGAAGTCATGAACTGTTGCACATACAAACATGGGAGCCATTTGAGTTTGCACCAACTGCAGCACTGCATTTCCTTTAAGTGGGCAGGGATGGAATCACAGGAAAACAAGACCGCTGCTGTTTTCTGCTAAGAGATGTTGAAGTTTTGTTGTATTAGAAGAATCTGGTGACCAAGCAGTCTGACACACCACCAAGCAACAAGGCAACTACTTTCAGATTCGTTAAGGGACTAGTGTGTTCATATCCATCACAACTGTCACTGTGGTTCTGATTCCACTCCCACTACCTTGTTAGTGACATGAACCTGAAGCTGAAATCAGTAAAATACATATTCAGAAACTTGCTGAATAGTTATGCTTCTTTAATGACTTTATCATGGATTCTTCCTTGTACGTCAAATCACATTAGACATCCAGGGTTGTTTTGCAGAACTCAAACATTCACTACTATGAAACATTCACTGCTATGTTGAGGGGTGTTTTAGTTCAAGCACTTTTTGTCATGCACTAAAACATCTTTCTTTTTACGCTCTATCCAGCGTTCCGTGTCTTCCTCCACTCTCAATTTCTACATCTTCCTCTTCGCGTTAAAATGCCATTACAAAGCATCATTGAGGCTATAATGTGATGTGTGTATGTCAGGCACGCAAAGCAGGCACAGGCACTAGGTTTTCTCACACACACAGGCACACAACTCTAAATGGGTGCAGTGAGAGGTCAGCGGGGTAAGTATCGGTGACAGGGAGGTGTGTAAACTAAACGTCAAACCACCAAAACACACTTATCTGATCACACACACACAAACATGATCATCTGAAACCTACTTAGTCGCACACACCCTCACCCTTCTACATTTATAGATACATTATAATGCTGAATGCACACCCACACATGCACGGCGGGGACTGGGTCTAATAAATGCCCTGATGATCCTGCTGCATTCAGGATAACAGTAACGCGATACCGCTGCTCTAAATACATGTGTCCATATCTACAGATTTATGAGTTCAAACTGTTATTTGTGTGGGAGAGGTCAGCGTGTGCGTGTTTGTTTCTCGGCCCCTGGCTCAACTTCCTGTCCCGTCTGTGGCCTGGCCTTATCGGCGTGACAACAGGTCAGGCAGTGGTTACAGCAACAGTTACTGGTCAGCGACCTGAATGGATGAGGTAAGGAGCTGCGGTTCGGTACTTCAGACCAGTGGTCAAGTAGTGGTCAAGATTGGAGGGGGTCGCTGAAGGGTCAAAGTGTTAAAAGCTCATTTTAAGATGCATGTGAATCGACCCCAAACAACTACAAAGCTCTTCAAAAAAGGCAGTTACAGTTGATCACACTCATGTCTCAAATCCATTCTTTGACACTATGTAATTGCTATGTCCTATTTATTTTTCAAACACACACACTCGTACAGTGACCGTGTGATGACCGGGTCAGGTCATTGTTCTGTGTTATCAGTCATGACCTCTCTGTCAGTCGCCCCGATATGGCCGGCATCTACACCCCTTCCTGTGTGTGTGTGTGTGTGTGTGTGTGTGTGTGTGTGTGTGGATGCGGTCACTCCATGGTCAAACCAAAAAGTCAAAACCCTTAAAACGCTCTCGCCTTTCAACCCTTTCCTGTTTGGGGCTTTGTTAAGAGACAGACTCGGAGATGTATTTTATTTCAAGGTCCGGTGTTTTGTTGTGAAATACCTCACAGTGTCTCATTTTTCTAAAAAAGCAAATTCATTTTTGTTTTTGTTTTTTTGCCAGTAATTTAATTATTGCTTAAGGAGACATTTGGGACCATAGAGGTATTTGAAAGGTTTGTAAAGTTGGCCAAACAAAATAATATATTTCTCCTTCTGCGCAGAATGGAATGGGATTAAACAGCAAATGTAAGGAAATGGATGAAACAGATTAATACTTTCAGTAGCTGGGGAGTGGCGGACTGGGTGGTGGAAATAAGGCTCCAACCAGAAGTTGAGTGTTGGGTTCAGGAGGAGCAAATTCCATTCTGATCATGAAAAAGGGCACAAACGTCCTCACATTTTCAGGCTTGTAGGGGGGAGTTGATGGAATTTTGCTCATCTTAGTCTACATCCAGTGAGGGTAATACTGTACGAGTCTGGGGGTGGTGAGACTGCTTTTACCTATGATTCATATGTCGCTTCAGTAACAAAGTGAGATTTGTGTTCTGGGTCAAACCAAACGTTTCCTTAGAAGTTGTCCCTTATGTACGATCACATTTATTTTCAAGGACAGAATCTCAAGGCGTGGCTGAGGTGAGGCATGAGCCGTTAAGGAACTTGGCAGATGACGCAGTACTCTGTTTTGATCCTTCAATAAGTCAAAGATTCCCCTAACTTAACAAGTCACTTAATTCCCAGAAACATTCTTGAGATTCTGCAGGTTGATTTGTTGCTAAATGACAAATGTTTTTCTCTGGAGGACAGAGATCCGATCTCAGTGAAGATAAGAATGTATTTAAAATACCAGGTGTAAATACAAGGTTGAAGTTTGGACAGGATACAAATCTCATTTTAATACCAGGTATAAATGGGGTGTGACTTTCAGACATTCAAGGAAAATCATTTTCACAAAGTGCCAGATCCTGGATAGACCCTGAATACACTGACTTATAAATTAAATAAAATAATATTTTAGGCTTAGATTGAAGATCTAAGCCATTTTCAATCCACATACATTTTTTTTTCATATGCCATGTGCGGAGACATCAGAATGAAATCTGTGTTGAGTTGGCAAACCCAAAATGAACTCCCGTCCCGGAATTGACCTCTAAAAAGTGTCTGGATCCAAATTGACTTTAAAAAAGTGGCTGGGGCCAAATTGACCTTTTTAAAAAGTGCTTGGGTCCAAATTGAGCTCAGAGCAGAGCTAAAAGCTGCTGTTTTTCTAGCCCTGTTTGTTTTGGAGTATTCCGTCTTTATTTGCTTTATCAGCGCACAGAGCAGCTCCCAGCAGGCCCCTCTGACTTCAGCCTGCACTCGTTTATCGTCTCTCTGTTTCTCACTCACCCGTTCTTCCTCCTCCGTAACATCTAGTTACCCTCCGCCTGACCTCCTTCACTCACTCCTTTCCCTTTCTCCTGCAGTCCTGTAATATTTCCCCAGTCATTCTTTTGGAGTTTTCTTTCTTCCTTTCTTTCTCTCCCTCTCAGTATGTCTGTATCTCTCACTCGCTCTCTCTCCATCTGCGTAGTGTCTAATTGACAGCAGAGACCCCTGGTTGAACCACCAGCACTCTTCTCTCAGTTTTATTTTTCCATTCTCCTTCCATTTCAGCCCTGTCACTTTTTTAAGGGCTAGCACAACTTCTCTGTCCCTGCAAATGAAGAGGGAGGCAGAATGGAAGGGGAGGTGAGAGATAGAGCATGCAGGAGAAAGGAGAAAAAGCAGGAAGAAAACATGAAATTAGATATGTGTAGATGGTAAATTAGAGTGCGACATTCAACGACCTCGTCATTTCAAGGTGTAAATAAGTCACGATGAAGCCATCTTCACAAATATTTAAAATCATGCACTCACAAATATTTTCATTAACAAGCCAGAAGAACATAAACATTTATTTGAACACTTGATGAGATTTGAAATTCCCAGCAGCATAAAAATGTCAGTATTTGTCCATCTCCTATCATACCTTGATCATTAATGTCACTACAGCGCATACTTTGTTGCGGAGGCTATCAAATACCAAGGCTATTGTTTCCCCAGGATGTCTACATCGACTTTACTTTCTAAGGCGATTGAGTCTAAATGGAATAAGCAGCTAGATAATGCTGATGTTATACCAGGCAATGCAAGAGATTAGGAATTAAGTATACAGAATTGCAGCATGGTTTTGCAACAGTACAAGAAAAAAACAAGCTTCCCAGCATACACACAACAGCTAGGAAAGAATCCAAAACCAAACAGAACCTTTACAAGCAAAAAATCTGGTATGGACTTGAAATAACTATTGGGAAAAAAAAGATTCTGTTTAATTGCAAACTGCTCCAACTATCCTAGATGCATATATAACTACTCAATCTTTGCATCAGTTTTTAAATGACTGAAGTGATGCTATTCAGTTGAAATTATGTACATTCCTCAGAACCAATATAAAATTGAGATGTTGTCTTTGAAACTTTCATTGCCAGCTTTCTGTACTCAGATTTTGTCTCCTTTTGTAACCCTGTCGGTGTTCTGATGTGTTCATTTGAATATCTTTAGAGTGCTTTAGAGATTCCATGACTATGGCTGCTACTCTAGTTTAAATAGAAACAGTAGCTGAAAGTAAAATATCAATAAATTTATCATTTAAATTTACCAGTAATCAATATATTATCAATGCATTTACCAACTTGTAGCATGCTGCTTGGTACGCCATTTGACTGCCTCCTTCATGACATTAAGCTTCCTTAAATGCCTTGGGGTAGCTTCAGTGGTGCTGCTCTGCATCTGACCCCTGACCTCTCTGTGTCTGTGGAAGAACACAAAAGCTGACTTGCCTACAGGGAGCGATAAAGCATCATGATTTTATCTTTTCTCTTCTGTATTTAATTTACCCGGCACATGGCGGGCAGTTGACCCACTGTGGATTAAGTGCAGTGTGTTTGCTGTAGAAGTATCACTCTGGAGGTTGTGTTGTGCTGCAGGCAGATGTACAAAGATACAAGCTTTTGGTTTTAATTTACTTCTTGGGCCTCCTGTAAGAAAGAAAAATTCATCCTCTGTAGCGCAGCGATAACATCCAAACGTACCTCATTCCATTCATAGTTCAAGATAGAGTGATACAGTTGAAGCTGCAGGGTGCAGATTTGTGTGTTGTGGCTTTGGCCTGTCATCTGTGTAGGTTGTGAGCTGGTTAAAAACAAATGTTAGTAAAAAAATAAAGGCAGGGAATATTAAGGAGACAGTGTGAGAACATTACTGTTTGGTGTTTGGTTAGAGCTGAAGTAAAAGCTTTGCCCGATAACCTCTGAATACAAATTTTGACCTCTTGCTTTCAGAGGTCGAGAGCTGGTTTTGAGGGTTAAGTGTAAAATCCTTTCTTTCATTCAGGTTCTATTAAGACATACCACCTTTTTTTCTTTAAATTTGAGTTAGCCTTTCTCACACTGAATGCATTCCTTGTGATGAATAATTTTATAGAAGATATTTATGGAGGAAATAAAGTTTGCGTTTTTTTAATTTCTCAATGACACATCAAACATTCTTGGATTGCAGTTGACGATGTGAGGATTTTGGGTATTTGGGATGTCTTGAACTCATGTTTTTGTGTGCAATACAAGAGTGTCAGATATGTTCGATCATCTATTTTTAACTTTTTACGTAAATAACCTCTTAATATAACTCCTGCGATAAGTTAAAAAAAACCCTGAATTTTCTTCAGAATCATTTGCCTATTAATATCTTGCCGTGACATTGATCTTCGATATATTCTGGTCAGAACAAAGTCTTGACTTGATGAACATTTCTTGTTTTTTCTTCAACCTTTGTCCTGGAAGCCTGTTGTTGCTAACAGGCATGTGTCAAAAGAATTGTTTTTTGCTGCCTATGAGAAAACCCCATGACCTTTCAACCCTTAATGGTGGCATAGACTGAAAGATGGAGTGAGACACAAGAGAGGAGAAACAGAGATATGGAGGGTGGAGTTGAGAGACGATGGACAAACGTCGCTTTAAGTGAAATCTCAGATGACAGCGATGACCACACTGATAGACTGCTGTCAAGATGCTCCTTTCTTCCTCTGCAGATATTGTTCTCATCTCTTTTTTTGCACATTTCTTTGCAGACCTAAACATGGTAGACGTAAAGACAGAGGCTTGATTGACAGGTGTGTCCTTTGTGTTCTGGCGATGACCTTTTAACTCAAATGTGGATTTACCAATGGGATTTTACGGAAGGAGGCAGGGATGACTGACGGCAGACAGGTGTCGGAGTACTTTTACTATTTCTGGTGACCTCTTGTAGGTCACGTCTGGTTTGGAAGCAGATAGAAAAAGACAAAGTGTTGCTAATGTCTCAGTTTCATAGAGGAATTCTTCTCATGAAAGCTTTCATTTGCTGTCAGGTTAGTCATCTTTTGGATTCTGCTCTTCTGCCTCTCAAGAACTTTTTGTTTGAAATAAAGAAACAGTTGCCATCACAGCCGGCCACCCTAAAGAGCCATCACGGAAAAGTGCATTAGATAAATGGATGGATGATTGATGGGTAGAGGAAGGTGGATTTTTGGAGAGGACAGAACGCAGAGGTGGACGGGTGCCAAAATGGCTGCTCCTCTTGATAAAAGTGAAATCCACTTTCACTGCTTTTAGTGACCTTTGACCTCTCTTGCCTGTCAACTGTTGGAGGAGATTGACAGCTGAGTGAATGGAGGGAGGAGCACGGAGCAGAAAAAGAGAGTGACTCTATGCAGTTGAAGAGTTCCTGTAAATTCTAAAGGATCGTTGGTTCAATGTTTGCTCCAAACATTACATAATCACAACTGTGTGTGTGTGTGTGTGTGTGTGTGTGTGTGTTTTGGGTGTAAACATGATGAATTCTGAGTAACCTGACAGTCAGCCATTAAGAATAAGAAGAAAATCCCCAATGGTCCCAAACTAATAAATCTTCCCCACAGCTGGAATAACTATTAACTAACTGTCTGCTAAACACTGGGGGGAGGACAAGAGAGGAGCAAGAAGCATGTGAGAGAAAGAATGGATCTCAGTAGGCAGTAGAGATGGAGAGGAAAAGAAGTCAAATTTTCCTAGAAAGTTAAAATCTAAATGAGTAGAAAAACAGGGGGATGAGAAAAGGAGGGTAAAGGCATGCTAGAGCATGGAGAAACAAATTCACAAAAAAGAGAGTAAACGTGATGAAAAGAGTAAAAGTGGAGAGCATAAAGAATGGAGGGATGAAAGATGGAAAGAGGGAGAGTAAGAATACAGTTCCAAAAAGAGGAGAGAGGGTGAAAGGAGGAAAATCAGCTGAAAGAGGGGGACAGAGACCAATGGAGGAAGAATACGGGTGAGGAAAGAGATTTTAAGGCGGAATGGAAAGATAAATGAATACACTTCAGATGGAGAGAGTAGAGAGATATTACGAAGAAGAGAGAGACAGATGGTGCAAGTGAGGAGAAAGGCGGAAAAAGGACAGATGAGCAAGACAAGAGAAAAGGGTGAGGAAAACAAGAAAAAATGGAAGTTAGAGGAAAAAAAAGAGGAACTAAAGGAGTGAATGGCCATTAAGAGGGGAGAAAAAGAAAAGGGGAACGCAAGAAAGTCACAAAAAGAGAAGGAGGGATGAATGGGGGAGGGAAGGAGGGAGGGAGCGAGGCCCATTAGCGGAGGAGAAATGAGAGAAAACAGAAGAAATGTGAGGGCAACACGTCACTTTGTTTTTCTGCTCGTCCCCCCCAGAAGAATAAGAGGAAGCAATAATCAGTGTGTGAGTGAGGAGACAGGAGCGATAGCGCGGGGGAGGTCATGGCGAGGTGAGAGAGGGGGAGCGAGACAGAGAGAGAAGTTCAGCGAGAGGTGAAGAGAGAGACCTGCCGTTTTCTGTGTGTGTGTGTGTTTAGGGTGAATCTGGGGTCAGGTGTGTGTGTTTGGGGCTCGCTCCCTCTCTCTCTTTTTGGAAGACCCACTCTCTCCCTTTTTTTTCTTCTCCTCTTCCATTTTCATCAGTCTTATCTGCCTCTCCACCCCCCACCCCCCCTCCTGTCCTCCCTTCTTTTTACACTTCTACTTTTACCCTCACTGCTTCAACCCAACTTACCTACTGACCTCAAGTTCACCCAAAAGTCCCTCTGCTCCTCCTCCTTTCACCCGACTTGTCCTCTTCCCTCTTCTCTCGTCTTTTTCACGCAATATTCAGCTCATCTCTTCTTTTTTTTCCCTCCTTATCAAACCTTTCTTCTCTCTGGTACTAATCTGCTCTTTCCATCTCTTCACTGCTCTTCCTCCCCCGTTCCATTCTCATCTTTTCTCTCATCTTTTCTTCCCCCGTCCATTTGTTCTTTTCTTCTGCCCTCTCAACTTCATCTGTGCCCGGCATCATTCTGGTGTTTCTTTTCTGTCCTCGTTTGCTTCTCCTGGATTCATTACTCCATTAATATTTTTCTTCCTATTTCCTCTTCTCAATACATTTTTTTTTCTCATTTTCTCCGTGACAGTTCATCTCTTTTCTCATTCCGTTGTCTTTTTTGCTGTCCTGTACCTGTCCTTTGTTTCCTCTCTCACCTTCATACCTGCTTTCTTCTTTCTTGTTCCTTTTATTCCTCTGTATCATCGTCTCATCTGCTTTATTTTTTGCATTTTCTTTTCCTCTTTTTCTTCTGCTGTTCTCTTCACTTTTCTGTCATGTCTACATTTTTACATATTTTATTTCTTTAACTCCTCATCCCCATCACTTCACTGCCTGTGAGCCTAATGTGAGTAGAAAGAAAGAAACAATCTCTCCCCATTCATATTTCCTCCGTTGCCTTCATACTTTCTTCCCTCACATCCTTAGCATTTATTCTTTGTTTTTTTTATTCTCCTCCTCTTCCTCTTCTACCATCACACACACAGCTGCAGCACTTATCTTTATTTTGCATGTCTTCATCATATTGAACACACTGTCTCTTCCTAATTAGCTGATAGATTTGTGCGCATACACTCGCTGCCGGATGATGACTTCACGCAGCTGTCTATTTGTGTGTACCTGTTTACATGTGCACACAGCCTGTGTTCATGCAGCATGTTTGTACTCGTTTATGTGGGAAGATTAGCAGGTCAAACTTCGGCCGTGCAAGGGTGAGCTCGGGGACAAACCCACAGAGAGAGAGAGAGACTGATGAATACAGAAGTGAAAGGACCAGAGGGAGGAAGGGAAGTGTGGGAAGAAGGACGGAAGAAAAAATCAGGAAGTCCAAGGGGCCATTCATCTTGTAGTCACGCACCAAAGCCAGATATAGAGGAAGCATCAGTTTTAATAACTCTAAAATATGCTTCCTGTTTTGAGGATGGAGGAAGAAGATGAGGTGAAATCAGGTAAAAGATGTGACCTCATTACATTAATGTAAAACCAGGACTGACACTAGATGTCATGCTGCTGACAAACCTTCCTGGCCCATCTAATTCACGGAAAGACATGTTTTTGTGTCCTTTATATTTGAGAATAAACAGATTATGGTGAGCGTTTAGGTGAAAGTCCTGGTTAGAGTTCAGTCATTCCACTATTTTTCCCCTTAAATAACAGCTTTGTCTCTTTCAGGGACCCTTTCAGGAGAATTTTTCGTTTTGAGTGCATGCAGAAAAAGTGTAGAAGAAGAAGTTTGAGCTTTCCTATGCCCAAAAACACAATGCAGAAAGTTATATTATTAGTAGTGTAAATATTTTGATCTGCCCAAATAATTTCAGTTACAGTATTTTCCGCACAATAAGGCGTACTGGACTTTAAGGCACACTGGACTAAAAGGCGCACCTTCAAAGAATGACCTATTTTAAAACTTTTTTCATATGTAAGGCGCACTGTCAGTTTCTTACGTGCGCCTTATGGTGCGGAAAATACTGTACTGACGTATTTTTATTAAGTGTTTATGGAAAACCACTGTAAAACAATCCATGACCTGGATGACTGAGAACCTACACAGACACCACTGTAAAACAAATGTTATCGAGAATGAAATGGCTGCTCGCTTTTTTTTACTGTTTGTGGGGCAGATTTTTATGATCAATTGTCACAAATTATCTGATTCTGTTTCCAGTTCCGGGATTAATAAAGTATATATAGATATCTAATCAAATGTCCCACATTCAGGAAGGGGTTTCCTAAAATACAGGGAATGATCGCTCTACTCTTAAAATCCATCTGCAACAGAACTACACACCCTTCATCTCCTCCGTCCTCTCTCGCCCAGCACTCGTCATCTATCCATCTTCATCTGCCCTTCCTTTCCCCTTCTCTCTCGCTCCCTGCGCTGTTTTCCATTTTTCCTCTGCTTGTGTCTTTTCCCATCTTTTGCTCCCTCACACCCCCCCCCCCACATGTGGTTTTGCTCTCCATCCCTCTATACTCCCTCCCTCTCCTCCTCCTTCTCTCATCCCTCGCTCACATATGGTTTCTCTCTATGGGTCTGTGTGTGTTTGGTGTTACCCAGAGTTCACTGGGGCTCCCTGCTCATATGTGAGTTTTGCAGACAGAGATAGAGAGTGTATGTCTGCAGGCTCACGGTCGGCCTGCCTGGGCCTGTTTCTGTGTTTGTGTGTTAGGTAGAGTTCAGAAGGGCAGCAGCAGGTTATGCAACAGTTTCAATTATGGGTCACGTAGAGGAAGACTTCACCCCCTCCCCCTCCAGTCTTGGCCACCTTTTCTGCAGCCGTCCCTCCTCTACCCCTGCGCTCTTTTCTCTCTCCCTGTTGCATTTGTGTTTGTTTATAACCCCGGCCAAGGCGGTTATGTTTTCGCCCGTGTCTGTTTGCTTGACGACACAAAGTTTACTGAGAAATTTCGAACCAAATTTCACAAACTACCATGAAGAGGGTTGGATGAGGCCGAGCACAAATCCATCTGATGCTGGCGTTGTTGTGGATCCTTTTTTTTTTTTTTAATGATAACTAGAATCTTGTGAGAGAGTAATTTATTATAAGTCAAATTCAGTTCAGTTATCCATGTTTCAGTTTAAATATTGAATTTGTGATACTTTGAGAATCAAGGTGTTCATTTTCAAGAAAAGGGGCATAACTTGTTACATCCCAGCTCAGAAAATGGGAACATATTAAGTAACGTGTGAAGCAGTTAGCAGATGGATGGATCCCGAAGGAAATTACGTAAAACATGTCGGTATTTCACACGTTCATATTTCCCGTTTTTGAATCACACTCGTGCTGCCGTCTGAGGTGGTTTGATGCTTTTCTTCCACCTGTTTAATCGACTGAATCTCCCCAACCATGAAGGTGTTGTGTGACTCACTGGGTTTTTTTTTTATCTGTGTCTTTATCTAGTTGTTGGATCTGTTCACCCAGTGGGATTGGTCCACGTACCTGGCTGATTATGGGAAACCCACCTGCAAGTACCTGAGAGTCAACCCACACACGGCCCTGGCCCTCCTCGAGAAGTAAGTAGTCAACTGCTGTCATCGCCCCCCTTCCTCTTTTCTTTCTTTTAATCCGTTGCAATAATCCTGAAAATGTTGATCAAGCTTTTGTCAACATTTACCGCCGTTTTTTTGTTTAGATCACTATCACGTGAATGTCTCTGAGCGTTTGAGTATTCGGCTACACGAAACAATATAAAACTGCATATGATGGACATTTTATTGATTGATTGATTCAAATGACAAGGCTGGGACATTTTTTTTTATGTAGCAGATAAACTTTACTTTTCCTTGAAGGAAGAATTAAAATTTTGGGGGGTAAAATTTTTTAGTTGGCTTCTCTCCAGAAGGTTACATGAAGATGATGATGTAAGATGATGTGTCTGTGTGCGATGCTAATGCCAATACTTGGTTGCCCTGGCTTAACATAGACAATATTTGTATGTGTACTTATATGTGTACTTTGAGCAATAGCTTGATTGGCACAACACAAGTGCAAATTAAACATGGGTAGTTTAGTTTCTTTTTTTTTATGTCACCTGCTCATTTTTTTTCTCTTCGATGTCATGTTTTGACAGGTTAATAAAGCCGTGAGTATTGACTGTGTTCTGTGTGAGAAATAAAGGATTTGGGCATGAATCTAAGCATTTGGGCGACTACTAGTGTGTAAATATAAATCTGGGGTGTGTGTCAAATGTCACTTGGGAGATTTACGAAGTTACCACCCCCCACTCACACCAGGCATTCACACAAGTAGTTAGAATTGGAGTGAATTGCTTCCTGTTAACAGGTTTACACTGGCACGCAGTTGTGTGGTCCCAGCGCCCATTGTCCAGGATGGTCTGGTCGACCGTCAGTAATCAGGGCTGACCCAGGCCCGGTGGTCCCTCTGTACCCAGGGGAAGCGCCCTGCTGGGGCATGTCTGGTCTTCCTGGAGATCCAGCAGAGTCTAGTGTTCTGAGACAACAGAGAGACGCCCTGCCTCCTGTGACTGTGAACCCACACATAACAAAACACCTTCTTTAAAGGAACAGTTCATCGTAAGATCAGAATTCAATCGCATCTGCTCACTCAATCCTTAGTCCTCTGGAGTTTTTTGTTAAAAAAAAAACAAAACTGAAATATAAATAATTTCAAATCAATTTGTGATCTCAGGGCTTGTGGGTATTTTGACAGCATGGAAACTTAAGTTTCTTCATGTTTTTGAAATATATTCCCTGTTGCTCCTGAGAAGTTTTGCGGATTGAGAAATGCCTCTGATTTTTCAGTGGCGTGAGGCTGAGCAGATAATGAGTGAGTTTTATTTTCTGAATGAACTGCTTCTTTCAAGTGCTTGTCTACTGGCATGCTCGTACATTTATTCACTCCGTGTGTTTTCCTGAATGCATCAGCTGAACAACTTAAACTGTTAGCATTTGAGACTCAGAGAGAGTCAAACAAAAACAGATTTGTTTTCTCACCTATTTTGTTTTCCTTTCATCCCTTTTCCTACTTTCACTTTCTACCCTTTTTTGTCTATCATTTCTTATTCTCCATCTAAAGGATGAGGGAGACCAGCAGGAAGAACAACGTCTTTGCGCAGTTCAGGAAGACGGACAGAGACAGACAGAAACTCATTGACACCGTCATCAAACAGCTTCGCAACCTGATTGCGCAGCACCACACCTAAAGCGAGCCGCCTGATTGGGCAGCAGGCCTGACGATTCCATCCATATCTGGTCGAGTGAATAGCAGACTGATCTGGTTAAGCCTGTAAACACTAGCTCATTAATGCACCTTAATTTCACTGGACTCCAACCACCAGAACCATTTCCTGTTAGTCATTTGTAGCATCTAAACATAATTGTCAGGCCTCAATTACGTGATCCTATTGATCTGGACTCATGCCAAACATTTATGTGGATGAGAGTAAGACTTAGCTTGACCTTTAGTATCAAAAAGACCTTTTTTTTGTGGAACAGAAGCTGGTACATCCATCTATGAACGCTCCACAGCCACTGGATACTTCACTGAGCACTGGGATCATTGGGCTTCCACTGCCTCCATTTGTTAGTTTGTGTTATCGTGGATGTAACGGCTTCAGTTTTCCATCAGCTAAGGCAGGCTACACTAGTGGGAAGAGAAATAAAGAGGATTACCAATCTCGGCTTTGAAGCTGATGTGTTTTTGCCCATTGGAAATGAAGGAACCTAAAACATTAAAGGTTAGAGTATTTGATCTTAACATTCTGATGGAATGAGTCAAACAAAATAGGTGGTTGGATATGAGCAAAAAGAAAAATGAGTTAAAATTGCATCATTATAAATGTACTTCATCATGTGAAAGATTTCATCCTTCAGGCTTGACAGGAGTCTCCCAGCTTCCAGTTCATCTCTGCTGCTCCATCTCCACCAGATATATTGGATGTCTTTCACAAACAAAACGTTTTAGCTGAGTAACAGTTGACATCTTTGTTAACATGGGGAACTTAATTTTCTAAATTCCACCTTGTTCTCCACACGCCACTTCTCTCTCGACGGCGGTGACAAAGTCTGTTATGTGGATCAGACCGACAGATATCTTCCATGGCACAATATCACCAGTTGTGTTGTTGAATGGAAAGCACTGAAAACTAAATATTGTTGACTAAAAGACAGATTGTTACTCCAATAGCCCTTACTATTGTCACAAAGGGGGATATTCTCAAAACATGGCAACCCTCCATCCCTTTGAACCTGTAAACACTTGAATGAATAATACCTGCTCAATTCTGGCAATCCCACTTTGTGACACCTGAAAGCATTGTGTATGTTTGGGAGTCTAAAATGGGGGGTGTTGTCTAAACATGGCAACTCCACTCCTCATCTCAGTGCAACTTGATCATATTTGAAAAGTGAACGTTTTCTATCCAACATGTTTTAAAAACCGGGTCTTAATGGGGGGGGGGTTATATTTGCGCGGTTGACTAGAAAGAAGCTCGTTTGTATAGTAACCATTGTACTAATGCCAATGACACACTTTAATGTCTTCCATGAGCAAACACCAAGCTGTGTGTAGACTGGCTACTTCTGTACAGTTTGTTTAGGTGAAGCACATAATTACATTCACACTAGATTTATTTTTTTTCTTGAACTTTGGTGCAATAATTGAAACTGCAGCATTCTGTGTGTGAGTCATGGCGCTTTATGAAAGGGATCCAAACCTGCAGTTTGTTTCAGAAGGGAATTTGATTGTTTGCTCTGTCACTTGCTATTTTGGATTTTGAGCAATGTCGTGGGTGTTCCCGTTGAGTTTTCATCCATCCTTCACTGTCATTTTTAGGTCTTAGTAAGAGACGAGGCCGTTTTGTTGAATGTGCCTTCGATGGATTTTGTTTTTTGTGTCTTTGTCCTGCCAATGAAGCAGCAACACTGTGGTGTGAAGAGTCCGGACAGTTTACAGATCATGCTTAGCCTCTCCTCATCTCAGTCACATGGAGTTCTGCTTTTTGTGTTGCCTGATATGTGACATAAATTATAATGCTAAATTCTGACATGAGGCTTCAGTCCCTAATTGGTGTCAGATATAAAATCCTGAAACTGGTGATTTCATTATTTGGACTTTTCATCTTTTTCCAATGTGTGTCATTTCTTGAAAATTCATCATGTAAATTTCAAGAATTTTCAGATAAATGTTTATAATTCATATCTGAGAAACTGGATTTTTCTGCAGAAAGTCACCTCTTTTTCACTGTTGTGGCGATATAAATTGATAAAGCACTGACTAATTTCCAATCTGAATAATTTTTTTTTTTCTTCATTTTAAATCTGTTACTTCAATGTGAATGTTTTTTCTCATGTCAGATGAAGTAATCTGTGTGGTTCATAACATTATAGTAACCATCCTCCACTACAAAACACACAGATTTTTACACAAATAGACATTGATAATATCAGAGAATGTTTAAATTGTCTCCTAAATTTGTGATTTGTTTTCTCAAAACTTTGCTTCAACTTGAGAAATTTGGAATTTTACTTTAGCTCCATTTTTTGGCCGTAGTATGGAAATTCTAAATGAAAAACAAATTCATAAATTCAATTAAAAACAATGAAATATTTCCTTTTCAAAGAATCATGTTTCCTACTGACCCGATTCATTGTAGTTGCTAATTAGGTAGTTAGCTTGTACAACGGCGCTCAGACTGGTAGAACTCACAGCTCCATCTATCATGTTTGTCCAGAATCGTCACATCCTGGTGTCGCTGCTACCTTTCTATTTCGTAAGCAGAAATCTTTGCTGAGACAGAAGCACTGTTAACGCTGTTGTATCAAACCACTAATGAATGAAACTAAAGTACTAATAAAGTTGTAACAAATGCCAACAGAATATGGAATAAATGGAAAAAAAACAAATATTGTCCCAACTTTTGTGGTTTACTTTCTTCCCTTATTTCAGTCATAACCAGCTTTTCATTATAAAGTCACCACCGCCCAGACGGACATAATCTCACCTTGTGATCATTTGCTTCTTTTCCTAAAAATTACTCAGATTTTCCTGAAACTTGTTGTGAGAGATGGGAATATGAAGGGAAAGAATCTGTTTACAGGATAAATACACTGCCTGATGCTCATCTTGTGACCTTTGACCCTCTCAGACAACAGGCACTGCTATGAGGGATGTGATTAGCAGGCCTTACTGTGTGTGTGTTGACGCTGCAGGTGGTGAGGTGTGTGTGTGTGTTCAGTGAAGGGTAGCAGTGCAAATCCAAAGCAACACAGACTGCTTGGCCCTGGGTGTCCTCAACCTGTGTGTGTGTGTGTGTGTTGGCCAAGCAATCCACAGAGGAGCAATGGAGCGATCAATGCTTAAGGGTGCCTCACAAAAACTTCTTTCTTTCTCAACCTTTTTTTTTAATTATTTTTTTTAGCCATTTTGCTGAGCTTTTTGAACTCCTCAGCGTTAATTTGACACAATTCCCTGCACTGATTTTTTTTTATTAATCCTTTTGCGAAAAAGCTTCTTGAAGAAAGCTATGTGTTGTAAATGTCAGGTGACGCTTGTTCTCAGTAACGCCACATTAGCAAAGTTTACTTTCAAAAGTTGCAAAGAATTTAATCGTTACTAAAAAAACAAACAAAACTAAAGCAAATTAAAATGAGAAAAATATTTTTTTTTGCACAGCGCCAGTGTTCCATTGACGTTTTAAAAGCCAGCACCCACATTCCATTCCACTCATTGATGTATCAGTGGGAGGAGACACTGGACCACTGACCCACAGAAACCTGGTCAGATCAGTTTTTCTGACATGCAAAGGGGAGATGACCATTTGCCTGTCCCCCAGGGGGAGAAGAGGGGGTCGGATTTTGTTGGGTACGTCGAGTGCCTCACTCGGACCTCAGATTCTGAGCTGTTCAGCTGTCAGGAGTTGAATGTTTTGCAAATCAACAAGATAATGATATAAATATGACTGGTTAAGGCTACTCGTCTCATCACGACACAAACACCTAATGTTTCCATCTGCTGAAGACGACGAAGGATGAAGAAACAACAGACTCTCAGTTAATCTTTGCTGAACATCCCCTTTTCAAACAGTGATGACCATCACTGTTATTTATTTGGCTTAAAATGTCTCCACAACTCAATTTGCGATGGAAAAAAAAAAAAAAAAAAAGAAACTACTTCTTAAACCATGTGTTACGTCGCTGCTTCCATGTGATGAATTGCATGATTTATCAGCTTTGAAATGCGAAGTGAAGGAAACAGAAGAACTGAAGAGAAAAGGACAGGGTTGAAAGTTCAGGCCTCTCTCTTTCATCCCTCAGCTTCTTTAAGTTTGCAAATCAGCACGTTTGTTCGATCCTTTGGAAGCTTGTTGTCTTCTGCTGTGAAAGCTTTGAGTGTTACAAGCTGTGTTTCAGTTCGATATCAGAGCGCGAGCGGTGGCGTGTGTGTGTGTTATCTTATTATTTCCCATCTGACAGTGGTGTGTCTCAGATTCCTGCGGTCTGGCGTGTATGAGAAGAAGCAGATCTCTTTTTCAAACAAACGCACACGAGAGCATCCAGTCTCCAATAAAACACTCTTCACGCTTCCTCTGCTGTCATTTGTCTTTTGAAGAAGAGCCAAACACATCAAGAGCCTGAATGAAGCAGCTATATATAAAAGATTTATGGGCCTGTGCAGAAAATCCTGTCAGCGCTGCTACCAGGACAGAACTGTGTTAAAAAAGACGCAATAAATTTGATTGGATCGATACCTCCACCAAAGTGGATCAAGAAATTTCCAAAATCATGAACAGCATTAAATGAAATCTGGTGCAAAGTATTTGCTAACATTGATGATTTTGTAATGAATTGAAGGACATTTTAAGATGATCTTTGATTTCTTACTGTAGTGTGGCTTTGGGGGAGCAGTGTGCGCTTGAACCCAACTTTGGCACTTCTTTCTATTAAGTCACCCTTCATGATGGAACAAAGAGCCTTTTTAATAACCAATAAATCATTTATTAATCATGGGTCAGTTATAAACTATTACATTTTAGATTGCCAGACTGAGAAAGATCCCTTTGATTGATTGTATTATCCTGACTTAAATCCATAAATTCACTGGACGTCACTCAAAGGCACAAACCTCCGCCAAGGCAGCTCAGTTTCCACATGATGTCATTGCACCTTAAAGCGACTGTCTCCTGATGGTCTGACCCTCATCATGTGACTCCTGGTCCACAAAATCCAGCCGCAAGAATCTGAAACCGCATTGGTGTCATTATCATCAGTCTAAACTTGAAAATCTTGAATTTAAAAAAATGAATAAAAGAGTAGATCGAATACTTTATTCATGTTTTCATGCAAACTTTTGACCATCTTGAGAATAGTCTTTCAGTTTTGTTTGATCTGGTGTTTCTTTGTCTGCTGCTTTCAGATCTGGGTGTGACCTGCAGAGGTGAAAAGTCACTGAGGTCACCCTGGGGTTATTAGAGGCCACAGTTGTCAGAGCGATGCTACATGGCCAACCTCACACAACCAGCAGAGTATCTCATACGTAATCTTGCCAGATCATCGTTCCACAGTCACCCACACACACATACACACATACACACACACACACAAACAGGTGTGATTGTGTGCTCTGGCCAACCAGGAAGAGATGAACAACTCAGGGTAGCAACAGGAAGTCATTGTATCAGTCAGAACAACAGGTGAAAAGATCTGATGTCCTTCCTTGTTTCTTTTCCTCCTTCATGACCCCTTAAGTTTAAGTTTATGGTTTTATTTTAGTGGATGAAAGAGACTTAAAGCATTAAAGTATATTATGATTTAGTCCATATCTTCTATCTTAATTGTGTCAATCTTTTCCTTTCGGTTTCTCCCTCCAGGGGTCACCACAGCGAATCAGTTGCCTCCATCTAACCCTGTCTTCTGCATCCTCTTCTCTCACACCAACTACCTTCATGTCCCCTTTCACTACATCCATAAACCTCCTCTTTGGTCTTCCTCTAGGCCTCCTGCCTGGCAGTTCAAAACTCAGCATCCTTCTACCAATATATTCACTATCTCTCCTCTGGAAATGTCCACACCATCCATATTCCCTACTCTCACTGCAGATCACAATGTCATCTGCAAACATCATAGTCCATGGAGATTCCTGTCTAACCTCGTCTGTCAGCCTGTCCATCACCATAGCGAACAAGAAGGGGCTCAGAGCTGATCCCTGATGCAGTCCCACCTCCACCTTGAACTCCTCTGTCACACCTACAGCACACCTCACCACTGTCTTACAGTCCTCATACATGTCCTGCACCGCTCTAACATACTTCTCTGACACTCCAGACTTCCTCATACAATACCACAGTTCCTCTCTGGGCACCCTGTCATAAGCTTTCTCCAGATCTACAAAAACACAATGCAGCTCCCTCTGGCCTTCTCTGTACTTCTCTATCAACATCCTCAGAGCAAATACTGCATCTGTAGTACTCTTTTTTGGCATGAAACCATACTGCTGCTCACAAATGCTCACTTCTGCCCTTAGTCTAGCTTCCACTACTCTTTCCCATAACTTCATTGTATGGCTCATCAGCTTTATTCCTCTGTAGTTGCCACAACTCTGCACATCTCCCTTGTTCTTAAAAATGGGCACCAGCACACTTCTCCTCCATTCCTCAGGCATCTTCTCACTATCTAAGATCCTGTTGAACAACCCAGTCAGAAACTCTACTGCCACCTCTCCTAGACACTTCCATTTGTAGTTGTCCAGTCATCTGGAAGCACCTCCTGACCACCCAGAGCCTGTCTTAACTCTTTCCTTAAACTTATGCAACACTCTTCCTTTTTCAGCTTCCACCATTTCGTCTTCTGCTCTGCCTTTGCCCTCTTCATCTTCCTCACCACCAGAGTCATCCTACACTCCACCATCCAATGCTGTTTGGCTACACTCTGACCTACCACTACTTTGCAGTCACTGATCTCCTTCAGATTACACCGTCTACACAAGATGTAGTTTACCTATTGTGTCTTTTTTTTTTTAATATTTATCTTTTGCCCTCCTGTTTCATGTGTGTTACTCTTACAAACAACATGTTAAAAACAAGTGTGTAATGTTTTATCAGTGGTTCAAAGAGGCTTTAAGATTTTCTTTTAAGAAACTGAAACTGGACGACGGAGTGTTTGTATTATTTTTTTACTTCAGGAGAAAGTATCACCTGTCGATACTTGAGTAAAGGATGTGAATAGGGAGAGAGAGACCGAGACGTGGGTAATGAAAAAATAGAGATGAATAAAAGAAAACTTTGTTCACATAATAAAGACAAAAGTTAGAAAACTGATGAAACACATTAAAACAAATTTTAAAAAAACCAAATGGATTCTTTAGATGAAGTGCCTGAACACTGTGACGCTGCAACACACACACACACACACACACACACACACACACACACACACACACACACACACACACACACACAGATGAGAGAAAGAGAGCGGTGTAATGAAGATGGATGAGACAGCACACACACTTCTCCTCGCCTCCTGGTTATTGATGAGCCTGAGAGGTTAAAGGTTAAAGCAACACCAACTGTGTGTAACTTTCTCTTTCTCTTCATCATCCTTCCGTTTTCTTCAGGATGACAACAGAAAAGCGTTTAGATTTTCTGTTTTTAATTCTAGGGTTTTGTTCTTTATTTAATTTATCCTCCAGTAACTTTTATCACTTTTATTTAAATCTTACTTTTTCTCATTACCTCTTTGTTTGTATGTATATAAAAATAAAGAAAATATTGCAAATAAAAAGTAAATGCTGCATTTATTTGTGCTTTTCCCTTTATTTATTTGTTATTGACATGCTTCTAATTGATCCATGTTCTTTCTATCCTGCTGGGATGTGGTTTTTTTTGTCATGTTCAGGTTCAAACATTCGTATCTCTGCTGAATAGTAGTAAAACTGTCAAGTTAATTAACAGTAATAGTGTAACTAAAACTTGAACAAGAATATTGACATGTGTTTAGCTTCTTGCTTTCCTCTTATTTACCCAGAAACATTCTCTCCATCTTCCACAACAAATAACGCCAAAAAGAAAGTTAAAAGAAGTTAAAGTTTTTATTCCTCTCTCTGTATCTGGATGCCTGTGGTTCTGGAACTCTTTTCTTTCTCTCTGTCATCCTTCTATCTTCTCATCTATCTCTTAATCTCTGTCACTTTTCATCCACAGTGAGTTTAACTGATATTCTCTCCAAAATAGCTGTGGTTTAACCGACAAATTCTCCTTCTAGCTTTGGACTGTGCTGCCTGTGTGTGTAGCTCTGCCAGGTTTTCATTCCTTTTTTGTTCCTGACCACATATGAAGAAAGCAGAATTATAAAGGGGCCCATTATTAAGGTTTAAAAGAGGCCTGATAGCTGTGTGTGTGTGTGTGTGTGTGTGTGTGTGTGTGTGTGTGTGTGTGTGTGTGTGTGTGTGTGTGTGTGTGTGTGTGTGTGTGTGTGTGTGTGTGTGTGTGTGTGTGTCTATATTTCTCCCCTGGTATTCACGGTGAATACAAAAACATTTTAGTGTCGACCAGCATTACTGCATTAGTGTAATTGCCGTTTTAGATATGATCCGATACAGATCTCTCTGGGGGAATTTTCGGAAACATGTTTTTGCGTGTGTGTGTGTGTGTGTGTGTGTGTGTGTGTGTGTGTGTGTGTGTGTGTGTGTTTGGGTGAGCAAAAAAACAGCAGAGAGTTAGACAATTATTCTCTCAGGAAACGTATTTATTGTTATTATTCTTATTCTTATTCTTATTGTTATCATTTCTGGGAAATAGGTGTTATGGTTGTAGTAGTATATTAAATACATTGTACTTCGTTGAATCATCAGTTGTGTTTGGAAACATTAAATGCATTTTTTTTCCTGTAAATAGTTGACTCTTAAAATGCTCTTTGTCTCTCTGGGAGAGGACAGGCAAATAAAAACAATCCACTTTTTTCTCCTGTGATGTGTTTACACTGCAAGTATTTACACCTTTAATGATCCACCACACAGCTTGACTCATGTACTCGTTTATATATTACATATCAAAGCTGCGCCAGTCATCTGTAAAACGTAGAATTCAGAGGAGGAACAGTCGGTCAAAAATTTACCGAAAGACGCATCGTTTTAAAGTCTTATTTTACGACTAGCCTTGAGTTTGTGTTCATTGTTAGAAACATACCCTTACTAATAATGACCTATCAGTGTTTAACAGTTAATGATCTTTAAATTTATTGATTTAAATGTGAGAAGAAATGTGAGAAAAAAATAAACAGTTTATCAGGACAGAATCAGCACAAATATGGAAAGAGATTAAATAAATTTAGTGCCTTTCTGGGATGATCCCCTGCTAATCATATTTAAAAAAAACATATTTTTTATCAGTATATTGTATCAAGGTGGCACGGTGACGCAGTGGGCAAAAGTTTGTATGTTCTCGCCGTGTCTGCGTGGGTTCTGTCTGAGTTCTCCAGCTTCCTCCCACCTCCAAAAACATGAAGCTTAGGTGAACTGATCACACCAAATTGTCCCGTTTGTTAAAAGCCAATTGTTTTACATCCCAATATGGAAAATGATGTGTGTGATTTAAATAACAATCCGCTTCATTTTTCATATTTGCTTGCTATGAACAAGTTTCAATGTCAACATGCTGTTATAAAATAAATTTGACGTGTCCTTCCTGGTTCCATCCTTAAAGCAGTTCTGTTGTTCAGACAAAAAAATGAGTGTTTTTGGAAGTTTGGGCACCACAGAGAATAAAACTTAACAGATTCTAGAGAAATAAACATTAAAAATGAAGAAGAGAGAAACAAAGTGATCTTCTGAAAGCAGGAAATCACACACAGCTGAGTCATTGGGCCCAGATGTCTTCACCTACAACACAACAACTGCTGCAGTCGCATACAACACTCATAAAACACAATTTAACACAAACACACACTCATACCAGGCGCCAATTAAACACTGGAATCACACACACACACACACACACACACACACACACACACACACACACACACACACACACACACACACACACACACACACACACACACACACACACACACACACGGACACACATCGTATCGTGAACTCATTCGACTGTACACACAAGCTGACACACACCTCACATTGACCTGATGACCTGGCTTCTCTTGCTAACGGCAGTGTGTCATCATGGGAAACTGATGCTACATGTGTTGTCCATAACCCTCTGATGAACAACAGCGAGTGTGTCTGAGAGCGGCCGTTATGTATGTGAGCAACTCATGGGAAACAGCCCGTCGGACACACACTTTTAGCCCCCCGTGCAGCTCAGACTAATAGTTTTGGGATGTGTGTATCGCCTTGTTGGCACCAAACGGTGTGACTATCAGCAGGAGAGCGGACACCCCGAGGCCAAAGACGTTCTACAGACGTACCGGCGTAGAACGGCGAGGTCACGACCTGTTTGGTACCGCCCAGAGTGGATCGGTCCAGGAGAAGTAAAAGTATTTATGGCAAACGTACGGATTTATCAAGATGATGAGCTGGAAACTAAAAACCATTCCATGATTTTGCAGATAATTCATCCTGATGAATGGATGAATGAACGTTGATTTAATCATTTAATTGTGTAAAAAAATACTTCACAGTTTGTTTTCTCTTATCTGAAGCTCAATCTGAGGTGATTCTGTGTTGTTCACAGTTTTCTATTAGATGATATCCGTTGGAGGTTTACAGCGATTTCATGCCTCCTTTTTTTTTAGTCCTGGGATTTGGACTAAGTTGATCTGGATCAGAATTCCAGGACCATAACCCAGACAAATTCTGCATCAAACAGCAGGATTTAGTCTGGAAAAAAGAGGAGGTTAACATTTACGTTTGGGTGAACTGTAAGTCTGCACAGCGTCGCTTCATCTTTGTCTAATTGTACCAAAAACCAACACCAAGAAGGAGAACAACACATGAAAGTTTGTTTGATCTGCAATAATGCATTCAGCGTTTGACCCCCCTCGCCTTTGAGTGTAATTGTTGTCACATTTTCCTCTCCACGAATCATTTCTTGTCGTCTAACAAGTAATATTTCATTAAAATGTTCGCCCTCTTAACTGTCTGTCCTCCCAACATCACTCGTCTTTCTCGCCGCGGCTTCTTCATCAGAGGTTTCCCCCATCAAAGAGGCGACTTTCATCCATCAGCCTCACTGCGTCATCGTTTGTCTCCACGATGGCCAACGACGGACGATTAGGACCGTCTGTGTCTTAAAAACAAAGAGATGCTTTCTTAATTTGAACCATCCTCTGTCCCACCAGTAGCTCAAAGGTTCCCTGTGGAGCTTTTGATGGCACAAGAGTCAAAAACTCGTTTAAAAGGACGCAGAAAAATTTGGTTAAATGACTCAGAGAGCCCAACAAATGGAGCCAGTAGTTTTTTTCATGAATAATGATGATGTCATTTTTAGCTCTTTCATTTTTTATTTGTTTTTGTGTGTCAAAAACATCCACGTCTCATTATTTTAGATCATAAAACATCCAACAAATATTTCTAAGAGCTGAGAGACTCAATTTAGCTAAATTAAATTTGCATGTCTGGTCATGTGTCTGTTTGGCATGTTCAGACTGTTCACCTTATCTTTTTTTGGTCATTTGAGAACTATGAAAACAGAATGTTTGTAAATGGTCCGGTTTATTTGCACGTTATTTGAATATTAAAGTGTCTCTGCATATGGGTTTAAATTTTACAAAAAAAGAATGAAAACATTTATGCAAAAATATATATTGTCAATAAATATTTAACGGTGAACAATTTTGGTCATATCTGTTTCACTTTCCTGGCAGATGCAACACCTTTCAACAAAAAACTCACTAGGGTTTTGTTTTTGTTTTTTTGTAGGGATAAGGTCATAAAATAATCTCATGATTTTAAGGAAAGTTATAAAAACTTCCTGGATCCACTTCCATCCTGAATTGCACCCAAACGGTTGGATTAGACGACTCATCATTTCTCCAAGTTGTTGACGAACCAACAAATAAACACAGGTGAAATCTAGAGGCGGGATTAAAAACATCCGCGCAATCAGAACGATCATCTGGATCACTGGAGTCAACATACAGTAAGAGTCGACATTGAACATCTTGCATACATTTAAGTCAAAGTCTTTGAGATGGAGCCCAGATAAATCTCTGTAGGGAATGTTCTCCAGGCTTGCATCTTGGAACCCTCCAATCAGAAACACCCACTTCTGCAACATAGAAACTGACTCCTGTTCGTCAGGATGAAAGGGTTCCGATGGAACGGCTGTCAATCATGTCGGAATTATTGTTGCCATAATTTTAAAACTCATAAATTCCAGATAAAATGTTTATGCGTGATGATTCAGATTCCAGGAAATTTCTTCATTTCTTAGCTCATCAAATACCCTTAAAATGTTTGAAATCAATATTTTACATCACCGGAAGCCAGTTAAACCAATCAAATCATTGCTATCGTTGAATGCTCATTGTTCAAGTCTGTTCCGTTCAGCTTAAGTTTATCACGTAGAAGCAAAAACCATTCGGCTCAAGAGAACATCAGCAATGATAGTGTGAGAAGACAAGGGGTTGAAGTTCACCACCACGCCGTCTGCAAATGCATTTTTTTTTGGTCTTCTGTCTCCATTGCAACAAGCATCTGGAGACACAAAGTTGTGATCCAGTTAGGCACTAATTAAGTTGTCGCACACCAACCTTGTGGGGCACCATAAAAAAACCCACATCCTAGTTCATTCAGAAGTCTTCCCACAAGCCCCGATCCAGAAAATTTAGCGAGGAAGGGAGACAGCCGCTTAATTAGTTCAAGGAATCTGCATGAAATCCTGTTCTGTTTAACCACACTTAGTCGTTAACTCGGAGCATCAAACCCATCACATAAAGTTTTCCTCTTCCTATGAAATGTCCAGTTTCAGTCTTTGTGTTCCTAAAACTGGGGTGTTTTAATTCAACAAATATGACAGAGAAAACTTTACGTCATGCAAAGAAAACTTGTCTAAATGTGTTATGCTGTAATGGAAAGGGATGTGAATAAATGCAATTATCATCTTTTTTTTTTTTTTTTTGGAATAAATTCCCGAGAAGTGACCTTCTTGAAAGGTGAAAAGCTGCAACAGGTTGTGTTTTAGCATTCAGTCGTAACGTGTGTCTGCAGCTGTCCAGCTGTTCCACACAGCTGTTTGGTCAGTTTACCTAAGAGCACGTCAAGACGATGAAATGTGCTCAGATAATCGGTCTAGCTTGTTAATAGACTCAGACTTAATGTCAGGAAAACCTCTGTGATCATCTTTAATTCCCAGAAACCAAAAGGATTTTCGCTCATTATTCGTTTTCTTATTATAAAGTCACTCATTTGTCTGGAACGGCTACTAAAAAGTGAAATTATTACACATAAGGCCAACAACAAGCAACTAAACTATCATTTTGAGAGTGAAAAAACTTTTTTAATCTTTGAATCATTCGGAAAATTAATCAACAACGTTTCCAAAAGAGAAACTAAAAATAAAATCTCATAATACTTGTGAATCTTTAAGCACAGAAACTCTTGTAAGGACTGTGAATATTTCTTCCGCCACCAGTCGGTCACAGTTCAAAAGGTTTCCCACTTATCTGCCGCCACGGCATACCAAAACTACCCAAAATGTGTCCTAATTCGTAAATAGCTTGTGTTCCATGAGCAGATAATAGCAACCCTCTGGCGCTGTCCTATAGCACCAACTTCCCATAATTCCCTGCCTTTCTTTTGTTTGCCGGAACACCCACAAATCCAAAAACAGAAAACAGCAGGCTAATGATGCTGAAGCCTTTCGTTCGGTGGAGAATAAATTAGTTTTTGGCTGAAAATCAATGTGTGTGTGTGTGTGTGTGTGTGTGTGTGGGTCTTATTGTACATCTGTGTGTGAGTTTGGTGATGTCATAGCTCGCTGACCTCATTCGACAGCGAGTGCCGGAATATAACACAGATTGTGGGGTCACCAGGGTGAGTGTGTTGGGAGGGGGGTAATGAAGTCGCTATCATCTCTAAGGTTCGGTTTTATGCATCACATCTTGACTGTGTTTTCTGCTATTGTTGTATTTTTTTTTTCTTTCATTAGTGAAGTTTTTTTTTTTTTTTTTTTTTTTTCCTGCATCAGTCATTTGTTTGTTAAAAAAAATTCTGGATGGATTTGCACAGAATGGGATGAAAAGGAGAGGCTGGAGCCAAGCAAGATAAGGTTCGATCTATTTTTAACACTTTCCTTAAAACTGAGAGATCTGACGTCTTTTCTCCCGTGCAAAAACTTTAAGATTGATTTTAATGACCATTAGTTAAGAAACAGGGCTCGAGTTGTTTGACCTTAGTGGAGGTACGTCCTGTATTGGGGTTTATAGCTGTTTTATTTTAATTTTTAAGTGATGTGATCATCATGTTTGGCTCTTAAATGTCATGAAAAGTTATCAATAAAGGTTTTTTTTTTATGATATCCTGGCCTAAATTTGGATTCTGGGTCACTTTTTCACTTCCTTCAACATTATGAGACGAGGCCTTTTGAAACATTTTCCCAAATATCATGTCAGAACTTGACCTACTGAGGGTAATAATAAAAATAATAATAAAAATGGACCAATCAAAATAAAGACAACCAGATGTGGACTATTAAAGATGCTCTGTTATTTTGTGTAACTGGATCAAGATCAGATTACGATTTAGTTTATTGTTCACGTTTTTGTAAAAGTGGTGTTACATTAAAGTTAGGTTCGAAAAAAAAATCTCAAAATTATTGACTTCCTATTTATGTATCCCCCATGATGCTCCTGTGTTTTTGTGAAATCTGGAGTGCATATGGATGAATCAAGATCTTTTTTTTTTAATGAAGTTTACAATTTTGTTTAAACATCTTCATCTAAGTCACAAATGAAACCAAACAAATTCTGTGTTTTGTTTGACCTCCATCTCTTCTCCTTGTTCTTGTTCTTCTCTCCGGCCCGGTGTGTGTGAGCTCATGTTCACTTCCTGCGTCCTGCTAAGCCTCTAAAGCCTAAGCTAAACACCTCAGCTGTGAAAGTTCGTCTCAGGGTCAGAGGAAATTGAAAATACATTTGCCTGCAAAACACACACACACACACACACACACACACACACACACACACACACACACACACACACACACACACACACACACACACACACACACACACACACACACACACACACACACACACACTCTGTCTCTTTCTCTTTTCTGTGCCTTGCTGACAGTCACACACGCAATATGTCTCCACCTGGGCTAACTGAGGTTAGCGTGTGTTTAGGTAACATGTTAAAAGCTTAAACGGACATAGATGTGGAATGTCAAGATAAGATGTCTCGACTTTTGGGAAGTCTCACACACACACACACACACACACACACATGCACGCACACACACACACACGCACACACACACACACACACACACACATGCCTGTGGTCATTATCTAACTTGCTTAATGGGATAAGTACCACCAAATCTTCACATCCCTGGTTCTGAAATGAATGGAAATTTTCTGGAGGTGCTTTTGCGCATTTACAAATGTACAGAAGCTACTGAACATGAACCGTTTGAACCATCACCGTTCTTACAACCTGTTCAGTCAGAGGATTTTCAGAAGTGTGTGAATCAGCTGTGAATCAGGGCTGCATCTGTCTCCTCAGCAAACTCTGGATGACTCCATAAAACCACAGCATGTTCACGTTCATCTGGACTCTGGGTTCAAAACGATTAATTAACAACGTGAACTTTTAATAAAATCAACTCAGGACATTAATGACAAGTGCTCTGCTATGTTCTGTTTGTTTCTATTGACAGTTATTAATATTGATAACATTGAAGTGGCCTTCTCATAAACTGAATCCAAACTGATGATTTTCCAGGATTTTTAAGTAACGTTTTGCATAACCAGTGTGTGTTAACAGCATCTTGTGAGAATGAATGTGAGGATTGTACCTTCAGACTGTTTTGCAGGCGGATTTACATTCATTACATTTTTTTTAACAGTAATCCAGAGATGTTTGTTGAGGTTAAACATGCTTCAACTACATACATTTTTGAGTGTTTCTGAATATTAATATGATATCTAAAGCTTTCATCAGTTCTCGAGTGTCTGTACTTTCCTCGTTAGAGTATTAAAAAAATTAACAGGACACTAAACATTCAAGAAAGTCATGATTGTCTTTGGTTTATAGTGTCCAGTTTCCATAAATGTGCTTTTCTCTCAATAATTAATCACTTAATTTTATTTCAGGTCTGAAATTTGAATTTTTAATGAAAGAAAATTAATAAATTAAAATGAATTTTTAGCTAATTTATGAATTTGTGCAGGAAAGAGCTTAAAAAAGAGAAAAAAGACTACTTTTTTGCCATTGTCAAAAATACAGTATACATATTTTATTGCATCTGCTGAAAATACGTTCAGTTGGAAAGACATAAACTGTTCTATGAATATTGGACTCAAATCCACGTCTGCACATCTGATTTATTTCACTATACATAAATAATCATAAATAGTAACATTTCAGAATTGACTTTCAATCTCACACGTTTTCCTGAAAGTATTAAAATATTGAGCTTTGGAGGATCCAAATGTGTGTGTCTGTGTGTGATTGATTTATGAGCAAATCTAAACTTATGATATTTTATTAAAGCAAAACCAAAGTTTTGGAAATTGACTCAGACGCTTGACGAAATTGGATTAATGCTCATTAATTTCTGGTTTCTCCCTTCTGACTGCCTGTCGGGTGTTTTTTCTCCGCTAGGCGGCGGCATCGAGTCGTTCCCGGACAACGAGACGGAGGAAGAAGGTTCTGAAATACCCCTAAGGAACATAAATCCTTCTGGAACTTGTTGCTGATTCTGTGCTGAACGAGGGAATGACGGACGAAAAGAAAGAAATAAAAGAATAAAGGGGTTAACAGGGATGAAAGGGGTATTATGCAAAAGAAAAGAACAGCAGAGAAACTAAATGAGTGATGAAAAGAGGAAAAGGAGGGTTGAGGAGGTTGATGAAAAACTTAAACTCAAAGAAAATAGTGATTGTGCAACGAACTGGAAAAACTAAATTACCATTTGTATGTGTGCTTCAGCTGGGGTCAGGGACAGCCCGTAATATTTCTGATCACAGACAGCGGACCTAATTGAAGCCAGTCATTTGCTTTGGAGGTGGTGCCGGAGTGCGCAGAGAGTATCCTCTGCTTCTCTCGACGCCTATACGTCTGATTGATCTGAGTTTGGAAGGAGAAGCTGAGGAGGGAGGAGGACACGTGGGGTCGAACCCGTGACCCTCAAGTCCGTCGGTTCAGCTGGGAGGTCAGCAGAGCTTTTAATGTAGGATGGAGCAGAGAAGTGAGAAAAAAAAAAAAGTTAAAGAAAGAAAAAGAAATAAATGCCTACATTGCTCTAGGAAAACTAAAATTGAATTAATTAAATCGCCGCTGTTATAAATCACATTTAATTAATGGGGCCAGGAGTTTAATCCGTAAATGACGTCACTTTCAGTCGGAGGTTGGAGATTTTGAAGCGACGTCTAGAAACACGCACCATCGTCCACGCATCGTCCCGGCTGAGTTTGGAGTGAATCCGAATCATATTACTGGACCACTTATATTCTAAGTTATTAACGTGAAGTTTGTGACTGACTTTGAGTTTAATATCTCAACCAGTCGGTAAAAATGAGTTGACATCTATCCTGATGCGGGAGCGCAGACTGTTCTAGTCTGCAGGTGATTGGTTCAAGAATGCGCACGTCCTACAGAGAGAAACAAGTCATAAACGCAACGTCGGAGAGAAAGACGAACTCCATAAAAGAGACAGAGAGAAAGGCGAGAGAGAGAGAGAGAAAGAAAGAGAAGAGAGAAGAGGGAGAAGAGAGAGAAGAGAAGAAAACAATAGAGAGGAGAGAACGGAGAAGGGAGAAGACGAGAAAGGAGGAGAGAGAGAGAAGAGGGAGAGAGGAGAGAGAAGAGGGAGAGAGAGGAGAGAGAGAGAAAGAGAGAGGAGGAGGGAGAAAGAGAGAGAGAAGGAAAGGAGAGATGCGAGACGAGAAAGGGGTACAGAGAGAGAGAAGAGAGAAAGGAGAAGAGGAGAGAGAAAGAGAGAGAGAGAAGAGAAAAGAGCGAGAGCGAAGAGAAAGAAGAGAGAGAGAGGAAGAGAGAGAGAGAAGAGAGAGAGAAGAGAGAAGAAAGAGAGAGGAGAAGAAGAGAGAGGAGAGGAGAGAAAGAGAGAGAGAGAGAGGAAAGAGAGGAGAAGAGAGAGAGAGAGAGAGAAAAGAGAGAGAGGAGAGAGAGAGAGAAAGAGAGAGAAAAGAGAGAGAGAGAAAGAGAGAGAGAGAGAGAAAGAGAGAGAGAGAGAAAGAGAGGAAGAAGAGAGAGGAGAAAGAAAGGAGAGAGCAGAGAGCAGAGAGAGAGAAAGAGAGCGAGAGAGAGCAAGAAAGAGAGAGAAAAGAGAGCGACAGCGAGAAAGAGAGAAAGGCGACGAGAAGAAAGCTCGAAATCCAGCTCCTTCTATCTCCTCCTCTCTCTCTCTCCTCTCTCTCTCTCTCTCTCTCTCTCTCTCTCTCTCTCTCTCTCTCTCATTGGCGCTCTGCCAGCTCCAGCACGCTCCGAGCCTCCTCTCCTCTTGCGCCGCTTGCCGCTCACTTTACGCCACCCCCTTTTTTCTGAGGGGAGAGGCGAATGGGGTGGAGGAGGGCGGGGGGTCCTGCAGGAGCTGAAGGAGGTGGAGCAGAGGGGGGGGAGAGGGGGTAGTCTCTCCCCCTCTAGCCGACGCTGGACTGAGGTGGGCTGAGGTTGGAGGGGGCGACGGGAGCCCTTGGCCGCCTATTCGCCTTCCAGTTGCCTCCGCACTATATAAACACTCATTGGTGCCTCTGGCTTGACGCACACACACTCTTTACGCACGCATCCATACAAACACACACACACACTGAGGGTGACTTGTATATGCAGCCAGTGAAGAGTGAGTGAGAGAGAGAAAGGAGCGCTCCAAGAAACAGAAAGGTACACAGAGAAAAGAGTGGACGACAGAGTAAGAGAAGCAGAAAGAGGACGGGGGCTCCTGAGCATCTCCTGCGCACCTTTTCATTCCTGCACCTTCACGGATCTTAAAAGTCTACATTTAATCCGCGCGTGTTTGCTCTAGAGAGATTAAAACTTTTGCAAAGAAGCTTTTTTTTTCATTTTTGGAGTTGAGAGGAAAGATACGCGATTCCTGGAAGTTTTCCTTAATTTTTCCCCCTTAAACCAACTCTTTCCATCCCTCGAGAAGTTTTAAAAAGTAAAGCCCTTGTTAGTTCCAGGACTCGGCTTCATATTTTCACGTGTCCCACGGTGTCCCAGCTTTTGACATAAACGTGTCACTTTAAAGATTTTTATTTTCAGCTTGATTTTACAATATTTGAGCCACAAAAAGAGACCGAAAATGAGATTTCACACATCAGGACAGTCCCCAGCCTTGTGTGATTATTGTTCCAAGTGCTTACATCATTAAATAAAGTGAGTTTAATGGTTTTATTTTTTTTTTAGTTTACAAACTGAGCTGATACTGCAGACACGGATCCGGGGAGCACAGCTCACCTGTAGCATCTCATCCACTCCACTTTCATTTGCACTTTTTTTTTTTTTTTTACGCACAGAGACTGTTTTAAGATAGATTCATTCCAGAACTCCACACTGTTCATTCATTCTTTTGAAAACAAAACCACCTTTCGGGTGCTTTTGGAGTGCGTAAAGGAGCGTTACACTTTTACGCAAAAGAAAGACAATAAAACCTTTAAGATAAAGAATCCATCGATTTTTCTTACAAAGTTTAAAGAAACTTTGTAAGAACTTTGACTTTTTTGAAAGTCCTCCAGAGCTCCAGAGAGACTGCCGGGCTCTCCATCACCATGCTGTTCGACAGTTTCGATCTCGTCTCGGCTCTGGCCACTCTGGCCGCCTGCCTGGTGTCCATGGCGCTGCTCCTCGCCGTGTCCCAGCAGCTGTGGCAGCTTAGATGGACGGCCACGCGTGATAAAAGCTGCAAGCTCCCCATGCCCAAAGGATCCATGGGCTTCCCCTTCATCGGCGAGACCTGCCACTGGCTTCTGCAGGTAAGCTCGCCCTCAGGGCGGGGAGGGGGGCTTGGCGCGGAGCGAGACACAGCGTCTGGGTCACCGTGGGTTCTGGTGTCTGCGGGATCAGAGTGGGGGGCTTCATCCGTGCATGATGAAATCAATGTTATCTGTTGCGATTTTACACTCTTACTGACGGTTTTGCGTTTTGAGCTCTGATTTCATTCAGTTTTTGTTTTTTTTACCGGAGTTATTGAGCGCGCTCGCTCCTGACGCGCGAATCAGTAACGCGCATTTTCACAGATTTTGCGAGAATCTTTAAACTAATCCGGTGGGGTTTTTTTTTCCGCTTCAAATTAAACATCTACCTGTATAAACATCACATAATCACCAGTTTGCGTCTTATCCAGCAAGGTTCTTATTATTTTCACAACTCAGATCAGTTTAGTTTTACATCCCATCACGTTCTCATGGGGGTCCCCATCCGTAGTTTTGTATCGTCAAAACGTGTTCTTCAGGTTAGACTGGTTCGTCATGTGAGACCCGTTCACCACAATTAAAGACTTTCCTTCACTTTCGATCAGTTTATTGGCCTGAAATCGATCTCCCGCTCCACCTTGGCTCCGTCATGCGATATCATCGTTTTTTTTTTTTTTTTTTTTATTATCTCAGATTGGAGCGTGTCGGGGCGCGACTTTTCCTGTGGAGGACTCGAAGTGGCAGACAGCCTGACGGGGGCTGTCGCTTGTATCAGATGGGATGGCAATTAGTGACGGCGGGTGTCTCCGTGTAGTTGTAAAAAAAAAAAAAAAAAAAAAAAAAAAAAAAAAAAAAAAAAAGAGAGAGAGAGTCAAAGAAATTTCCATGAGATTTCATTTTCCTTATTTAATCCGCAAAAATGAGGACCTGCTGATTATTCGGAGTCGTTTGGAGACAGTAGGAAGAATAATTAGAAAGTTGCGCGGGTTGACGTGAGGGTGAAGAGCCCCGCTCTTCCTCATCTTCTCCTCCTCTCTCCTACTGTAGCTACCAGAAAGCCGCAGGTCTCCCAAATGAATCGGGAAAATTCAGAGGATCAGAAACAAGTGCGTTTGATAAATTACTTGAAGCGCATCAACTATTATCGATCATAAAGTTTAAAAATTGTGGCGTCGATCTTCGAATTCGCACGTGTCCGAGAACTCAATCTTAAAGTTGTGCTTAAACGTTGTGTTCATGCTGAAATAAAGAGTCATGAGGACAGAAGGATGAAAAAGGAGCGCTCGGGCTTCTGGTTTGACCCCACGCGAGTCGCGCTACTAAGCGGCGGCTGTCAGCGGGGACTGATGGCTCCCAGGAGCCCGTCTACAGCAAGGATCGGGGGTGGGGGGGTGGGCCAAATAAAAGAAAGGCAGAGAGCAAGGGGGGGGGGGGGTTAGAGAGAAAGAGAGAAACATGAAAAAGGAAAACAGCAGCAGCTGGACGAGTGGAGGCACGTTGGCAGCGTGCGGGGCTTGAACTCGCGGTGCTCCTCTCCGTTACATCTGACACCGAGCGAGACGCGCTCCCGGAATGCAACCGAGGACCACGGCCAAGTTAATGGTGGCGGGGTGAGAGGGGGTGTCGGCCAGATAGAGCAATGAAAAAGCTGCCTATACTTATGAGGACCAAATGTCCCCCAAAGGAGCCAAAAACTGTGTGTGTGTGTGTGTGTGTGGGGGGGGGGGATCTGCGGAGGGAGGAGAGTTTTGGCCGCTCCTCCGCTCCTGTCTGAGGCTAGATTGGGATCTAATCTGTAGATTAAGGTTTAGAAGTTGATGTAAGCAGCCTAATGCCTCTTAAATGTCGGTAAATCATGTGTATGAGAGCGAAACAGACGCTGGGCTGCAGCCTAATAATCATCTGCTCTGTGGGAGCAGAGATCTGATGGGACCTTATTGGCCAGATGCGGTTTTATGTCCCAGCTACTAGTCTGATTGCTCATGGAGAAGACATGTCAGACATGCTCAGAAGTGGGGAAAGTTGGGGGAACGACCTCAAAAAACTTTAAAGGTTGAGTTAATTTCAAGAAATAATGAGAGATGCTGGTCATTTTGTGCCAGAAAAAGGCCCAGAGTAAGAGAGTCAGAGCAAGATCACTTCAAATTCTGAGAACAAAATGGCATTTGTTCAAAACAATTCTTCGCATCGGAGGCCAAGGAAGGTCATTCAAAACCATGTAACCACAAAACTCACCTTTAATCATTGTATTTATGAAATGATCCTTCTCTAAAATCAGAGGCATGACCGTTTCTGTGGCCATGTTGGTGTAGAGTTAACAAATTGTGAACAGGGTATTAACACATCGTTCTTTTCTCGGTTGTCAGCGCCTCGGTTTTATCTCTGTGTTTTTGGTCTCCACCATCTCCTGAAGAACGTAGATTGTTAGGGAGCTAAATGCTCCACTGTGATCTCCAGCTCTGCTGAGCAGGTGGTTCAAAGTCAGATTGAAGCGTAATCTTTTGAAATGGTTGATTAATGATTTATTTTGTGACCATAAACCTCATCCTTACGTTCATGTAAAAGCTGACGTCGGCGGTTCTGCGTTCTGATATATGGTGGGGTTTGAGTGAATCTTCTCATAGGGGGAGTACTTTTTCGGGTTACTTCAACATCACTTGAATACATCATAACTGTGTTAATGGAGGGTCCTTTGGGTTGCAGGTACAAATAAACATAAGTAGTTCCTGGGTTGCTTAAGTTGTAGGTGAGCTTGAACATGCATACAGTAGAAACATTAAATTTTTGAATATTTTTTCTTGCATGCTCAAGTTTCAATATTTCCTGTTTTTCCATTCTTACGTTTTGGTCATTTATTTTATTTCAGTTTTTCTCCTGACGTCTTTCCATTCGTGTTCATGTACGTGAAGTGTATTTTTAACTCCACACAAGCAGTAGCAGCATTAGCAGAAGCACATTTTTGTGACGGATCCATTTTAAAGCCATCTGCAGTTAGGTTTATGGTTCCTCTGCCAAAGACCTGTCTGCTCTCATTAGGAGCTGGAGCTTTCTGAAGGGTCGGTGCCAAGCAGGAGTGTTACTACTGAGCAGCGTACACACACTGAAACATGACCTTAATGCTGCAGATTTACGTATGCATCAACATTAGTTACACATTTCATGCACCCAAAACAGTATGCTTTGCATGCAGGTGCATGGACATCCATGTGCACCTTTAAGTCTAACAATATGATTTATGAACACGAATGGGAGTCAGCTCTTAATCTGCGAACAAAATCTCCAGTTACATTAAAGGAGCAGTTCACGAAAAAAAACAACAACAACCCAACTTGTTCTAACAGCAGAGAAACAAAACATCTGTTGTTTTTGACAATTCCAGGTTTAATAGAATATGATGAATTAAGTTTACAATTGGTTTAGGATCCCAGGTCTGTTAGAGATTTTTTTTTTTTTTACATTTTGATGTTAGAGAAACAAGTCTCCATGCCTTTAAGTTATTTGGAAGAATGATTTTTGGCTGAGAAGCTCCAGAAATTTTACGGATATGAATCTTCAAGGGATTTTACATCAGGTGGTGTGACTGAATTTTTATTTGCAGGTGGTTATGTTTGATACAAAATACATGCTAATTATCCGCAAAATGAAAAACGTCGTCATAATGAGAACAAGTCTTCTTTAATTTTCAATGTCAGACGAATTAATGCAGTGTGATTTATTTTGGATGCAAAAACTCTGTAAACCAGTGACCTTGTCCCACCACTAGGGGTCGCCAAAGTCATCAATAGTTCAAATGATAACTTTGACGAGAATTTAAACATAATCATGCAGCTTTTTTTCCTTTATACATGTTTCTAATTTATGATAACAGACATAATGAAGTTATTTATTTGTCTTTAATTTTCCTCACCTAAACAGAATCAAACTGATAACATTCCCGCTCAACTAGGGCAAACTTCAGGTTACCCTTTCTCCTGGCCTGGCCTAGTCCTGATACCTCTCTCACCGACACGCACACACACACACACACACACACACACACACACACACACACACACACACACACACACACACACACACACACACACACACACACACACACACACAGTGCAGACAGACTGGGCTGAATCTGGGTCAGACCAGAGGAAATGAACACATGGCACAGAGACTCAGACTGTACTGTGTGTTTGTGCGTTAAGTTTGTGAATGATTCTGAGACACACGCACACACACACACACACACACAGTTCTGTGCGGGGAGTAACCTCTTATCAGTTATTCCCTTTATTATTACTTAGCAGCTGCTTCCATTCATTCACACTCCCCTGCATTCGTTCTCTGCTGTTGTCCTTCTGCCTGCCAGCTTCTCTCTTGTCTCTGTTTTGCAGTGATGAAGTGCAAATGATGGTGGGCAGAGTAATAACAGTCCCGCAGACCAAACACTCTTCATCTCTCATGGTGCTGACAGCTCTCTCTCTCTCTCTTCCTCTCTCGCTGTTCCTCCTCCTCATCTTCTTCACCTGTCCCACCAAACCAAATTACTCCACATTGAAATACAATCGGAGTATTTCTTTATTTTAACTATGAATTTTTCCTGACCTTGTGATGCATTCAAGTGCCACGTTCACTTATATGTTCACTTTTTTCCTCTTTTAAAAAAAAAAACAAAAAACACACGCTTGAGTACTGCAGTTAAAACAGAAACCTCAACAGTGCAGGAATTTCATTTTGTCGCTGGTCAGGTGTTACCAAAACTAAGGGATATCACGTATTGCACTTGAACGCATTTGCTTTAGTGTTTGCTTACAACAGAACTTTCAAAGTGAAAAATCTGCAAACATAACTTAATATCATGAGAGGATGGAAGAAGAAAAGATCATTAAATAAAACTGTTTTTGGCCTTAAATAGTCATAAAAGCTGGGGGAAAATAACATTTCTATCATCTCACAGCAAAGCGAAAGAAGCGGCAATCATATCATCAACGTTTGCAGCCCTTTCAGTCGTTTCCATCCACGCTTGGTTTAATAGTGCAAACGATCAGCTTGGTCCCTCCAACAAACGAGTCCCAGCTGAAATCTCATCCTTACGTTGTGTTTTCCAGTCGAAGAACACATCAAACCCTCCCCGCCTTACGGCACCGGTGGGATGCTGTTTTTTTTTTTTTTTTTTAGGTGGATTGTGCCTTTAACTGCCTCAGACAGAGCTGGGATTGTAAGGCCTGGTGGCTTCATCTATGCTAAGGTTCCATTACTGCGGTCCAGCTCGCCGTGCGCCGCATAGCTGCGGTTACACAGTCCTGATGCACATACACACACACACACACACACAGGGTAAATGGAAATACTACAAGTATATGAGCACATACATGCACACGGCTACACGCGCTAACTTAAGCACACGTGCACAGAAGTGTGTTAGCCCAGCGGTCTCAGGTTACGATCCCAAACGATTCCTTCGTTCTTCTGTTTTTCTTTCTGAGCGCGTTTGTTAGGAGACAGATACAAAGTTCAATGAGCGGGCACAAGGGGCAGCCCTTTATGTTTGTGTAACAGTGTTAACATTCAAGGCAGGACCCTTGAACCTCCAAGACTCCTCTCACGGTTTCTCCTCATTTCTACCGCACATCACTCAAATTTTCAGTGTTTTTTTTTTTTTTCTCATCCATCCGAGTCATAAGCAAGTTTTTTTTTAAATTTTGTCATTTGAATTCATGCCCTTGTGATGCACATTAACTTTTTCATCATTAATTTTAATACCTTAAAATACACTCACCTCCTTTTCTTTTCAAGTCGTACAATTTTCTGTACTCTTCACCTCCTCCCTCCAAGTTTTTATCTTCCCTGACTCAGAAGTGACCGATTTTCATAGCTTTATGGCAAAATGATCCATCCTAAAATTTAGCTTGTCCATCCATCCATCCATCCATCCATCCATCCATCCATCCATCCATCCATCCATCCATCCATCCTTTTGTTCAGATTAGTAGGAGGTGTTGGCAGCGTTCTCCCTTGCCCCTTCTTTCACCCTGAGAACCCCCCCCCCGATTGCTCTCTCCTCCACCCCCGCTGTCCCAGGCCGAACACAGCCTTAAGCTCTTTTTCATTGAATGGGCAAATTTGTGAAAACTTTTCGTTTTCATTTCAGGCTTTCACTGAAGGGGAATAAACTGGATGTCTGGGGACTATTTTTTGAGCGTGGAGGGGGGGGTTGACACACATTTGTGTGTGTCAGATGAGGTCAATAAGAACGAATGCGGTCATTCGTTGCGTTTTCTGATCCTAAATGGACCGTTTGCACTTTCACGAGATCAAAATCTGATTCAGGAGCACTTCTGAGGTACTTCAGCTCCAATTTTTTTCCTTAATGTGACACAAATCAGATTCCATACGTAATCCCATGTTGGATTCATAGTGTGTGACACGAAAACATGAAACTTAAACGAGCAAAGACAAAAAGGTGATATCACATTTACCTCACTGAATGGACAGAGAATTTTGCTTTTACTCAAAAGTGTCCTCTTGTTCATTTTCTATTTTCAATTTTTTCTTTTTATTTGTTCTATACAATCTATTTGTGATGGCAAAAAAAACCCCCCTCACCTACCCATTACCCTCATTGGCCGGACTCGCTGTGGACACATAGGAAATAGTGTTTGGAGGGAAGTTGATCTTTTTTATAGAAACATTTAAATGTTTATTTGGATATGGGGTATCTCCTTCATGTTAGCTTAGGTCTACACAGCCTCTGTTCTCCTCTCGTGGTGTAGTGGCGGGGTATTAGCTCGGGTCCAGGGGTGAGTGCTTAGAGAGTTTTGAACAACCATAATCTCCCCCTCTATAATGTCCCCAGGTCAGGGGCCAACCCTCTCTCTCTCCTCCTCTCTCCCTCCTTTCTCCTTGTTTTTTGGCTGAACTATCCAAAGCCCTTTCCCGTTAATCCGTCCTTTTTGAACCGAGCACCCTTCCCACCTCCCCGCCTCCTCTGCCACGCTCTGCGCTCGCTTTCTCTCGCTCCGCTCTTGGCGCTCGCCTCTTTCTCATTCCCCCCCCCCTTCATCCTTTATCTCTCCTCCTCCTCCTCCACCACCCTTTATCCCTTTCCTTCCTCTCATCCCACCTTCCCTTTCGTGTTCACTCTCTGTCACTGATGGCGTGGCGTGACCGCAAAGGGACGGGGTTCATTGTCGAGTCAAGCACCATTCCAAAACACACACACATAAAAACTCACACACTGGTTTCTTGGTATTGAATGATTGACAGCTGAAAAGAAAGAAGGAATTCCCTCAAAGCCTTTGACCCCGTTTCCTCTCTCTGCCTTCTTCGCCACTGCTGCTTTCTCACTTTTTAACCATTATTGCAGCCACAATCTAAGATTCACCTTTCTGTAGGAGTTTTTTTTGTTGAACTTTTACAAAGAAAATGTCCCTCTAAGAAAGTTGGTTGGATTTAACTGTGTCTACTTTTCAATTATTCATTTTGGTGAACCATTTCCTCTGAAATTTGCAAATTTTTTATTGATACTTTATCGATCCCTGAAGGAGAAATTATTCCCGCATCTGATCAGCCATTGCAGCGCCCAGCGAACAAACTGGGGTTTAGTATCGCACTTAAAGATAATTTGACGTTGGAAATGAACCAACGACCTTCTGACCTACATCCTCATCCAACATCTGACTCACCTGTTCCTTCCCATCAGCCCTCAGCTGAAGAAGATGAACTGACGCTTCCTCTAATGCTTCATCTCACGCCGTATCGTAGTTAAAAATGTCATCAGCGCAAAACACTTCAGCTGCATTTGCCCTGAGAGGAAACAACCAATCAGGATGCTGCGTCTCTCCCTGTCAGTAGTTCAGCTCGTAGTTTTAGCACTCCAAGGAGCAGGAAGGGCAGAGAATAATTTCAGATATTAAAGTAGTGGTTGTCAAGGTATTCCATAATAAGTCTTCTGATATGAAAGATGAAAAAATTTTGATACGCTGCAAAAAAACACAACTGTACCCAAATCTAAATCCTGGTTAAAAAAAAAAAAAAAAAAGCATAAAAAGGTGACATCATGAATAATAATTAAAAAAAAAAAATACTGCAAGAGTAAGCTCCAGCTGGCTGAAGGGTGACTATAAATTTAGTTTGAAAGAATTAATTTAACTGCAAACGATTTCAGCAGAAGTAGTTGGATGGTGAAACAACAACATGGAGTCACAAAAGCTATTTGAATCCAGGAAAAACTTTTGACAGGTGATGCACGCATACGCAAAATTCACACACTCTTTATGACCAAAGCAACTTAAGTGAGAACAACAGCAGAGCGGAGTAACGTGCAATCTTTGAATATTTACTGCACATTTGACAATTTATTGGCTGCAAATGTCAGACATAAAAAAGCTCTTCATCCTCCCTTTTTTGCTCTCACACTTGTAAATGTCATTCAGTTGCTGCTGCTTATTTCCCATCAGCCTCTGTTTTCTCTTTTCTTTACAAATCTCACTTGAATATTTCTGCTTCAAAACTTCTTCAAATGCTCACTTCTTCCTCTCCCGCTCCAGCGAGCCGTTTGTGTGTGTGTGTGTGTGTGTGGGTGTGCTGGTCGTGTCGCGGCGTTGATCTGAATAAACATAATTAGCTGTGTTTTTTTGTCTTACCTAATAAAAGAGTCATTTGTTGGACATTTCCACTGCACTACAAAGAGGACATTTATAAGCCGGGGCCCAGGTTCGCCCCCAGGCCAACCCCAACAGAACAGACGAGGGTATTTTTAGCATGGCCTGCTCGCTAGCTAGTTCTGCTCGGACAGTGTGTGTGTGTGTGTCAGAGGAGTGTGTGTTTGCAGAGAGAGAGAGAGAGACAGATTTCGTGAGATTTTTGGTGATCAAAATCAGAAATTAAGTGCATGTGCGTCAAGAAAAGTTGTATGTACTTGGAAAATACGCCAACAACCACCCCCCCCCCCCCACACACACACACAAAAGTGAGGTTCTTGTAAAATATCTGATAAATCTGTTCAAAAAATATAAATAGGGACTGTGTAGAAGCCGATATTGCTGTGACAAGAACAACCCTGTCCTGTATACACACACACACACACACACATGCATGTGTTATCAAACTGTAATCCTGACCCTCATTGGTGTGTGTGCTTAACCTTTAACCCTGACTTCCCCTTTATTCCACCTTGGATCTGATCGTACCTCTGATCCTGAAGCTGTGTGCAGTATTTTATCCTCAGAGACGCCTCAGGGTTCGGTTTGGAGCTGGGTGTGCTCTCATCCTGCTCTGGCGCCGCTTTTATTTTAGCACTAAAGTGAACAGTGAACGTTGGGCGAAGTTGTCATGATTTTGTAAAAGCAGACAACTTTAAGAAGACTTGTGACAAAGAAGGAGTCCTTTTTGCGAAAGACCAAAATGTCAACAAAAGCTCGATATTTAAGCTTGTTGTGGAGCTGATATTGTGGCTTTTGAATGAACGGAAGAGAAAAAGATTTTTTGACCTGTGGTATATTTGACATAAGTTTACTACTTCTCTGCTGCAGAATTTTCGTGGAATAGATTGTGTAATAAAACTCTAATTAGTTAAAACATTAACGTAACAGACAGTTTGGCTGCATTGTTAATTGTCACGTTGTGTATTTGCTAGTAAAAAAAAGTATGACAGTGAATATATTTGCATTATTCCAAATGAAACAAAAAAAGTATTCTGTAAAATGTTTAAAAATGTAGATATAAAGTATATTTTTGTTTCTTGCATAACATTTTTGTCATTTATGCTCTTAGCTCAAACAGTAACCGAAAGGACAGCTGCGTAAATGTCCTACTTTTTCACGAGGCATCGCGTTTGCAGTAAACTGCAGCGATGAAATCAAATTTCTCACAAGTCAAGACGGAGCGGTTGAACGGCGGCGTGATGTTTACAGGCAGTAGGAATATGTAAGTCAATCAAGTAGCTGCATTCATGCCAGGCTAAAGTTTAACTGGATAAAAGCCAAAACAATGTGAGTGCGTTCACTGTGCTGCAGAAACACAAACATACACACTTCATGCTTCATAGTGTCTCCACAACCAGCTTCTCTTAGTTGCTAGGTGACACATGCACAAGAAAAAAAGCTTTCAGACTCTGTTCCCGCCATCATTGAGAAACCTCTTTCTGGTTTTCAGCTCACATCAGGGCTTCTGTGACCTCGTCTGTAAAAAAAAAAAAAAAAAAAATCAGCCGTAATGTTGTGGTAGCAATTTTGGTTTCTGGGTTTTTTTTATGAATCCAGGCGAGTGTTTAGAACGAACGCTCTTGAAGCTGTGTGTGTGTTCGGCCTGCGCAATCAACACGAGGCTCTGACGTCGACGGCGAGGTCCACGGCCCTCGCTTGTGTTGCGATCCCGTGTGCGGCGGTTATGTTCTCCTACGAGAGAACGGTGGCGTCATTACATCACAAGTTTTCCATGCTCGCTGTGTTTGTCAGATTTGGATCGAAGAGCAGGGTGTCACCTTTTACGCCAAATGTCCTCCAGACCACACCCCGAGCGCACAAATGATTTCAGTGTAACTTTGTTTTATGCGCTTTTATTTTTTTTCCATTTTCCCCACAGACAAAAACCTTCAGTCACCATCCAAAATGTGTGTGTGAAAAGAAAACAGAAAGAAATGGAAAGAGAAAATGTAAGGAGAGATACACATGGTACAAACACAGCATGTAAAGTACACAATCGGCCCAATCTGATGCTGTGTCTTGGAGTGTGAAAGGGAGCCTTGTCTGGCTGCCTGAGGAACTCCCTTCGACTTGGACTGTGTGTGTATGTGTGAGAGGAGGCCTGCCAGGCAGACATACTAAACCACTCTACATCCATGTGGCAGCAAAATGTAGCTTGGAAAACAACCCCACTCTTAAACGCACACACCCCCCGAGGGCTCCAGAGGCCAGCCGGCAACCTGGTGTGTGCACTAGTGTGTGTGCGTGCCGCAGTAAAAAGAGGAAGTGTACAGGAGCTGTGAAAACAGTTCAGGTCAACAGTTTGTGCCCAGACGGACCGACTGAGAGTGTAAGGAATCTGCAAAAGGTGAAGGAATGAGGGATAAAATACCGACTGTTCCTCTTTAACGATACTTTGATAAAACAAATCCAACAGATTTGTCTCATTTAGGTGGTTATTTACCAAAAATCGTCTGCAGATATGCTTCCGTATTCCTCAAAAATGAAAAAGGAGTCACTTTAAACCAGTGTTCAATAGCAAGAAATGTTTCATCGAAGCAGCCGAGACTCTGTTCAACACAAAGCAGCTCCAAGAAAAGGTAGATCTGAAGTAAAGGCACTAAATCTCCAATGTGCAACATGTAGATAAATGTCATCACCTCGTGAAAAACGTCTAAACATCTGATGCAGCTTAAGAACAATGACAGCAGCAACAGAGGTGGGGCATGTCGGGCTGAATGCTAATTAGCACCACTTTTCATCTGTAAAAGCCGTCTGGCAATCAGGGTTTTCAAAGCAACATGAAACAGCCAACAGGGCTGCAAAGGGGGCCGAAGCATCTGTGCTCAATTTAGGCCCAGGTTCACACAGAAACGTTGAGACGGCAGGAACAAGGGATGAGCTGCAGGAATGAGAAGGAAACGTAGGCGGGACCGTCGAAGACGATCTTTGATGGGAGGCATTTTTGCACCGTGTTCTTAATAAAGCTTTACAAAATGCTCACATTGTTTTCTGTTCTACTAGTTGTAGACGTATTAAGAGTTCTTTCAGCTTGAAAACATGAATATGGAACATGGATCCCACTGGAACGCTCGCTATATCTCTAAATTTAATTACCTGCATTTTCTGTCACATAAATTTCATGCATATCCATCTATGACTGAGTTCTCGCAATGTTCAAGATAGTTTAAAAGAAATAATGTTCCCCTCTCCCATGCAGTTTCATTATAGTTACTCAAGAGCGTGAATCTTAAATGACAAGAAATGGTGAAAAACAGCCTGTTGAATTGTTGTACTCCTTTATCGGGATCAAAGCTAAACCTGATGGATTCCCTCCTGAAACTCCACTCCCTCAACAAGTTTGAAAGAAATCCTGCCAAGTAGTTTTTATTTTTTTTGCCTGCTAACGACAAGAAAACTCAATTGATCACTTTTCCTCCTGGCTGGAGGTACTAAATCAAGAAGGGGATACAACCAGTTCAGCAAAGAGCAGCAAGAAAGATAAAGGACTCAAAAACCAGACGATTCTGCAAAATCTTGGATAGCCAAAGTTCCTTAAATGTATTTCTTGGCTTTCTACAGTACCTGAGCAGTGGAATCTATCACAGTCAGGATTGAGAAAAGATCACTGCGTCAAAATCCACCTCTTTGAACTTACGCAAATCTTTTCCAGCTTTGGATGTAAAAGGTCGATCAAGTTGTAAGTGAACTCCAAAGTCCTGATCGGCCTCATTGGTCACCTTCAATATGATTTGATGTTAAACTCTTTAACATCAAATAGTTAAAGTTGTGTGGTCTAAGAAAATTCACCAAACAGTTCCACATGCGGTTGAGTTGGGTACAGTGGGCCTGTATTGTATTGTAGTGGTATTGCACAGCATCACTGCTGATTGGGTATTTTCAGTGTCAGGACATTTACTGATTGGGTAATGCTTCTGACACACCAATACGACAAGAGAAAACAAAGCCCGTTCCAGATTGTTTCATCAAACTGAAACAGTCTTGCATGTCAGTCTCATATTGAATGAGTCACTTGTAGGACAGTCAGTGCTGAATCTAGTGTTTTTGAATCTAACATTAAGGAAATACTAAATTTTTGGGTTACTCCTTTAAGACCGTTCAAACATGCTGACTGGATTGCTACCTCATGAAACTATTCAGATAGTGTCAGCTATTAATCTTGGAGAAGTGAAGAAGAAAAAAGATAAAATATGAACAGATGTGACTAAACAGGCCAATATTTATTTCATATTTTCACTCCTAGAGCCCTGCAGCGACTTAGCAGGTCATTTCTTTTTTTTTTTTTTTGCCTTCCCTTCATTTTAACAGCTCCTGGCGACTGAGGCCGTTTTCGATTTGATTGTATTAAATGTATCAAGGCTTCGCTGCAGGACTCTGAGTCACAAATTACACCATAAACCAGAATCACTGTGAGGATAAATCTGGAGCTTCGCCACCGCTGAGAGAGGTGTGTCTCTAACAGGAAATAAACTACCTGCTAAAATTAGTCCCTGAACACACACACGTTTCCCACACTGTCAAGCCCTATAGATATCTAGCCGATCTCCTGCTATCTGCAGCTCTTGGTGTTAAATCATGTTAGAATGAAAGAGGCAATAAAGGAACCTTTAAATGTGGGAACAAACTGTTAACGGCACTTCACAGCGCTGCTTCTTTGGCACGTATGTGTATATATGTTACCTGGGTGTGTGCATGTGTGTGTGTGCGCCTCAGTCATACATATCTCTTTCCCCAGGAGTAAACTGGGGTCAAACCAGTTAGCGTAGTCACGGCAATTTGCAGTTAGGCCTCAGCGTGTTTGTTTGCTTTGTACATTTTTTTTGGTGAATTTGTAGTATGTGTACCGGCATGCCTGTTTTCACTGTGTGTGTGTGTGTGTGTGTGTGTGTGTGTGTGTAAGTGTGCATGTGTGTAACACAGTAAGCTGCCCTCGGGCTGATATATATTCTTTTCACTCAGTACAGCCCATTTACAGTTCTGGGGTCGGCTGCCTTTCGCTGTGCCGTGATCTGGACCGTTTGGAGGTCAGCGTCAAAGCTGAACTCAGGTCAGCTCACTAACTGACTCCAGCTTCGGTCCTCTGGGGTTTACCGACGGCCCGACAGCTAAAAAAAAAAAAAAAAAAAAGGGGGGGGGGGCAGGGGTACAAAACGGGCTGTGTCTTCATCTGGTGTGACAAAGGGCTTTTCTGTATCCTAAGCAGATTTAACTTGAGTTTTGCTTCCTATAATGAGCCATGTAAATGATGTCATCAGTGTTAATACACATCAAACTATTAAGTGTTTTTTTATTACTTCCACAAAGAATGTTATCTGTGTGAGTTTTATGAGTAAGATTATGTAAAAACTATCCTAGAATGAGTTCCACAACACTTAGAAAGGTGTAGAAAGATGTAGGAAGGTGAATCAAAATTGCTGCCATTTTTACACAAAATCTACTGTTATGATATTTCATCTAAATTCTGAGGACATAATCCACAAATGGAGATGTATGTATGATGTTGGCATCTGTAGGTTTTGACTGTGGTAACATTCAAACCAAAATCTGTAGAATCAAAACATGCATTTGTAGGGGGTGATCTTCATTTTGCCCTGTCAAAATGAATAAATGGGAATAAATTAAGATGAATAAATGGGATGAAAATGAGGATGATGAAGTTGCTGCACTTGACTCAGTTAAAACTTATTTAACATTCTGGGGTTTTTATATTTCATGTTGATGTAGCTTCATCTGCAAGCTGAGACGTAGAGGAGTGTTAGTTAACTAAACCTAACCCTGACCCAACACTCACATTTAATCTGTTTGTAGCAGATACTTATCAGTAATACTGAGGAACATTTCAAGAGGCCACGATTAACCGAGGGTGGAACTGATCTACATTACTTCACTCTTCTCCTTCTGGATGAGAAATTTCATTTGCTGTACTTGAAGCCTGAGCTGAAAATGTTTTGAGAACCTTTAACCTCAAATATTCATTCTGATGTTCAAGTTGAACTCGGATCCCATCCTAAAGGCACCCTAAATCAGCTTTCATTGAATCAACCTGGTGTATATGGCCATCCTAAACATCTGCAGTCGACGAGTTTACTTTTGCTCGGGGAGTCGAGATGATGGAAACATCAGTAACTTTTAGCATGTGGGGACTCACCCAAAATGGTCTGTTTGGGCCCCAAACCACAGAGAAAAAGTACTTACTCAGAGCTTTTAGAGGTGAAACATCAAAAGCTGGAGTGAAGGTCAGATTCTAAAAGTCTGGTTCAAATTAATAGGAAGCATAAAAATCAGTCGTAAGAATCGCTGCAGACTTTTTCAGTCCATCAGAATCATTTAGAGCCCTAAAGAGAATGTAATGATGACTATAGGTGAAGTGATGGTATACGATTGTCAAACCTTGAAGTAGGAGACAAACAGGGTGGACACACAAGTGTACATCTTTGCTGCCTTTCCAGGCATCTTTTAAAACTAATTTCTTCCTTCGACTTACCTCAGACTTCACATAGTCACCATTCTTGGACCCCGTTTGAAGAACTGTTGCTTAAACCCACCCCATACGTGTTTTTAGACACCTATTGACGAGATAAGACTTCTTTCATTGATCTGTAGAACTCTTCCAATTGACCTTCCCTCCTCTTTGTCCAGGGTTCGGGATTCCATGCATCCCGGAGGCAGAAGTACGGCAACGTGTTCAAGACTCACCTCCTGGGCCGCCCCGTGATCCGGGTGACGGGTGCTGAAAATATCCGGAAGGTGCTGATGGGGGAGCACACGCTGGTGACGGTGGACTGGCCTCAGAGCACCGCCACGCTGCTGGGACCCAACTCCCTGGCCAACAGCATCGGAGACATCCACCGCAAGAAGAGGAAGGTCAGGACGAACAACACATCCACACGTTAGAGACTATTGGTGTCATTTGTGGGTTAAAAAGGGAACTATCAGACACCCTACCTTCTTCCTTGAAGAAAATTTAACAACAGTTGGTTTGGCCTTCCTGAACTTCTGTCAAAAAGAGGGAAACTCTTTGGAAGAGGAGTCGCCTACTTTGCAGATATGAAAGCTTTAATCTTTGGTAACAAAAGCACAAAATGTTTGGGGTTCAGTTCATTAAACTCGTGACATTCTGCTAAATCTTCCACATTACTCAAATAATCCCCAATTAGCCTTCCTAAACTTGCTTACCATGTATTTTGGTTAGGCCACCAAAACTACTTTGCTACTTGTTGAATGTTTGCTTTTATGAGGGATACAAACTCTGGTCTCCAAAGTCATGCAGGTGTGCAACCAACCCTTGAAACCCAAACCTGCATATCGTGGGAATTTCTAAAATATTTTGCATTGTGCAGCTGCTCTGATGCAGAAGTGCTTCCTGAGATAGAATAGATGCTAAAACTTATTCTAATTGTGTTGCATTGCCATATGTCAAACATCAAAATCAGCACCATTAGTGCGAACGGACATGTGATGTAGACTTGAGACAAGCAGTGGGGTGATCTGCTGCATAATGAGGAAGGTAAGACACTCATCCACACAAACGGGGAGTATCAGTGTAAAGCTATCCCTTCCTCTCAGCCTTATCAGCATCATTCTGGCCACTGAAGCGTGAGAACAAACCTTTATCACTCCATCCTCCCATCCACAGTCCGGTCAATACCCGTCCGCCTTGCATTACCTTTCTTTCTCTCATCTTTGCATAATTTAGCCCTGAATCTCCTGTCTTTTCCACATTCCAATTCTCCTTCCCTCCTCTTCCTCGCTCTCTCTCTCTTCAGTGCCAGGACCATTTCAGGTAATCAGCCACTTACCTCTCCCTCCTATTATCCCGTTATCCCTGTGGGCACATACCTTCCCTCTTTTACACACACACACACACACACACACACACACACACACACACACACACACACACACACACACACACACACACACACACACACACACACACACACACACAGCAGCAGAATTAGAAGAGTCTGCCGTGTTTTCCTGTAAATCAGTATTTAGTTTTCTCTCTGTGGATGCTCTATGGCGGGGGGTGGGGGATGGGCTTGGAGGCGGGGTCAGGTTTCGTTACCACAGTGCCCGGGGACAGTAAGGGGTCGGCTGGGTCTAATCTGGGCTCTGATCCCCTCTCCTCTCCCTGGAGACCTCGGCACTAACCTCATGTAATGACCCCTGATTAGGAAGGCTGCCTCCAACACAGCACAAAGAGGGGCTTTCTGTGGGGGCCCAACACACACACACACACACACACACACACACACACACACACACACACACACACACACACACACACACACCCACCCACATGTATAACAGTACACAAAAGCATGTGTGCACACACACCTGAACATTTCCCCACTTCCAACCCGAACAGCCAGAGACAGGTCAGTAACGTTCCTTATGCTCAGCTGCTGAAGTGCCTTTGAGCAAGACGGGCAAACTCCTACCTGCTGCCAGTCCGTTCATGACCTCTGACCTCCAGGTTTCCTTTTAAATGGAGTGACAAAATATTATATTACAGAATTGTTTCCGCTTATGAAGTCTAAAAACCTTCCTGTTCGAATAGTTCGACTGTCATGTGACCCGTCGCTAGAATCCTGAATCAATCCAGAATCGTTGGTACAATCGTTTTTGTCAATAAGCAGCCTTTACATCCTGGCACAGATTTGTATGGACGCCACAAATGAACATGTGCTTCCATATATAAATACCTGATTTCATTTGGTATCACATAGGTTTTATTTATATCTGAAATCATTACACAAATTAAAGTTCCGTTTGTTTTATATGTTGGCTCAGTGTTGCTTTGACATCTATCCTTTAAGGGGTTTTCAGATTTTATCATGCGCATTCTGTAAATATTTTTGCTCCAGTTTGAAACACATTGTAATTATTGCTGGTTGTATATTTTAGCTTCATGTTTGCTCCAACAGTCTTTCCAAAAAAGACGTGTGGTGATGGTGACCAGACAGAGAGAGAGGCAGCGAGGGAGGGAATGATGAGGAGGGCAGGGAGGTCAGCTGGACAGTTTTCAGTGCTTATGTATGCGCGTATGTGTGTGTGTGTGTGTGTGTGTGTGTGTGTGTGTGGTGGGGGGGTTGGCAGCACTCCCTCCTGTTTTCTGGCTAATAAAACTAAGTCAACAGACGGAAGCGAAACAACATCAACTGAGAGAAAGAATGAGTGACTGGCTTACGGTCTGACCCACTGGACCAGAACTGCTCCTCTGTATGTGTGCTGGCCCTCCTTGTGGTTTTTTGTACGGAAAAACAATCTTCACACAACACATTAGCCTTTTGGTGGATCAGCGGAGCCAGCCAGTTTCCATATAACCCTGTGTTAGGCTAGGAAACTAACTCCCTCAAAAGAGCTTGTTTTTTATTTTTTATTTTTATTTTTTTAACGGACCAATCAGGGACAAACAGGGAGAGGCTGGGCTTCAATACCATCATATGAAAGCACCATCAAACATGTGCATCTGAAGTCTCCCACAGGCTCCTCGTCCTTTAATCCCCAAGACAGATGTCCTCACTTATACATCATCACCATCATCATCATCATCATCATCATCATCTTGGATTCTATGAGGGCGTGCAAACAGTTTAGACAAATTTACCTGACATCTCAATTTAAGACCCTACAAAGCTAGATTGGGTTGACTCCTGTCACACACAATCGATTTTTAAACACTGATTAAAGCTACTTTAAATCTTTTGATACCTCATTGGAGTGAGAACCTGAAACTGTAAATCGATTCAATGAGTGATTTCATGTCCAGGATGCAAATGACAGAATTCCAAAGTATAGTTATGTCGTGTTCCTCTGCGTTACACAATGAGCAAATGATAATTATACATTTTCAAATAAATGTTAACTGACAGCATAAATAGTGACAGTGCTGAGATGACCTCAGGAAGCCTTAACTGCTCTGGAAAAACGTCCCTGTTTACACACACACACACACACACACACACACACACACACACACACACACACACACACACACACACACACACACACACACACACACACACACACACACACAAATGTTGACCATGGCAACCACATCTTTACTTTCACTCTTATGACATACCTATTTTCTGGATTCCACTCTTTATACTCACAATTATTTTAGTGTTTAGTGTTTAGTTTTTTGACCCAGCTGCTCAGTTTACATTCAGGAGAAGCAAGAAACAGAAAATGAAACTGGAACGGACACATGAGGGATTCAAAGAGTGTAAAGCAGCAGAGAGGAGTTTCATCTCCTCTGTCTGCTGCTGTGACCCCCTCGCATCCCTCCTTCACTGTATGGAGTCTATTTGCAACACTTCTGTTCATGGCCAATAGAGGGCGCTGACAACTCTAACTGCGCTGAAGCCCCTTCTGTGAAACAGCTTCTGACGTGACCACTAGTAGACATAGACACCTGAATTATGCACTGCAGCCAAGTCGGTTTAAGTCTTGCATTTGGTTAAATGTGCACCTACAATCACACAACCTATGTCTGTGTTCCATTATAGAAACAGACTGCAGGTCAGGTAATTTTTATATTTCAATTTCAGCTCAGTAAGATAAAAAAGGCCAGAGGCGAAAAATTAGAACTAATTCTTCATAGAAGAAGTGCTTCAATGACCTCTCAGATATTCAAAGATTTAATTTATTAACATAATTTTAGAAGTCAATTTCATAAAATGTACCAAGTGGAACGAGGCCTCTTCAATGTAATAGTGAACAGATGTTATTACAGATTCCTGGACATACAATCATCATTTAATGTTGTATTAAAGTCAAATTAGAACCATTTCAAACACTGTTGGACTGTTTTCTCTCAAAGTAGATGACATTTCGATGTATTTTTTATGTCCAAAAATTATACCTGGAAGGTAAACTTTAAGAAAACAGAAAATAAAAAATGCAGAGGAGGTTATAGTAGATAGTAAAGACATGTGTCTTATCAGAATGACTGCCTTCAACCTTCTGTTAGTCAATGGAAGGAAAGGAATATTGCTAACACTTCTCCAATTTTTCATGAAAATCCTGCTAATAGACAAACTATGAAAGCAGTGTGGAAACATATACAGCAGCGTGGATCAGGCTGTGTGCATCATATATGAGCAGCCAGGTTGTCTGAGAGGCGGGAAATGAAAAATAAAAATGCACCAGCACAGAAGTCGTGATGGATTTATGGAGAGTAAAATGTTTTATTATGTGACTCAGATGTTAGAACTACACCTCCGTAATAAAGACAGAGGGAACCAGTACAGGCAGATGGAGGGCAGCCTGCTGCCTACACCTCATTCTAAAGAGTAACTAGTAACTAAGGGGATACTTTCCATTTAATAAACACACAAAAGGAGATTCTCACATAATTTAAAGCCACACTTGCATTGATTTTGGATCTTCTCATGCTGAAGCACACAAAAAGTCTAAGAAAAGACAAACCGTCTTACCACACCTGTTTAGTCTGACCTGAACAACTAAAGCACTTAAGCTGGACAACGCACCAATCCTTCTCATTTGACGTGATGATAGACGCAGGGGAAGACGTATGGGCTGCTTGTTTGACTAAGAGGAAAAAAAAAAAAGAGGAATAAAATTTTAAAAAGGATGAAGGGGCAGGGAGAGACGGGAAGAGGTGGGAGTAAGGAGAGAGAGAGAGAGAAAGAGAGAGGAGGCAGGGAGGGAAAGGAGGGCAAGGGGAAGAATAAAGGAGTCTTTACATGTTGTGGAACCAGCAGCTCGCAGCACTTTCACATAATTTAAGACATATGGACGTTATTAGGACGGCCGTGTCTGTGACTATATGTGTGTGTGTGTGTGTGTGTGACAGAGTGTGTGTCTGCAGGCTACAGAAGACAGTCACGTTTTTGTGGTGCAGCAAAATGACTGTTGTACCGAACAATCAACCCATCCACCCCCACCCCCACCCCCACCCACCAGCACCCCCATCCTGTGTGAAACCTGGAAACCTCCCCGAGTGACGCTGCATGAAAAACTATGCTTGATTGACAGCGAGGCCGAGCAGGGAGATACCACGCTCGTGTGTGTCTGAGTGGGTTTTTGTCTGACCTGTAGTTACCTTTTGCAGTCCTAGCTTGTCGTCTGCTCGCGCGCGCGCACACACACACACACACACACACACACACACACACACACACACACACACACACACACACACACACACACACACACACACACACACACACACACACAACAGAATGACTCACTGGTCCAACAGTAGCTGAGTCCTGTTATGTGTGTAGGAAAAAGGCGAAGTACTCGCCCAAATTGGCCAATTATGCGTAATCCAGAGCAGCCGGGTTAAATAGTTCAATTAATAGTGTTACCCAATATTTTACATAAACATCCTTTTTTTTATGCTTTTTGATGAATATAGATGGACGAGCCAGTGATCAGCTGATTCAGTTGACTGGAAGTAATGGAATCGTTAGTGACAGATTAACCAATACCTGTCCAGTTTATAGATTAAAAGCACATGAAACTAGACACCATAGAATAGCAGTTCCAGTATTTTGACACCTAAAACCAATGTAGACCCTCATGTGACTCCTGCTGGATGAAAACCTGGCTCTAGAATCTGGATCACATCAGGATCAATATCAGTTTGATACTTCACTCATGGTGGTTTTCTTCAGGATCTGGATCAGTAACTTTTGATGATTGACTCCAAACTGAATCAGCACACTTCCAATACAATCTGATCTCAGTTTAGTCTGTATCATTATTTGGGTGACCAGATCCAGGTTACTACTTCTTTCATGGACATTATCCATGAAAGAAGTAAAAATATTGTAACTGCTCCCATACAACAATGAATCATAGAAAACATCATAAAAAAAAAGACCAGGATCCAGATTTAGATTAGCACCAGAGTCTCAGGGAATGTTCCTGGGGTCGTATCCTACCTCTCCAAAAAAAAAAAAATAGAAAAAAGCACGACATTAAAATTCATTCAGGTTTGGAATTTAAAAAAGCCAATGTAGGCAAACAAGACTTCCATGGTGAAGGTGATGAAGGAAGCAACTAAACTGGTCTCCATCACCAATTTGACACACTGATTGGTGAACAGTTGCAGACGAGGACCGACTAGTGGGACATGCCGCAAACACAAGAGCCACAGCTGCTCGTCAACCCCCATGATACCTTCAGACTTTGATAATGTGGTAATACAGAATGGTCACCAGAAAACTCTGATCCTTACCCAACACATCCCACAGTTACCAGCTGATGATAAACTGATTTAAAACTATAAAGTATCTAGACGACAGCCCATCTGAGACAAGAACTGCCTAATGTGTTGAACCTCAGACTGGTCTGAGGTCAGATGGTGTACGTAATCCTCTGTGGTCAGGGTTGGAGAGCAGGTCACGTAAGCTGATCTGTGACCAGCAATGCCAGGGTGCGGCAGCTGAGGAAATGTAGAGCTGCTAACGTCCTTTAATCTGCACTAACACCACCTAAAGTGCACAATACACACACACACACACTAGTAGAGCACAGACACAGAATTCACACATGCACACAGCTCAGCCGACTATTGTTCATTCATTCAAGGCGACGGAGGGAGGGGAGCGTGGTTTGGAGGGATGATGAGAGGGAAGAGAGCAACAGAAAGAAAATGAGGAAAGTGAAGTAGAGGATGAAATAAAGCACCCAACTGATGGTTTGGTGGCTGAAACATCAACCTCAGAAACCACTTGTACCCTCACTGGCCTGGAGTCAAATCCCACTAGAAGCTCCTTTCTTCCCACTAAGTCTGCATAACGTCTCAAAGAAAACCAGTAACCAGTGTAAACATATGAAAAACATATTCCAAATAGACAATAAAGTAATTCAAAAAGCAATAAGTGCAAACACACTACGCTCTACATCTGTGGTATGATTTGGATGGATGCCACTTTAAATGAACGGTTCATCCAAATATAAGAATTCAGTCGTTGTCTGCTCCTTCCCATGACGATGGAAAGTTGGGTGAAGTTTTAGTCCGTGCAACACTCTTGGAGCGTCATAGCTAGCAAACATGCAATGACCTCATATAGCTTATAAGGCGCAATTCAAGTCTGAAGAACTTCTGTGATCCAAGCAGAGCAGAGAAGACACCATACATGACGTTTTCCATGTAAAATACTCACTAAAGAGTTTATGAACTTGGTTGACATAGTCTGGCAGGGGATGTTCTCACATGCAAGATCATGCTGCATCAGTTTTTGCGTAGGGGCTTAAATTTCTTTGAGACTTGATCAGTTCATGTCTTATAAAAAATCCTTACGTTGGTTGTTTAAAAGATTGCTGCCATTTCAGAAATTTTTCCTGGACAAACAGACATCCCCCCCAAAGTTGTTTCACAGCCTGTTATCCTTTTACAATGTGCTGAATTTTATGATTTTAATGCAGATTGGAAAAAAAAGGTCAAAAAGCACAAAAAAGGCATTTAAATTATGCACAAATAGGACAGAAACTAAGACAGTAAAAATGCTCAGCCCACATATTAACTAGCATTTCCAAACCGATCACAAGGCTCCCAAGTGAATCGAGAGGCTAATTGAGCAGCCATTGATAATCGGACAGAAGCATTCATGCCTGAAATAAAATTTGCTTGTTCAAATGTTCCAGTCTCATTTTGCTGGGAGGAAAATGCTAAACATGTGTAGCGCTTGACAAAACGCTGCCTTGCTATTATAATGTCCGTGAGATTTAATTTGAAGAAGTAGACAGTTGTCTATGTTTGCACACTGTTCTCTTTAAAAAGCCCCCCGTTTAAAAGCGCATCTGCTCATGTTCATCGCTGAGGAGTCGACACTTTGGAGAGATTTTCACCCTAAGCTGCTGTGACATTAATCACCGTCTTCTGTTCTAAATTTAGACAGAATTGTAGGTGTTTGTGGGTGATCGCTAAAGGTTAAGTGCACAAGCTATTCATCCAACTGAAGCTGAGTGTTAGTGACTGAATCATATTAATATAAAAACCCTATTCTAGTCCAGTGTGCCACCATTCTCCCCTCCAATGCTCTCTGCTTCTAAATCATTTCCAAGACCTTTTTAAGGCCACTTTTGGAGGTTCAATCAGATGGAATGTTATTTGTCCAAACAACACTGACGACTGGCGACTGATTCTTAAGAAATACTACGAGCAGCCAGGAAAGACTTAAGTCTCCCCCCCTCTTCTCACTGGCTCTTTTTGTCTGTCATTCTCATTCTGCTGACTACAGGGGAAAACCTCCACAATGTATAAGACTGTAAGGAGGCGAGGGGCGAGGGAGAGAGAGATTTTAGGGATGAATAAGGAGTGGACATCGCAGAAAACCAACGAGAACGTGTACATCACGGAAAGTCTCATAGAGGTGAAAGAGAAAGAGGAGAAGGGGTTTAATGGATAGAAAATTTAGATATGACAGGACGGAGAAAAGGGGGCGATATTAGGAAAGTTGTTTAAGGATCAATGCCCGTACCCGAATATATTTTGCACCAAGTGCGGTAAGGGCTGGAGGAGTGTTGATATATTCTAGTTATTAGCCGAAAGGTGAAGTGCGTCATCATTTTGCCCCTTGCCAATGGTGGAACTTTTCCACCAAAGTCTGCGAACCAGACAAATCTGGAGGCTTATGTGTCATTCGTTCTGCCACATACGTCTGTCCGATGTTGGCCAAGCTACTTGGAAAGTGTAGTGAGCTTAGCGACCAGCTACTCTACATTAAATGACGCATCACTACACTGAAGGCACTCAGAGATAAGTAGAAGCTACAGAAGCATAGTAAAGGTAGTTTATCATCAAGACTTCTAATTCTAGAGTATTTGATCTCAGCTGTCATTAACTTGCTATCTGCCATTGACGTCTATGGAAGTCAATTATGTTTCTCAATGGGGAGAGCTGGGGGACAATCTGGCAGAGGTTTCAGTGAAAATCAGGCTTCTAATCATGGAATTTAGCGTAATGACAACTGATCCAGTTATGGAACAGAGGACGGGGAATCAGAGGAAGATGGAGAAGTTGCGGCAGCATACTATATAACAAAGTTTTTGCATGTCAGAGCCCAACCACAAGCAATCACGATGTCACTCTGAGCGAAACGTCTTGCCATCGGCCACAAACAGAAAGAAAACACTGATAAACGTCTGGAGTGTCGGAAAAAATCCTCTGAAGGAGAGCAATTGCTACAAGACGCTGACAGCCAATGAGTTAAAAATGAAGTTAGAAGCATTAAGTTTGCTTCGATGTTCTACAGATGTTCTACTTCATGTTAGGCCAATCACAGCTTTTTATGTATAATCACTGGGGGTGAATGACCACTGGTCTAAAAATGATTTGCTGCTCTTAATGGGTGAACGTCTATCCAGTCAGCAAATGTTGCTGCGATTGGTCTATCCAGACACATTTCAGACATGACTGAGGTTTCATAGAGATATGCTTCGTCTCTGGGTCTATCATTCGCTGCATACCGAGTTCAATCTTTTTGATTGAATGCTTTAGTACTTTGTCCAGACTTGCCACTGGTTCTAAAGAGTCTTTATTCTGTGTGCCAAGCCTGAATGTTTATGAGCATTTAATGTAAATCCAGCCAGGTCTTTAGATCTTTAGAAAAGCACAATCACTGGAACTTTATTGACCCTACTTGCCTGGTTTTTTTTGTTTTTCCAGGTGTTCGCCAAAGTGTTCAGCCATGAGGCCTTGGAGTCTTACCTTCCAAAAATCCAGCAGGTCATCCAGGAAAGCCTCCGGGTGTGGAGCTCCAACACTGAGCCCATCAATGTCTACAGGTACATGCTTCTAGTGGGGAAATTAAAAAGACACAAGTGTCTAGTAGTGTCATCATTTAAATAAAACTTGGATTGTCGTAGCTGAGAAAAGTTGAGTTGAGAAACCTCATCATGTAGGCAAAAACATCACATTTCAGAATGTGCTACAACTTATGGAAAAAATAACTTTATGAGGTGAATGTTAAGACTGGATGACCTCAGTGAATTGGACTCAAATGCAGGAGTCAGAGAGCAGGTTCATGGAAAATACTCATTTACTTGCCAAAAATAGGTTTCGGTACACAGGTGAGCCGTCAGACGAGGAAGGCAACTCCAGTAGAGGCGGCGCTCGTAACAGGCTCCTTTCAAATAACCTTCATAAAAATAAAAATGAACCGCGAGACGGTACAAAGGAACACTGATTGACCAAAGGCGCATGCACACACACACACACACGCACACACACACACACACACACACACACACACACACACACACACACACACACACGAGGCTCTGGGAAGGGAACGACACACAGGTGAATTCAATCAAGGTAGGCTGGCGGGAAAATGCACGCAGGGCAGGAAATGGAGGTTTTAAACCAGAGAGGAGTGGGCAACAGAATAATAAAACAGCACACACACACACACACACACACACACACACACACACACACACACACACACACACACACACACATATATACTCAAACCTTTTAATGATTTTAATCTGATCAATACAAATGAATGCAAATAATCACTCGCGATTTGTATGAAACAAATTAAGTTCTTTCATCATGATGACTTTAACTGATTTTTTTCTCACAGGGAGAGTCAGCGGTTGTCATTCACCATGGCAGTGAGGGTGCTGCTGGGATTCAGGGTATCTGAGGAGGAGATGAGGCATCTGTTCTCGACCTTCCAGGACTTTGTTGACAACCTTTTCAGCCTGCCGATAGACCTGCCCTTCAGCGGCTACAGGAAGGTACGTGCTCACATCCTCTGAGGGACATTACAGCAGGAAACAACAATGTTTAGGTTCATTAACAGTATGGGAATTTGGTTCTGGTGTGTGGTTCCCCATTAAGAAATAATGTTTTGTATTTTGAGAAATACAGAGAAATCAATCCGAGACAATCCTGATCCAGATTTTCCAGTTTGAGAAAACAGAAAGACACGATTTTTATTGTCTTTGCAGAGAAACACATAGAGAAACTTTAATCTTCTTTAGAGCATAAGTAGCTTCATGTCCACCTTGAAAAGTGTTGTTGAAACTGTTTCGGTTCTAAATGTTTTTTTAATCATGCAATATTAAGGAAAACTCTATAATATCCAGATCAGTACCTTAGTATAATGCAATTCTTTGTAACCCTTCCAACAAATTCTGAGAAACTCCAGTTATTGCATAATCCTGCTGATAATCCGTCCATCTAACTCATCTAACCCCCCCTTCTTTCCAGAAGTAAAAATATGTGGACACATGAATGAGATGGGAATTTCCTTTGCACGTCTTTGCAGGGCATCCGTGCACGAGACTCCTTGCAGAAGAGCATAGAGAAGGCCATCAGGGAGAAGCCGCTGTGTTCCCAGGGGAAGGATTACAGCGACGCTCTCGACGTTTTGATGGAGAGCGCGAAGGAGAACGGCACTGAGCTCACCATGCAGGAATTGAAGGTAAGACACACGTACACCAAAATCACCTGAGACGAAAGGCTGGATTAAAGCCTGACATCCCTGATGCATGTGTTTAAATACTAACACAAACACAGCTACACAAAGAATACCTTCACTGTTTACCTAAAGGGATGCTGCCAAACAGAATCCAACAGGGCGACTGGACACACACAGGCACATCAAACCCTGTTATTATTTGTCAAACAAATCACCTTGTAATCTCAGCAATAAAAAGTGATTCATGACAAACAACTTTATGTAAAATATGTCTGCACGGCAGCTTAACTGATGCCACAAGCAGACAGGAACACACACTCATGGCCCGGCACACCCTTCATTTACCTGTTAAAGTAATTCAGAGGAATTCTGTGGAAACTCTCTGCCTCTCTGTGGTTTCTGGGTTAAGTCCAGGGCCAAAAATAAGTCAACACTCCCCCTGCTAGGGGTCTGAAAGAGGCCTCCTGTACGCACACATAAATACACACTGGAGTGAACTGGGGAGCCCCTGTCGCTGAGGCCCGGGCTGCCCCTCTGTCCTGCCGTTTTCTGACGCACGCATATTTAACACACACTCATGCAGGGTGAGACCGAGATGTGTTTTGACACGGATGATGGCAGACGAGAGGTTTATAATGAGAGTCGTACTACCCAACCTCAGTGCTATTTATTTCTCAACCTTAATAATGGGCCCACTACAGCATGTTAAGTGTTATTATTGGATGTTTCACACAACTTTTTAGGAATTAAACACACCATGCTTTTATTATTAGCTGGCTTTTGGAATTTTTGGGGCCCTCTGTCATTATGACACAAATTGGTGGATGTGTGAGGTGTTGAGTTTGTACCCAATCTGTGGTGTATTGGTCATAATTTGGCTCAATAGTTCTAGACAAAAAAAATGACAAATTAGAAATAATAAATCAAAATGGCCAAAAGTTCTGTTACATGCAGGGAAAGAACATATTGTTCTTCCATAAAGTATGAACAGTACAAACACACTCAAAACTATGAGTATGGGAAATTTTTGAATGTAAAAAATATATTTTCTAACTTAACAGCTGAAGTTTGTTATTCATATGTTGTGTTCTCATCAAATGAAAACCATCAAACTTGCCTGAGATCAAGTACATTGTGCATTTTGAGTACATCTTGTTCAGTACTTTCATTTACCCTTTAAATTCCTCCATCGCTGCCCAATATGAAAACTGATGGCCGTCTCTCCTCTGTAACTCCTGCAGGAGTCGACCATTGAGCTGATCTTTGCAGCTTTCGCCACCACAGCCAGTGCCAGCACCTCACTCATCACGCAGCTCCTCCGCCACCCTCAAGTTCTGGAACGCCTGAGGGAAGAACTGAGGGCCAGGGGTCTCCTCCACAATGGATGCCTATGCCCGGAGGGAGAACTTAGGCTGGACACCATTGTGAGCCTCAAGTACCTGGATTGCGTGATCAAGGAGGTGCTGAGGCTCTTCACACCGGTCTCAGGGGCCTACAGAACTGCCATGCAGACATTTGAACTTGATGTAAGTTGTCCAGTGATGGACCAAGAACTACTGTATGTAGCTGTTGTTTCAAACAGCACTCAAGAACCACAGCTTCACAACTGCAATTTTGCCATTGTTCTCCAAAACTGCTCTGCTGATTGAGATTAGAACATTGTCCAGTGAGACAGTTTCCTTTGGTCTCTTTCAAAATGTTTTGTAAAAGCAAAAAAAAATTAATTTTTAAAATCAGGTTTAGAATCTGTGTGCAGCCATGAAGCAGTTAAGCATCATGTCTCTGACTTCTGTCTCCAGGGAGTCCAGATTCCAAAGGGCTGGAGTGTGATGTACAGCATTCGGGACACCCATGACACCTCAGCTGTCTTCAAGGATGTGGATGCCTTTGACCCTGATCGTTTCAGCCAGGAGCGAGGAGAAGACAAAGAGGGACGCTTCCACTACCTGCCCTTCGGTGGCGGCGTTCGGTCCTGCCTGGGCAAGCAGCTCGCCACCCTCTTCCTTCGCATCCTGGCCATCGAGTTGGCCAGCACCAGTCGATTTGAGCTGGCCACACGGCAGTTCCCCCGTGTGATCACGGTACCTGTGGTCCACCCTGTTGATGGCTTGAAGGTCAAGTTCTACGGCTTGGACTCCAATCAGAATGAGATTATGGCCAAGTCTGAAGATCTGCTGGGAGCAACAGTTTGAAATGCAGAGAGTGAATGAGAAGGGGGGTTGAGTGAGGAAACAAGTCTTTAGGCAGGAAATTTAGGGAAGGAAAGAAAGAATTTCAGTTATTTTTTCTTCTACACCTTTGCTCTGCCGAGTTGGAGGTTCGTTTTCAAACTAAAAGAAAAGCAGAAGTCTTCATCTCTTGTTACAACTGATGATGATCTGGACTTTCCTCTGAGAAAGGAAGAAGTTGCCAAAAAATCTTAATTATTCTCTATTCTGTGTATTTTTTTAAAGAAATATACAAACTAAATGTATGTATAAAAAAGCTATGTAATATAATTTGAAAGAGAATGTGGGTAGTGCACAATTGGAGAGGGGGTAGTGTGGTGGTACTCTAGTGGAAATGAAGAGTCGAAGTAAGAAGAATATGGTTGTGGGAGGAAGAGGAGATGGATGAAACAGGGTATAGGATGAGATAATATGATGTTTTTGCAATTTGCTTGTCCTTAATCAAATTTAGTGAACCATTTCAGTTGTTTAGCAGGGTAAAAGAGATGGTATCTTGATCTAAAGGTTTAGATTTTATGGTCAAAGCTGGTCAATTTTAACCAAAATTGCTCATGGTGCCACCCAGAGAAATATTTGAAAACATAAATTAGTTGTAACTTAACGACAATTATAATCATTCACGAGCTTACCGTTGCAGTCCAAGGGGTCATATCACATTGGGTAAAGATATACTGTTGTTGAGCTTGTCATGTTGGTATTTCACCACGTTTTCAAGCCAACAGTCCTGAGGGACTGTTGGCAAAAGGGACAAAAGGAAAAGAGAGCACTGGGTTTAGAAAGACACATTTTGAATTGATGTTATTGGGCAATTTGGAAAATTTTTGGACCTAAATGGTAGAAAAACCCACTGCTATAGGAAGGTGACATTAAAACATCAGTAAAAGAGAAATGTAATTAAAATTATTCAAAAGAGAATCAAGGCAGTACTTGCATTTAATTGCACAGGGTACATCTTGAAATAAATCCACGTTGGATGATTGCACATTTTCCAAACTCAGAATTGTTTCCATCTCCTATTTCCAAAATATGTATATATAAAGGATTGAGAGGCTGCATCATCCTCCTTTACTGAAAAACTCTTTTACTGTCTGCTACACATATGTTGCCCACTAGCATTGACTGAAAATGGTGCCCATAAACAGTGTACATAGCATATCCCAGTAATCTTGGTGGTGTGAACTCAGGTGCAGAGTAGATGTGAATAAAATCACCGCTTTTTGATATTTAACCCTGACTGACTGCACTCATTTTTGCATTTCAAGACCTGGACCAATTAGTTTTAGAAAAGCTGTCTTTCATTTTTTCTTTTGTTAATAAATATCACTCAAAAAAAAAAAAAGAGTGCTTTCAACAAAAATCCCCTTCAATTAAATCAAGGCTTATCCAAAAGGTAATTTATGGCCTTACAACCACAATTTAAGGCTAGAATATTTTCAACAGCCAAACATTTTAAATGTAGTGGATCTGATTAATTTTATTCCACAATCATCTATGTATTACTAAATCAATAGTCATATCTCAGAATGTTAAGGAAGTGAAAACAGACCCTAACAATAACTCTAACCCTAGCACCGTCATTCGGATCAGCATCAAAATTGAACGAGATCCATTCTGATCCATACTTCCCAACACATTTCATAAAAATCCATTTTGGGTAATCCTGATGAAAAACTATCCAACAAATAAACACACCTGAGGTAACAATTTTGGATCCCATTCCCATGACTAGCCAAACAGAATCAATATTCTGAGGTCCATTTCTTCTTTTTGAACTCTGAACCTGTGCTTCATTTGCCACACAAGTTTCTTCTTGAGCTAGAAGACAAGCTAAGACAGAGAGATGAGGAGGAGGTAGATGGGAGAAGACTTACATACATGCTGCTTGAGTGTTGCTTTGTCATTCTGTTTGTACATTTTTTGTGTCGTTTTTTATTTTTCTCCTTCGGGCAGCCGTCTTGAGATCAATGGAGAAGGTGGCGTTCTGTCTTGCTGCTCCTCCAACCAACGCTAAGAATGCAAAACAAAACAAATTTCATGGTTTAAGCAACTTTATTAGCAAAAAGAGATTTATTGTTTGAGGTGATTGCACAATCAGAAACTCTCAGAGCTTTGTGTTCCGTAATTCCGAGAGCAGGAAGATTTTCCTTTTCTTTTTTCACTTATATGGAAAGCTTCTATGAAATTCTGGGACTCATCAGCAGAGCTCATGGAGATTCTAGAATTCTAGTTCTAAATTCCAAAATGTAGTTTGAGGGAGAAGGACCAATGCGGTTTCAGGGGAGGGCAGGATCATGCTCAGATGTCTTATTGAATGATCCTGTTGTCCTGTAGCGTTGCAGATGCTAAACATCGTTCATTCTTTCTACCAACCACACCACTGATATCTTCCTGAAAAAAAACCTAGATTTTTTTTGCTGCTTCTTTTGTGTAAATTTTCTAATTGAGAGTTCTAGATTGCAATAGTTTGTATTAAGTGAGATTTAATATTTCTTTCATTTTTTTTTTTTTTAGCAAGCCATGGGGAAAATCAGCTATTTACATCTACTAATATCCTAATATTAATGTTATTGTATGATTAATATTGTTGTAATAAGATATTTGAAATGCTATTTTTTATTCTTTTACAGATTTAGAGATTTTAGCCTAAATGAGAAGGTCTTTGGTAAATATTGGATGTATCTAGAATGTTATGTATTTCAGTTATATTGTAAACAGTGATTAAAATGTTAATATTGTTGATTTGATTACTGTAATAATTATTTGTTTTTGTTATTCAGACTTATTATCACTGCATTTTATTTGATATTAATTTTGGAAAACAGAAAGCACTTGTGAGGTATGTCTATATTTAAAGTGCCATCCGACTACACTTCCTTTCACCTGTTGGTTTCTCCTCTTATGCCAATCTGTACATAATATTTGTATTTCTTTTTACGAGAAAAGAATTTCATTTAGGTTAAATCTGAATGTCTTGTTCTACTTTCTGACATTACTTTTTTGTTACCGTGACTGTTAAATGTACTCCTGTAATAAAGTAAAATCATACCTGAATACAGATTTTTATTTTGTTGTTCCCTTGCTCAAGCAAATTACAATTATGCCAAAAACAAACAAACAAGAAAACAAAAAAAAAACACATTTTGTACGTTTTTGGTAAATGAAACACCTCAAGCACAATCTTCAACTATCAGATGCACATCTCTGGACAGATGAACACTTTATAGTGGTTGTAGTGTTTTATAAACACTCTTTAAAAAGTTCTTTTTCAGATAACTTACATATTCTTCTACGGATGGTGGGCAGAATCAATATTGTAGTTCTTATTATTGGTGTAAATATGAGGGCAGAGCTTCATAACTTAGGACGTTTGTCTTCTTCTCACATCTATTAGATTCTAGTCATTCCTGAGGTAGGCCTCTGTCAAATAAAACATTAGGAGCTAAAGCAAAGCTGTAAATGAAACTTAAACTTGAGTTATTTTGTCCTTTTTCTTTTGTAAAAGTTACTTTTTAGGCTCTTGAGATGAATCTGAGTCTCCTCATGTGGGAACCAGAAAAAAAAAACCGGTGGTTCGCTCAGCTCACTGACTGACTCAGTGTCTCCATATCTGCTTTTATTTCCCAGCCAGCAGATCACTGTGGTTCATAAAGATCAAAGAGCGACAGACTGGGATGATCACCGCAAGTTTTCCTTTAGCTTGATGGAAGACAGTGACAGAGAGAGGGAGAGAGAGAGAGAGAAAACAATTTGAGCCTTCTCCTCAAAGATGTGATTGGTCTAAGCAAACACACCCACAGCAAAGGATAACGAAACATTTCATTTTAATTAAAAAAATAAAAATTATTAACTGTTTTAATTCCTGAAGGGAAATTAAGAAACTCCGTTACACACAGGTTACTTGGTTCATGCATATACTGTATAGTGTGTACAGGCCCATAACACACACACACACACACACACACACACACAAGCACGCACGCACGCACGCACGCACACACACAAGTGGCCTGTGATTGTATGCACAAATGCATACAATCTACATTGATTAGCATTTAGGACGCTTGTAGAAGTTGTTAATTCAAACTCACACAGTTTGGTTGAAGGACAAAGATTTTGTTTCTGTTTGTTTGTAATTTTGCCACCAGGGCAGAAAGACTAAACACTCTAAGATGGACCACAGTTCTGGGATCAGTGATCCCAGTGCTCTCTCTTCATTCTTTTAACCGCTTCAACATATCTTATGTATGTACAAATGTATTCTTATGGTTAATAAAGCTTATGGTATCAATGTGTAAATGTTTGCAGTGAGCCAAGGACAAGGACTTGTTCACCTTTCAACATCACAATCAACAGTAAAGGAAATAGTAATTTTATGTTAAAAAATGATAAGCATTATTTCAGCTGTAAACGGGGGATAAAATGTCAGTTTAGAGGCTTTCCATTGCAAAAACGATTAATTAATTTCACTCAAAAAGAACTCAATCAGCCATTTTTATAATACAATGTAAATTTTGTTCTGTATTTTTATGTGAAAATAGAAGAAGAAGGAGAGGAGGAAAAGCCTGGCAGTAGAGACAAAGAGAACTTAAGAGAGGAGTCTTCTCAGCTGTGACTCTCATGTCCTCCGATGGATTAAACAGCTATTATCCGACATACTGCATGCTGAAGCACACGACTGAGTGCTCAGCTACTGATGGTAGGGATCACAAGAAACAATAACCAATCGGCACACAGACAATCCAATAGCAGACGACTGCTGTGGGAGCAGAGGTGTGACGGCTCATCTCACGACAGGCTGATGAGCTGATGATAAGAAAGGAATAGGAGGGAAGGAATAAAGTGTGTCACTAATTTTCTCACTGAACTGTTGGCCACAATATTTTGACAGTTTTAATGAGTGCGTACAATATAGCGGGAATGAATTCTGAACTACATTTTGTGCATTCTGTTGTGATTAGAGTCCAGTATGATGCCCATTAGCATCTAATGGGTATTGAAATGGAGGAGTGGATGAAACATTCAGGAATGCATGAACAAATGTTTGAATAAATAAATGAATAAAAACCATTGAGTTTGGAAGTGCAGGGTGAACATCCTCCACGGCATCTGTGACTCTGAGAGTGGGCTGCCATCCTGCTGGATGACATCATCATCCGACGATTGCTGCTGCTATCAGCCCTGATGAGAAACTGACTAAATGTCGATTGTGCGTCCACACATGTAATTTTGCAGATAGAATAATTTACAACCTTGTAATTTTAGAGGTTTTGCCTAATTCTGAGTGGGCATTTACAACTTGTTATGACTCAGAACATTGAGTCTTTTTTTGGCCAAGAGTTCTTGAGAAAAAGAGAGGAGAGAGAGAAGAGAGAAAAAGGCATCTTCAGTTATATGCAACAGATTTTGCACCAGGCTGCAAGCAGTAGGACAAAAAGTCAATCTCATATGAACCAGTAGAGCCATAAGCAAGGAATACTTCTAAAAGAAAACAGAAGTGCAGGTGTGTCCTTGATAAGTTGTCACTATTTCTTGGAAGGTGAGGTGTTTTTTTTGTTGAACGTTTGATTGCCTCATTGCGGCAACTTAGGGGTTTCCCTTCATGACAGCCTGTCAAACGTGTGTGAACGGCTCCTGGGTTGTGATATCCTTTTGTGAGTTAATACAGCTGCAGCAGGCAACAAACACATCCTGCTGTCATTAATGAATGACAAATTTCCAACCAAACATGAATGATGACCCAAAGCTTTTAGCAGCAAAGCTGAAACTTATTTGAAAATTATCAAAGGAAGGGATTGGAGATGGAAGTTTTGGAAATTTGCCGTGTTTGTAACTGTATGATAAAAACAGTTCCAGGATGTTTCATCTCAAAGACTTGGTAGATTCATGTAACCTGATTAAGACGTTGCCATTAGAGTGTGTGTACTGTCTGAAAATAAAACATGAAAATGAAACATGATCACTAAGCAGGTGGTTTTCTTTATTTCTATAGACGTTTAGATAAATTTTGGTTGTGTCAAATGACGGTCAAATGAGGCAACACCTGCACAGAAAGACTTGATTGCTAATCTAATAGGTTATAAAAGATTATTTTTTTAATTAGTATTTGAGAATTCACAGTGTCACAAAGAAAAAGGAAAATTATGAACTGCAGAAAGACACATGGAGGTCAGACACAATCTTCTAGAAATCTCCCTTCTTTGAATGTGAAAGGGAAAAAATTGTGAATCAGGGTTGAAACTTGCAGATTTATCCATTATCCAAATTACAGTAATCCAGTTAAATCTTTAGCAGTTGTTGACAAGCAAGAAACATTTAGGCTCAATTATATTTCAAAGGTAGTTTTTGTAATGACAATGAAAAACATGTATAAAAATATTTTGTTTTTTCAGAGAATCAAGTGTAATTTTTCTTGGGAAAGCAGGAAGGCCTTGCAATGACTCCTATAAATTCCCAGTCAATGATGATTAATGATGGTGACAGACTTACACATGAAATCTTTCTCTTCTAGTAGATAAGAAAGGAAACATAAAAGGTGTGACACATTAATAACTGGAAGAAGGACCAGGAAATACATGACATAACTGGCAGAATAAAGAAAAACAAAAGACAGACTAAAGAACAGCAGTTTGATGTACAGAGAAGGAATGAAAAGAAGTTACATCTGATGATGTTGAAACAAGGAAAAGCCAAAGAGATAATGGGAGGAGTAGGTGACGATGGGAAGATGGAATCAGAGATAAACTGCAGGGATTACCACAGGTGTGTGTGTCGGGTCATGAACTTCAGGTGAACTCGTATCGATGTTTCTGAAGCCCAACAGGTGCAGCAGTCAAACAGGAGTCAAAGAGACAAGCACAGACTTGCTAACACATACCTACATTTGTATTTCTATACTTGCGAGGACCTCCAGTGTTAAATCGCAGTACCTCTATGCATACAACTACATGTCTAATCCTAGTCCTACCTAACCACAACCACAAAATTAAGCCTGAATATCTCAGTCGACCTTTAAAAAAAACAGGACTGATCAAAATGTTCCCTCTTTCAAAGAGACCCTCAAAAGTCAGGATGGTCGTTGAAAAATGATGGACAAACTGGAACCAAATAGACTAAAATGTATCCTATTTAAAAAAAGAAAGACATGAGTCAAAGTGGGGCTCACTGTTTCATTTAAAAGCCACGGGATCAAATATGAGTTGTTATGCTATTTCACATTCACATATACAGACCAATAGCAGTGTAAAAGTAAATGTAATCAGGTTTAGACAATGTATTGATCGCAGGCCTGGCCTGGATACGTGTCCAGTTTCTTACTCTTGTTCACATAACTGCGTGTCCTATATCTACAGGTCTTTTATTTATTTTCTCGTTGTGAACATTACATGATATTTCTATATAGGAGATAGATTCAGGTAAAGGTATTAAGGTAAAGCTCTGGTGTTTAACAGAACAGTAGCTAAATAGATGTTCTATATTGTGAAGGTAGGGCTATAATAGTTTATTATCACCTACAGTTAAATTTGTACAATGATAGTGTTTCAATCCTAGTCTTGGAATGCATCCCTGTGTGACTGCAGACACCTTTCCAGTTATTTAAAAGCTGCAAAGAGGAACTACATACTCATTATAAAGGATGACAAAGTGATCGGCTCAGCACATGTATTTATATTTAAAATAAGATAAAATTGATCCGAAACTGGAATTGAATGGACAACATGATGTTTTGAATACCTGCATGATGACCGAAAGGGCTTTTTCGTATTCATTAAACAGTAACAGACACCAAATCAATGCTAACACATTTACATGTCAGTGTAAAGAAACATGATTACCTCATCTTGAGAGTATCCATAATCAATAGCTTTGATTAACAGGAGAAAGCTGAACCTAATCAAATGATCATGATCATCAAAATGACCAGATGCTACTTTGTACACAGACATGTTAGGATTGGATTTTTAAGGCATTCTGTTCTGTTTCAAATGAAAAATATGAACAAATTTTACATGAATGAATGAGGATGAAGAGACAAAGTAAATGAGAGAGAAGACAAAATTGCAATTGGGAGAAAAAAGTAGGATGTTATAGAGAAGATGAGGAAGAGGGGGAGAATGGGAAGAATGAAGTGAAGAGGAGTATGAAAGAAAAAAGAGAAATAATGTAAGGTCAGAGTAAAGTGAACGATAAAGTGTAAAAAGGGGTAAAGTAGGAAGTAGGAAGAAAACAAAAATGAAAGGGAACATCTGGACCTTGATAGTACAGGTTCAGATGAAGGATAAGGCTTGATGGATTTTGTCCCAGGAAATGTGAGAAAGAGAAAGGATGAAAAGAAAAGTTAAGAACAGATAGATGGAGGAAATCAAAGAAAGACAAGGTAGGAAAAAAGACGAGTGAGCAAAGAAACATGAAGCAAATTTATGGGAAAGGACAAGCAGGAGGAAGCGTGTCTTGGCTCTATGACTTTCCCTATCACCCATTAACATCTAAACTGTTCAGTAAACTCCATTTTTTTATCAGTGCCATCTCACACACTATTTTGACTACATTTGCCCTCCAGTTCTTGGTTTCTTATCTGTTTTTATGAAGGAACAATGGCTTCTTTCAATCGCCTGCCCTCCCTCTCTTTCCAACTCTCTCTTTCTCTCTCCTTCTTCCCTTGTCTTCCTCAGCCTGGCTCCATCCTTGGAATGCAGATTTCCGACCACAGGGTTTGAAGTCGGGCTGGAGGGGAGCTAATTATTATGGAAAAGAGAACTGGACATGGAGGCAAAAAGGAAAAAGATAGAGAATCAGGACAGACAAATGCAGGGAGGGAGACAGGAGAGAGGAGTGCTGTTGTTCATTAGCTGAAGAAAGACAAAAACAAAGAGGTCAAGCGTTCATCTTCATTACTTTATATGTTTAGAACTGAAGTTCTGGTGGGCAGCTGGGGCAGATCCCAGCATGCTTTGTAGACAAGAAAGGAAGGAACTAGTCCAAGCCTATTTGTTAATAAGGCAACTCCCTGGTTGAACCTGCTCTGAAGAACAGCCCTACAGCCTTCAGATAAGTGAATTACCTTCAACATTTAGGCAGATTGAAACTCCTTCAGGATATTTCTCTTCCTGTCCCAAACATGTGAAACAAATGATAGAAACGGATCCTCTCAGGTGGCTTATGAATTCATCCTAACACTAACCCCGTGTCTGCTCATTAACCAAAGGTTGGTTTTTCACTTTGTAGCGCTACAGCAGAAAGCAAGTTACCAAAGTCAACAGGACTTATCCTTTGGGAGACAACATAAAAACAACAGCAACAAAATTCAAAGATTTTCTCAAAAAACTATAAATGAACAAAATAAAAGCAGTGTTTTGTCCATACTAAAAATGATAAATCTTAAATATTCCATTGAAAGTTTGTCGACAAGACAATTGTGATTGTCTTGTCTACAGCCTCTTATCTACCTTTCAGGTCACATATCTGCCAGAACCTATGCCAGTCAGCTACAGATTGAAAGAGGGGTACACCCCGCTCAAGATACCAGCTCATCGCAGGGCCACATGAAAGACAAACAACCACTCACGCTCCCACTCATACTTATGGGCAATTTGGGATGACCAAATCACCTAAGCTGCATGTTTTTGGATCTCACAATGTTCAACAATTCTCTACAAGAACCTCCAGTTCTATATTTGGATTATCACCAAACTTTAATTACCTCTAGGATATGCTATGGTTCATCTTTGGTGACAATTTCATACAAATCTGTCAATTTGCTTTTGCCTAAACAAACCGAACTAATCACATAGCCTCCTTGGTAGAAGTACATAATTTTACAAGTTTAATTTCATCTACAATGCATGATAGTCAAGAGAAATATGAATCACAGCACCAACAGCACTGATATAGTTCTTTTTGGAAGGACTGTTCCCAGGCAAAAAAAGTCAACCACCTTTGAGTTTGACTTCTGGGAGAGAAGTTATTACTCACTTGACCACAAGAGGCCACTTGATGGTTAGTTAGACACATTTCCCTACATTTGAATAATGAAAACGGAAAGGTAGAAGTTGGATTAGGATGGTTTTTGTCTTTAGATTGACAGAGAGACATATTTCAAACGCACAGACGTCAATTCTTTCAGCAGGAAATATTGAATATCAAAGTATGGAGTGAGTCTTTTCATGGCTGTTGGCAGGCCAACAAATGGTGTAAACGAGACAGAAGAGGAGAGGATATTCCCTCATTCAACTGTACATGACCTGGACGTAAAATGAATCCCAGACTTATAAATGTGAGTTTGTCATTAGCTGACACTTGAAGAGTTCATTTAGAAAACCCGCATTTCCCAAACAGTACTAGTATCCCTGCGGACCACCGAGGTAAATTTACAGAAACCAAAAAAATGTTTTAATCCATTTTGGGATCTTTGATGTATAAAAGTAGTGATTTGCATCAGCTGAGATTCCAACCAACTGAATATAATTCTGCCAAAGACTGTGCTGAAAGCTTGTCATTGGGTGACATGTTCATTATTTATTTCACCGCCGGCAGTATCTGTGCCAACACAAGCTAAATGGAGAGACGGTTTGAATTGTAGCCTTAGGATTGGCCCAGTAGTGAGAAGGAAGAAATTTGCTAATTGCCCTGCCATTAACTAATAATGTGGTGCATACAGCTTAAAGTTTAAGTGACTTAAGCAGTGTTTTGTTATATTTTGCAATTTATTGGAGGACTTTGTGTTTGACTTCTTCTTGGCTGGGCAGGAACTATGCTAATCTACACTAAATGCCTCCTGGGTCATTCAAAGTCACTTCTACACTTTAAAGTCCAAATCAGAGATAACGGTTTGCTCCAAGGGAAATATTCGATCTGACTAGTCTTGCTTTCCCATTTCAATCATACAGAACACTACATACATGTAAATAAATAAAGATTTATATCGTGTTAACCTTCTCTTATTGCCTGCCTCTTGCTATCACTGACATAGATTTGAGGGAATCTAACCAAATAGTACATTCAATTCTTCTTACTGGTGGGCTTTTGTATGCAGTTGTGACAATTTCTTTATAATCAAGTGTTGTTGCTTTTCCTCACATTCTCACTCCACATGAATGAACCTTTCAGGTTCACTTCTTTAGAAATTGCTGACCCATAGTTGTAATTTTGTCTTTTATCCCAAATGAAAATAGCTTGCCATGACTTTCAAGAATTTGCCCAAAAGTATGAATCACCCAAGTATCAAACAAGAAAAAAAAAAAAAAAAAGAATTGTGGATCTACCAAGACCAAGACCGCTTCTTTTCACAATAAAGCTCAGCATTTTGGTCCATAAAACTTTCAAGACAAAAACCAAATAGTAAATTTTCAGCAGTAAATCAGTTCACAAGGGAACAAAAAGTGATTTGTAGTTAAAATGGCTTGAAATTATGATTATGTACTTGGGGCAAGGCTCCACTCACAGCGCTATTTATGTTTAGTTATATCCAAAGTGCAGTGATGATGAACTGCATCTGATTTTTGGTTATATGATGCATGGCTCTTAAATAAAAAAAGACGATGCAGATATGGGTCGTAGTTGCAGCAGTGTCATAACGTAGATGGCAAAAGTTTACTTTTGATAAAATTGAACTCAAAGCGTGTGTTTGTGAATGTTTAATGTGCAGATACAAACAAATAACATGTTTTTGTATATGTCATGTGCCATATATGTGGAGACACAGTCAGATTTTGTTTTTGCCATGGAAATTATATTGTAGTCACTAATTTGGTAGATAAACCTGATACGTTGTTGTTAATTTTCAACACCTGGAGGCTTCTGAGGATAATAATAATAATAATAATAATAATAATAATAATAATAATAATAATAATAATAATAATAATAATAATAATAATAATAATAATAATAATAATAGGGGGCGGCAGTGGCTCAGCGGCAGAGCGGACGCCTTGGGACCAGACAGCACCCAGCCATCGGCGGCTCGATTCCCGCTCCAGCCAGACATCTTCGGAGTGTGAGCTGACAGTGGGAGGTGTCAGCTCACCTTCCAACCACTGCCGAGGCACCCTTGAGCAAGGCGTCGTCCCCCCCACAAGCTGCTCATTGGGGCGCACTCCGAAGTCACGACCCGTCCCTCCACCTCTCTTGTACAGATTGTCACTAACTGCATTCCTACAGGCCCCTAGTATTTGTTGTGTTCAGGGGGCCTGTATACGATGTTTGTGTGTGTGTATTCTGACTAACACATATATGCATGTACAAAAAAAACTTGAGTGGAAAACATAATTTCCCCATTGTGTGGACAAATAAAAGTGTATTATTATTATAAATAATAATAATAATAATAACAATAATAATAAAGGACGGAGAAATAATCTGTTTGTCTGTCTGACATTGAGTTTTTGGATTTACGGGAATTAGGTGAATAGATCATGACAAGAAAGGAAAGAACATTGTAAAAAAAAAAATAGAGCCAAAAGTTTAAATGGATAGAGAAGGTCTGGAAGAGAGAGACCACAGGAGATAAAGATGAGACCATAATGAGGGATTCCATGCTCAGCTGTGCTTCAGTTCCTGCTCTTGGCAAAGCCACTGACACGACCGCGACTGAGCAAATCACCTATCCACCCAAACCTTCATCTCTCCATAAACACACACACACACACACACACACACACACACACACACACATGCACACAAACACACACTCTGAATTAAAGCCACCCCCTCCCATTAAGCTCCGAGGGGGAGATATTTGCGGGGAGCGCCTGATTTGAAAACAATGTGCATTCCAGTTCGCTTCCCTGTCCCTGCTCAGAGACAAACAAGACTGTGGTTCCCTCCCCAGAGACTCTTGTGTGTGAGAGACTTCTCAGAGTTTTCCACAATCATCAAAGATGCAATCAAAGATGGAAAGAGAACAAAAGAGCGAGAGAGGGAGAGAGAGAGGGAGAGAGAGGGAGAGAAAGACAAAAGCTGTGCTTCTATCTGCTCATTTTTACATTAAATCCCAGCAGAAAAGGATAATATCTGGCTTCCAGGCCCAAATCAGCCTCATGAGGTGATCAGGTCAGACGCATCTTCCAAAAATACTTTACAAATTTCAACATCAGCAATTAATAACAAAGAAACTTCAAGGCAACATTAAACTTTAAGGGTGTTCATGGTGTAACAGATGTTTTTTTTTTAAACCCAGGATATTGTCCTCAAGGGCTGCTTGTGGTCCTCACTGCTTGTATCCAATAACAATTCTCTATGCCAGCAGCCAAATTAGCTAGTGTTCCCTATAATTATTATTATCGTTAATAATAAGGGTGAGCAGTAGCATGTAAGACTTTCTGGCAGGTCGTTGCATTTTGTTAGAACTATAATATGTATTTTTCCATAATGTTGTGTTTTAATTGTCTCTTCTGATCCATACTAGACTTAGTCAGCATTTTTCACAAAATATGGGGATTTAACAAGAAAAAAAGAATTACATCAGAGGTAATCCTAGGTTTTGCACAATCAACCAATACAGACATTCTTACATGATGATTGGGTTACATCTTTTTTTGCATAAATCATGGTGGAACCTTTTTTCCTTTATCAATAGTTGGTCAATCATTAAGGCCTTGTTCAGACTGGCAGCCAATATCTGATTTATTGCCCATCCAGATTGATATCGCATATCACGTTTGTAGTCTGAACAGTCCCATACCACATGATATCCGAACCTGCCATGTGTCACGTATATGATTATGTTCTATAAATCAGAATCTTTTACAAATCTACTCTAAGAAGTGTCTCAAAAGGTCTGCTCATAAAATAAATATAAATCCGGCAAAGCCATTGGTTTTATTTGGTTGCTTGGGGGAAATGGAAGAAGATGGAATCATCTGGAATGGTATTATCTCCATACACATTTGTTACAGCTCATATGTTGGCGACCAGACATGATCACCTGATGAGTGTTACCATAACCCTGCTTTGCTTTTTAAGTTGATTCTCCAAATCATTCACTGGCAACTTTCAGCTTCACTGGCCGCCTTCGGGTGTGTCGGCAGGAACATTAATGTGTCGGCTTTATCAGAACTCTACAGAGGTTTTGTCAAGCTGAAGAAAACTTTCAATTTTGATGGAAAATTAAGGTCCGGCATCCTTTTTCACATGTTAATGTGGGGAGTGTTTAATAAAAAAAAACACACCTCCACCAAAACCAGTCACATTTGTTTTACTTCCTTGACCCCTGATCTACCCCTCCACAAAGGACAGTGGAAATCAGCTCAGCGGCTTTTGTTTAATTAGGGAAAACATCAAGTCATACTTGAATTGTCAAAGACAGCGGAAAAAAAGTTCCAGGGTCTGTGTGTTTCTCCAGATCTGCATTGAAATTTAAAGGGTTTTTCCCTAACCTTCGCTACATCTGTCCACTGAATTTAATGGAAATCCCCCTGTGAATATTTTTGGAGTGATGGACCTAAATTACTTTGCTGTAATTACACTTTTGCTATCATTCAACAAGCTTCTATTGGAGAAGCAATAGTGAGGTGGAGGAAACATGAAACCAAGAACCAACTACAGATGCGTTTGTTTGAGAACTTTCCTGCACGGCTGTAATATATTGACCTGAATCTGTGCAAGCAGTAGAAGTCCAATCTGTAGGCACCTCTACAAAACCTCATATGACACACATGATCTGAGAAATTATGCCGGAAATAGCAGTGGGAAAAACATTTAAAAGAGTGATTAAGTGGGATTGGAAGGATCTGAAGAGGCTTTGGATGTTATGAGATCGGTGAAGTCACCAAACGAACTACAGATATTAAAAGATATTAAAAGGTCACGTTGACTTTTGACCTTTGAGTGCCACTTTTGCTGTTGGCCTCAGTCTGAAAGCACGAGACAAATGGCTTCATGTAATTTTAAAACTGTTTCTGTTGTTTCAGTGATGCATGAATATGACACCACTAAATCACTGGTTACTGGATGTCACAGCTTTGAACTGAATCTGTTTACAATTTGTAGACGGAGCAGAATTTTCTTGGGGTTCTATTGTTTTTCATGCCAATAAAACACACTGGAAATGGAAGTAAATTAAATGACCTTACAATGAAATGACAGAGATGGAGAAAATGAAAGTATCATCAAGGTTATGACCTTAAAGTTGGAAGCTGTGAGACAGAACAATCCCTGACGACGCAAATTCGCAATTTACTGTAATTATTACAAGATGAGAGAGTAAAGGCATAGATGTTCATGTCAGAGATGTGTGTATGTGTGTGTGTGTGTGTGTGTGTGTGTGTGTGTGTGTGTGTGTGTGTGTGTGTGTGTGTGTGTGTGTGTGTGGGACACGGGGGAAGTGTGTCAAATGTTTAAGGAGCCTGACGACTCATTTCTTGGAACAGAAGCCCATAATTGACTAATACAGAGCAGAGAGAGGGAAAAAAAAAGTTTCATTGGTGATAAATGGCTGAAAGATAGCTAAAGGTTTGACAATTCTCAAAAAGACCCAAAAAAACAAAAACTATAAAACAAAAGCCATGCTGAATGTTATATTAAATTCACAACTGTACAACATCAGGTTCTGCTTATACTGTATGTGTACTCTAATGTTTAAATCTTCCTTAAGCAATTAAATTCACCCTGGTTTATTGTCATTTCAAGTTATTATCATCAAACCATTGGTTTTAGGTTTTTTTCTCTGCAGCCATCGAGATTTATAAATCTACATGACGATTTGAAGCCCCTAAATGTTATCTTGGAGCAACCCATCTAGAAAACTACCCGATCTGATTTTTCATTTAAAAGCCATTTGGGTCCATCAAAATGAGTCTCTCAACTACTGACTACTGTTTTTGATGAACTGACTTTCACAATCCCTAACTTTTCATTAAAATTCCATCCAGATCCTGTTGTGAAAAGTTTCATCTAGGAAGTATTTTCCTCAACAGAAGTGAACTGTCCCTTAGTACTGAGCCTTTTACTCACAGAGAATCGATTCACACTTGTGATGAGACAATCACATTTCCAAATCATGGCATTAATAATATCAGTTGAGCATGCTGTATTGATGTTAGCGTTAAGGTAAAGCACCATTGCAAACTACAGTTTACAGAGCTGCAGCCTCTACAGCGTGGAATCTTGTTCCATTTCAAACAAATGCTGGGACATTAATCACACACGGCTCTCTTGACCAGACGTCTCAAATCCTTCGAAATATAAAATTGCTTGAAAAGCAAAATAAAGTTCAAGACTGTAACTTGAATCTTTGAATTAACAACTGTGTTTTTTAGCGAATGCTCTCAGGGTACATACAGTAAGACAAATGTTTTTCTTTTGTGATTAGACAAAATGAAAAAGAAAAATAACTTGGAGTATGATTGTGAACTGTGTGAGATGAAGATCTGCAGACACACACACGCATACATATCTCTAAACGTGAGAGATAAGGTGAAAAAAGAAAGAACCATCTGTAAGAAGAAAGGGTTAACTCAAGGACACAATCAATAACAGGATGGATGAGAATGATGGTGATTATGGTGAAAAGTGAACGCCCACTGGCACCGCTGACGCCACTGGCTTCTTTTTTCTTTTCAATGGAAACAGTATGGAGTTATTTACACTGCAGATCCAATCCCAGCTTGTACCACTGTGTTTGAGTGCCTTCATTTTCACAGGGATACTAACAGGATTTAGCTGAGCCATTTGACCATTAAGCTAATTATCCTCTGTCTCCACACACACATACCAACCTCCAATCAGCATTCAGATATTCAATCCCCTCCACCTGAAAGTTTCCAGCTCCTTTTCCGGAAAACCAAAACTTAAACACAGGAGCCGAGACTGGCTATTTTCCTAGACTGACATTCTCAGACCATTCCCAATTATTATGAAATACCCTGAAAAACATAACAAGAGATGCATGTGTGAATATACACACGTGTAGATGGACAGACACACACATATACAATGGTAAAACGGGTGTTTTCTCATGAGCACACCCAGTCTTGGAAGCCTCTCTGAGGCCAGGCTTAAGCTTGGGTGGACATTCGGTTTGTGTCCAAAATCAAATTCACATAAGTGATACAGTTAGAATGTCAACAACTTTTCACAAAGGACCCTTTTATAAATTACATCATGAGAAAGAAAGAAATCAGGAAATGTAGGAAAGACCAATTAGGAAGAAAAATACAGCCAAGTGGACAAGGTACACAAATAAATACAAAAAGAGATGTACTGTATTAAATCTGATCACTGCATAAGCAACTGATTTTAATATCATCACCAATAGGAATCAGACATGGTGGGACTGCACACCAGAAATCAAACAATGAGGATGCAACCAGAGGTGATTTTAACAGGGTGATATGAAGGACGTCTTCATGGATCGGGAAGAATCACTTCATTATTTAGATTGCATGCCAAGTGCATCCTCTATAACTAGCTGAGCTTGGGATGGACAGCAATAAATAAATCAAATAACCTGTGCTCTCTTTGCATTTAAATACAATAAATTACCTCTTGAGTTTTTGACCATAATGGGAATCCCTCATCCACAATAAAAGACAAGTGGATAGAGTTCTTAGTGGCTTTTGGTAATTGCTTTCAACAGTTGGATGATTCCAGATTGCACATTTCAACATCTACCAGATCCATCAGGATCAATTAAGTGAACACAGTGTTGGATTCTAGTTGCTTAACCAAAATATGAAGCGAAACTGAAATGATCTTGTGGTGACACTGAAACAAGTGAGGTGAATAAATCAAATGGTTTAGTTAGGTGAATTACTTAAATAACTAAATCTATTAATAGGTCAGTTATTATGTGTGTATGTCTACACATTAAATGAGAATAGATGCTTTCCTGTGAACAAGGATTAGTACTATGTTTGTTTGTTGATTTCATACTCTTACGCTGTGCCAAATTGTGGAATGGCGTTCCAGTTCAGGGATTAACATTTGCAATAAATGGTCATCTGCATATAAAAAAACCTATTAACCTGGCCACACCCATTATTAACGGTTATCTCAATCTTTTTGGATAAGGATACAGCTGACAGAGACGTTAACCATCCAGGATTTAATTAATTTAGCAGACAGTATACAAGATTACCACTAATAATGATAGGCCATTTGGTGGCTTCTTAAAATAACATAAAAACAGTCCTGGTGAAATCAAACAAAACACATGGAGATGTAATTACAAATACTTCAAAGATAGAGAATGTCCTTCCAAAAACATTTCCACAAAGATTTAAATCTGTCCTATTTGAAAAACATTTTTTTGAAGGAGAACTCCTCATTATATGGAAAAATTATTTGAATAAGTTTAGATTAGTGGCTGACTGTTCTATTAATCAAAGGCAAACCTCTTGAAATGCGTCAAGTGGTCACGGTGCTCTCCTAAACAAATAGTGTGCCTGTTGATGAAGGGTGCTGTCAGGGATGAACACATTGGACATCTTACCCAAAGCTGTGTGGAGAATGGAGAAGAAATTACACCCTTAATATAGATTGAAATCCATTTGTGGTCTTGGTGTGATCGGCCAAAATGCTTTACTGTAAGACAAATTAAATGTGGCTTTGGAAATGTCTAGAAAATCTGTAAAATACGTTTTTTACAACCTCCCTGAGGTGTAGAGCCCCATTTCTTCCCCGGGATCCAGCTTTCAACTGTACATGAAAGTGGGAACATTTGCCAACACGTACAGCTTCCATTTTGAAAAGGAGAGGCTTTTATTTTGAAGAAGCTCACATGGTTTATTTATTTGTGCCAACCAGCTGATGGGAAACAGTGGAAAATGAAGCCAAGAGAGAGAGCAGACACATTTATCTTTGGTTCACACTGAGCAGGACACTGAACACCGGTTGCACTGGTGAACAGATAAAGGTACTGTACACGCCTCCATTGACAGAATATCCGAAAGAAACAACTCAGGTTTTCTCTTTGGCTGAAAAGCCAAACTAGATGATAAAATTCATTCAGTAACAATGCTTTCACTGTGTTCTTCAGAGGTAACACAGTGAGTAGGCTACGTGTGACAAGGAAAGAGTGTGTTGTCCAGGAGTCAACTGCATGAGTCATATCAGATAGATTTTCTTTGGAAATCATGACTGTTTTTTTTGCCCATGTCCGTTTGTTTGTTGGTTGGATTGTCAGCAGTGTTATACTAAAACTACTGGATGACTTCCTGCAAAACTTGGGGTATGAGCCCGGAGAGAACCCAGTAAATTTTAATGCAGATCCAGGTCAAGAGTCTACTTTCTTTTCCCACTTTCTTTGACACTGACAAATTTCTCCCAATCAATTTCCACATAACTTTGCATCGGGGTGGGGCACAGGCCAGCACAAACTGTAAGCATTATGAAATCTGTCTATCTATCTATCAATCTATCTATCTGTCTATCTAAACTACCCGCCTGCTTGCCTATCTGTTATCTAATTGCTGAAGAGAAATGCATTTAAAAAAAAGACCATTCACCACAACAAACCATAATGTCCCAACACAAATCTAACATAAAACTGTTTGACCATGTAAGAAATGATTTGCAGCTCCTATCTATTTTTTGAGAAGTGTTCATGGGTATATTATAGCCATGAACTGTTATTGTTTTCTTGCCAAACATGAAGTACATCATTCCAGTTTCTGGCCACAATCATAAGTAAGCCTTGAATAAGCCAATGCCTTCCTAAATTGTATCCATGTATCTTTTACTGTCACCACTATAAACTGTAAGTGTGGTCTTTCTGGTTCTTAGAGGTCAGAAATCATTTGTGGATCCTGGTAAAGAGAACAACTCACAGTCGAGCCTCTGAATCTGACGTTACGATTGGCTGAGCTGTCACTCACTGGAACCAATCAGAGAAGCCAACTCAGTCTTATCCCTGATCAACCAAGATGAATAACTAGAACAGATCAGTAGACACAGAAAGAATAATATATGCACTGACCATGCAAAAGGTGAAACTCACTCCTGTAGGTAGACTTGTGTTCTTTGCATAGGCAAACTGCTCACATGTATCGTCAAGGGGTTGCAGATTAACGCAATTCTTCAAATTTAACAGCAGAAAACAGTATGTCTCAGCAGATGTTCATCAGAATGTGCACAAAAAATATTCCAACCAAACACATAATCCCCCTCTTAGATTCCTCCTTTCAAAGATAATAATGGACCATACCACAAAGCATGTGCTTCATGCTTTGAGTATGACATCCCTCCAGTTGAGCTCACAAACGGGAACTGCTGAAGCCAACAAACACTGTGGGTTTTTAAATGTTTTGCTTGTACAGCACACTTTGTGTTTCTCTTCACTTGGTGGTAGAAGTTATTTTAATTAGAGGCACTCAAAAAACAGGCCTTTTAGATCATGTCCGTTGAATTAATTTGACATTTTTCTATGTCTGTTGCTTTTGATGATATGATAAAGAAAACTCACCTTATTTGAACCTTAGAACTTTTACTCTGAACACATAAAGAAAAACTTTTTTTTGTGGCAGTTGCTTTATGATGATGCCATGTTTTATTTCCAGTAAAGAACAGGTAACACAACATGTTATCACTGTGTAAACATGCAAATAGAAAGAGTAAATTTATAATTGTGGTCTGATGTTGAGATATTGGGTCAAACGGACCCAAAATTGGTTGATTTCCCCCCACCCCAAGATTTAGTGTAGCATTTGAACTCTATTTGGGCTGATGCGGAACAAGAGGATGTAGATGAGGTCAGTGATGAGGATGAGGTCAGCACAAGTTTCATCACACTATTGCCAATTCAACAGTGGAGGTATTGAATTAATGTGCCGTGAGAATTATTAATTATTGTACTGTAAATTGTTTTGTTTAACAGGGGAAAAACACATCCATTTTCTTTGTGATCATTTTTCTGTTCTTGTCCAAATCTCAATCTTTACCCCATCATCAACCCAGACTTTCAGAGAATGGACTCCTCATCCTTTGTCTTCCTTCCTTCTTTCACTGCCTCTGTCCTTCTCTATCTTCTTTTTCCATCTCATCATCTTTAATCCAGATGCCATGTTGTTGATGAATTCAATCAGAAGCTCATTTGTCACTGCCTGGAAAACAGACGGGAGGCATGGGAGTATTCTGTGCTCTGACATACCATGAAAACAATTGTTGGATAGTTTGACTGAACTTGGTTGTCCTGAGAAAACCTTCTGCAACGCATCTAAAAGGTCAACTTTTACAGAAGTAAACATGGTTGTTCCACTTGCAAATGTGATATAAAACAAACTTTTCCAACTCTGCCTCCTGTGAGTTGGAATCCCTACCTGATTCAAGGGGACAGCCAAAGGTTACCAGATGCTAAATAACACAATGCAAAGCTGCATAAGAATTAATCTAAATATGAGTCAGTGCATATTAACGTCATGCAAATTTAGAATGTAACTCTGTAAAGTTTGTTCATTCTGTCACGACAAAAATGCCCTCTGATTGATTATTAACTTCTTTTTTCTTTTGTGAAAACTAGAGGGGGTTCAGTTCCCTCCAAAAAGCCGACAAACTGACCCAATTTTGATTTGTATAACCGAGAAATGAATTTATTTTCTTGAGCAATGAAGTCCCTCAATTGGAATCTAGGTTTGGATTCAGATTCTTCCTTCCTAGTAGATGTTCACTGATTGATCATGATAGTTTGAGCAGGGAAAATTTGATGGCCAATTAATCAATCAATATTCTTTTGTTTAAAAGGAAAAGAAATTAGACTACAATGGAAGTCCTGTAATATAACCTAAAGTAGACAATGTGAATCTCTGCCAAGGCATTCTTCATGAAGTTTTCCTTGTTAAGCTCACCTCTTAATGTGTTTTATGGCTGCACTTCCATCTTCACGTGTCTTCACACCTTTCTTTTCTAAATAATCTGTAATAGCACTCACCTCCATATCAAAACGATTGCAATCATCTCATTTACAAGGTGATGGATGGATGTCTTTTCTCTGACATCATGTAGTATTACTTTCCAAAATATTCCCACCTTGCTAAATAATGTATTGAACACAGTAAATTGTCACTCAATGTAAACCACAAGGTAAAGAATCTGTTGATATGGACATAACTTCTTGTGAAGCTGATCGGGAAAGAGTAAGAAGAAAATAATACTGTTTTCCCTTTGCTCTTCTTTTTCAGTTCTTTCATTACAGCAATGCAACAATCAAGCCCTGCAATGAAGCAAAACAGGCCTCTGATTTTGAAAGTCAGGTTACATTAATTATGCATGTTGCCCCGTGGGCTTCAGCTGCACGGAGTATAAGAGACCAGTAGTGCATCAAAAATCTCATTTTTATCATTATCAAATCAATGATATGTGCTTTACTGCAGGATGCACACAGTCCAACATCTTTTGGGGGGAAAAAATTCAGAAGGGAATAATACAGCAACAGGGGCAGAGAGAAAGGGCAGAGCAAAGGAGATGGAGAGATCCAGGTTTTTTTAATTACAACTGCTGAGAAAATGACAGTGAAAAAAAAAAAAATGAAGGAAAGAGGATTGAAGGTAAAAAAAAAAAAAAAATCAATCCCTTTCAGAAATTTTCCTGGTTTTGTATTTTTCAAATTATCATTCTGTGGTCTGTAATTAGGTTTGCACATGTGAGTGTTCACATGTGCATTCTGCAAAATACAATCTGCATTTCAGTGAGGAGCAGCCCAGCTGTGTGACCGGGCAGTGTGTAAAAGTGTGCATGTGTGAAAAAATATGACAGAGAGAGAGAGTGATAGTGTGTGTATGTATTTTTGTGTGTGCGCATGTGTGTGTGTGTGTGTGTGCTGGAGAGAGATGGATTACTGATGTTGACTGTGTGTTACAAGTCCCACTGCTGTGCTAAGAGATGTTTTATCAATCTGGCACTCAGGTACGACATTTAGCAAAGACAACCCACATCCCGTTCACACACACACACACACACACACACACGCACACACACATGCACACACGTAAAAAAAATAGAAAAGTAAAAACATACTAATAATAGAATACTCTAATAATGGAACAAAAAACAATCTCCTCATGTTGTATGGCCTCTTAAGTTTTAAGTCTTTACTGTACTTCCTTAAGACCGACTGATATTGATGCCCTTCATATATGTCTTATATGTGTACATTATACATGAAGTTACAAGTGCACTATGATTAGATTAGCATAAATGTAAAGTGTTATGAAAACCAGTGATCATAATTATGTCCACAGAGAAATCAAATTCACAAGCCCTCTAAAGCTGACCGATTAACATGATATGTGATACATAATATTTTATCCACTTCTATTTTAAATTCTAGCAAATAAGTTGAAATTCTATGTTTCCCAAAATCCTCTGTTAAATGTCAGTTTTTTTGTTTTACATATACAGTAAAGCATCATACTCAGAGAAACTTAGATGCAGCAAATGACCTTAGCAACGGTTACCAAGCATACAAAACCAACACCATCCCAAACACATTGATGTCATTGCTATAAGAAAAAGGCTTCTCTGTGCTAACACAGTCTCTCTCATTAACAGTCGTGTGTAGATATTAGCATTGTCGAGTTTGGGAGCTATCAGCACTGCTGTGACGATAGAAGTCATCAATCATAAAACAGAACAACTGAGTGGACAGCAATGACATCATCATCATTGTGGCCAAATCACCAACATGTAAAGGTTTATTTTGCTGTTATAGCTCATTTGTCATCCTAGCCAGCAGTTTGTCTTACCAAGAAACTCTACAGTCACAGCAAACACGCAACAATACAACCTTTCTGTGTTCAGTTGTGCAGCAGCTGCAGTATTTAAATCTAGCCTGTAGGAAATAAGGCAGATTAGTTGTGTAGATGTTGTTAAAGAGCCATAATGTGTTGCTGGAGTGTGTTAATAACAATTCTGATAATGAGCGCAGTTTGCTTTATTTTTATCATCATTCCTACCATCCCAGTCCCTGCCATCAATCATACCCCAAATCATCTTGACCTGAGCCACAGTTGCGTCATCAAAGTAATAATTCCGTCAGATGAGATAAGGTTTTCATTGGATTTCATTTACAGCATCGGAGGGACAAAATATTGGATATGATGGAAGAACTCAATATTATACTATAAAATAAATTAAAAACAGAAAAATTGTCACAAGAATAAGAAACAGCAATACAGAATTTTAAATTTTTGTGACCCAAATAAATAAATCCTTGAAGTAAACATAAGAAAAGTGAAACCACTGATTTGATGAATAATAAAGGCGACAAAGCTTTTTTTCCCCAGAAACCTTCCTGTCTGTTACTAATGGTATTTTATTCATTCTCTCAACTACAAATGGCGACAAAAGCTAAGCTATCAGCCAAAAATGGAAATCAGAGTATCTTAAATTTCAACTATGCAGCGCGCTGTCACTCTTTATAGTGATGTGCTCTGGGATTTAACCCCATCCATAAACCACAGTGGTTCATTCCTCGTATGTCAGCTAGGAGTAATACCTGGAATTAGATATACATCTTTAACTTAGATATTCTCTTCTGATGTTGTTTTAATGAGCTGAGCTGAACTGATGGAGATGTTGCAGCTTTGTCAGCACCAAACAAATTCATCAACCTATTTGATGGGGACACAAAGACTTTCCACTAATCTTAAAGGAAATGAAATAAATGCAGGTTTCACTCAGTAAGTAGTACTTAGACTGCATAATTTAGCACTGTTCACTTTGCACCTAAGACACTTACCTCCCTCCATTCATGCGGCAATTGTCTGCAGCCTGAAGTAGTCCTGGTAAAAAAGTTGAGACAAGGAACGGTACAGGCCAGATTCTGAGTAATACCTTAATAAATTAAAAAAAACTAAACTGATCAAGCTTTTTTTTTTACATCTAAATGTCTTATCTGTACAAGGTCTAGTTTATAGCAAATATCAAGGTGGTTTTTGTATTTTTGGATGAAGACATTACTGTGGACTGAGGAGCTTTGTAACTGCTAATATTCCTGTATTTTATTCCAGGATATAAACCACAGTGGCTGGCCGACTGCAAAGGTTTTCTGGCTCATCCCTCTTTTTCTTTTTTTTTTTTTTTTTTTTTAGTCTGTCTATTTTTGGATCCAATAAAGACAAAGTGCACAAAATATGTCTAATTGCAGGTATGACAGAGAAAGAGAGGGAAATTATCACCAGCCTCCAAACTATGATGGTGAAACCTTTCCTGTGGGGGATAAAATGTTGGTTGATACAGTGGCTGGATGTGGGTAGCTTGAAGACCAGAATAGTTCTGCTCTGAAAGTAAATGTGTCTGGGTTTCATCACAGCTAATATCACTGTATTCTATTCCAGGATATAGTCCAATCCAAAACCACAGCAGCTGGCCGAGGATTCCCTCTGGCCTCAAGCATGGATAATACCTGGAATGAGACACAGATCAGTTACTCTCTCTGGGACATTGAGGGCCTGTACTGATGGTTTTGGCTCGTCGCCGCCAACAGCCGATCTTTAATACAGTATCTTTGAATTTAGACTTCCACTTGAACTCTTTTCATGCCAATGGCTGCCACAAAATTACAAGCATTCAATGGAAAAGCATCTGAAACAGCATACGGGCAATGGAAAATTCTGATCTAAAAATAATGAAATATGTTCCAGCATAAAATTGTGGAACTCCTTCAGAAACCAACTGAATCATGTCTAATCTTGTGAGACAAATTAGTACAACGTCTTGATCAACCCTTAAAACAGAAGCAACTTTGAAGGTGATAGACGTAACACCTGCCAGTTGAGTAATTCAGGATATCAGCATTGTCCAATGAAAATAGCAATGCTCCAAATAGAGCCATAGCAACTTTGCTCGTGTGCTTCTCTTCCTTATTTCCTCTTTGAAGGACATTTTTTAAATTTGTGCACGGAGGAAACTAAAGAGTTACTTATTGTAGTTTAAAAGTGGAAATTTTGGGGAAACTTTAAGCTCTTTAAAGATTGGATAGGTTCAGGTTAGTAGATGTTCAAAACAATATCCTATCTACAAAATTGTTCTTAAATTATTTCCACACACATATTTTCACTAAATAATTGTTTGACTTATTCTGACAAAACCAGTTTGGTCAGTCTTGGTAAGTCCATACACACAACAAAGCAGCAGCATCTAATATTAAATATCTTAATTATAAGGCTTTTAATTGACTTTTAATATGGTAAAAAAAAAAAAAAAAGCTGGTATTGATTCCTCTATATCTATATAACAAGACCCTTCTGAGAACTTAGTTACCTGTGTAGAAAACAAGATTTCAAAGTACTTTTGAGTCAGTATAATTCAATTATCAAAATACCTTTTAAACCTGGAAGTGACACATTAAAAATCACCTACTTTTTATTTATGACAGACAAATTAAAAAAAAAACAAAATTAAAAAGAACAAAAAATGTTTCCCTCCATTTTCTGTGAATGCAATGTTAAATCAGGAATTCTGCAGTATATTCTGATTTGTTTCACAATACAGCCCCATGTATTACCATATCACAAAATTCACTTCAGTACAGAATTCCTCAGCATGTATGAGGAGATCATAATGCTCTGAATTATCCACTGGTTAAAAAACATCAAATCAAGTCTAGCAGTAAAGCATTGTGTACATGTAACAGAAGAACAACAAGTTTAATATCACTCTCCTAATGCTAGCTGTTTCTCACTAATGTAAGCCTACTCAGGTGAAAAAAACTTCACCAAAAAAATGACCCATTGCTCCTTTGTTATCTATTTACTACCAAGACGCAATGTTAGCTTTGACCTACTTCATAATAAGAGAGGGAAAGTAGCTAAATGCTAACAATAGATTTTATAATAGGTCCATCACGTATTTTGTTTTACATTTAAAAATGTTCTGGATCTTTTACCATTTACCATTTGTTTCACTTGGAAAATGGTCAAACAGTAAGTCAGATTCATGGCATTCATAAAACCTGAAACCTGTCACATTAATTTCATTTGTGTAATTCTCACCATATTAACAGTCCATGCTGATTCTAGATGGCAGTTTTAATGTGGGAACATGCCTTCACACATTAAACTTCTCTCTTTGACTACGAATGCGACCCGCTCTCGTCAGACTCATCACAGACTCACAGCTCCTTCCACATGTGTTTTCTATCTGTTGTCCTGGCTGTCTCTGTGTATCTGAGGCCGAGATCTCTATTCACTCTTTGCATGACCCTCGCTCTCTGAACAGAAGCAGGCTCCGGAGGGAGAGAGGGTGGAGTGTCTGTGAATGCATCTGTTCATATACAACCCCGCTATGAACACGCAGTAACGACTTGTCGTGTAAAAATACTTACTTTTAAACCACAAACGGAAGAAAATGAAAATATTAATTTCACATAATTTCTGTCAAATCAGATAAAAACAACTATATATCGAATCTATAGTCTTTTTCATCCTCCACAGATGTAAGGGGATCATGGGGAAAGCCACACACAGGCTACCGAACAATGCTGTTAAACGACTTGATGAAAACAGCAATTACTATCAAAGTACCTTACATATATCTTTCATAATATACTGATTGTTAATATGATGCATATGCCTTTTATTTTTTTTTCTGTACAACAGAGCAACCATGTGATAAATCATAAATAATAGTATATCCACATCTATCAATTTTGGTTTATGACCAAATATCCACAAAATTACAGAAAGTACCATCCTTGTCAATAAATCTCTGCTTAATAAGAAGCAAATGTTACCATGCTAATGAGATAAACTACTGTGTTTACAATTACAAGGACATGCTTATATGCCAGAAAACAAAGTCTCTTCTTTGTGTTGAAAAAGGTCTGAGTTCAAACCACTGAAACGCTGCAGTATGCATTCAAGGGCCATAGGCAGCAGTGTACCCTTTTGAAATTCATCCGTCTGTCCGTCCATCCATCCGTCCATCCATCCATCCATCCATCCATCCATCCATCCATCCATCCATCCATTGAGCCTATCCCAGCTGACTATGGGCGAGAGGCAGGGTACAGTCCGGATGCATTGCTAGCGCATCACGGAGTCACATGAAAGACAAACAACCAGTTACAACTACTTTCAATTTAGATTCATGAATTCACCTACTGTATATTGCACCTTTTTTGAGGTGGGAGGAAGCCAGAGAACCCAAAGAGCACCCAAGCTGACACGGGGAGAACAAACTAACTCAGCACAGAAAGGTGTCAAACCCGGAACCTTCTTTATGTGAGGCAGCAGAGGCACTCACTGTGCCACCGTGCTGCCCCCATATAGACATGAATTAACACAAATGAAACTTGACAGTCAAGCAATGTTTTCTTTTCTTTTTTTTGCTGTTGTATTCTATTGAGGTGCTGTATGAGGCTGGAAATGTAACAGCAATGAGGTCTTGTTGTCTTCCAGTGGAGGTATGTTTCACCCATTTAATGGAAATAATATGGTGACATTGTCAAATGTCATGGACATCTCGAGTGACAAATGCTTTTGTTCAGATTTAATTAAGATAATCATTAAAAGTTAATAAGGACTAAAATATGGGTTGTTATTATCCTAGAAACGACCCTGACGAAGAACTGATGAAGCCTTTCAAGAAACTTCCTCAAAGTCCAGTGGATTGATTTAAACAGCTTTGGATAACTGTGACCTGGATAACTGAGAACCTACACAGACATCAATAAATACAGTGGTTTGTTTTTGAATCCCTGAGTCTGACTATTCATTTACAGAGGAAACAACTGTGAAAACACAGCTGTAGAGAAAACACCACAACATGAGGAAGTTGTGATACTGAGATTGTATCTCCATCGTAAAAACATCAGATAGCATCTCAGACACATTGATGCTCATCATGAGGCTGCGGGTGAAAACAGTGTGTGAGGCCCTTTCCAAGACATGAGTTGTGTGATGATCTGCAGTGAGCTGAGTGTTGCACATAAAAATCGTGACTACTATGTGCATTTTGGTTTTAATACCATCAGTTGTCTCATATGTATACTGCTGTTTTTGGGTTTTTTTTTTTTGCCATGCCAAAAGTGCAAAAGTGCATGTTGTTCTAGAGGACATGTAAGTAGACCGGAGCACTAGATACAGATCACCTCTTCTGTTGAATGTAACCCATAAAATGAATGAGCATTAAGTTAAAATTGAACAACTTAGGTAGATGTAGCTGTGGACAGCTCTCTGAAGTCAGTTTACCTTATTGTCAATATTCAGTCATCACTTTTTTCATTATTTCATCACATCCAAACCACATCCAGCAGATTCACAGTGTTATTGTCTATCCGACTCAGTGGGCTGCACTCAGTTACATAGTTAGACAGTTTTCTTAACCTCTCGCTTCGGTGACACAGTCTACCACGATACCCGCAGAATACATATACACTCGGACACACCTAAACCGCATTTACACAGCTGTCTGAAGTGTGTGTGTGTGTGTGTGTGTGTGTGTGTGTGTGTGTGTGTGTGTGTGTGTAGGTGTGCGCGTGTGTGTATGCATGAATGTTTGCTGACACTGCTTTTACTATCTTAAGCGAAAAGTGTGTATGAGAAGGAAAAACAAAAAGAACAGTTACTGTATCTCTTAATGGAAGATCTTTATATTACAAAGGTGGTGTCATGGAGATGGGTGAGTCAAATCCCCCTCCCCCTGTGATGATCCCTTTTAACACACTTTGGTCCAGTGTGTATAATTAGTCTTTATACAGCTTCAGAGTAACATTTCAGAGTACATGCTACATGCATGTTTGTTTATGCATAAACCTGACTGGCTACATTCACACTCATTTATATGAAACCTTTCAAACACAGTGGCTCTTCCAAGTTGTGTGCATCAATCTTAGAAATGCTTTTAATGTGAAATTCCTACATTCCTACTGGGATTCATCCTTTAATTTGAAAGTACTAACCACCTCTGAAACAATATTGCTTTGAGTTGTTTAACAACCGATCTTGGTCCTGCTGAGATAATTGATACTGAAAATTACATCCAAATGCAGCCTGTAGGCAGTTAAAATAGTGTTGACTTAAACACATGCTATTGGACATTTTAAGGTACGCTAATATGTCACAATTTTCGCACTAAACTAGCGTTACACCTTTTAAGACAGAGGAACCCTGTAATGTGACCCATTCCAGATGGATGCTATGGAGGAGATAGGAATAGTAGATACTGTCAAATGGGTAGATCCATGTTTTTTTTTTTAATCCATCATCTTTAACATTGCATCAACTTAAAGGGTTATGATTTAAGTGGAGAGGGTCTTTTGAGCTATACAGCACTTTCAGCCCCACCACCAACCCAGCATCCTCCTAAAGCCTAGGCACCAAACCAAAACTGAGTTCTGCTCAACTCTGAAGTATTAAATTTTTAATACTCCAGAGTTGTCTGACTGAAATCATAAAGCTTAAGCAGATTTGAATGAAAACCTTATCTGGGATCAACACAAAGTGGAAAAGCAAATACTACAAATACAGTCATGGAACACACAGAAATTAGCAAAATTTTCAAAAATTACAAAGACAAACCTTGGTCTTATAAGTCATTATTCTCACTTTGGTAGAATCAATTACCTCCTTAGTCAGTAGAGATCAGATTTTTATACAATTTAATACAATCTGCATGCAAACAGAAATGTAAAGTTGCACCTTTGAATGATCAATTTTTGTCAGTTGTGAGTCTAAATGACAAAAATGCATCATTTATAAATGTCAAATCTGTGACAGTAAATTCTAGTATTATTTAAAGTGTTTTAAATGCTACATTACATGTCCCAGAAAATAAAAGTTCACTGTTAGTGCAGCGTTTTTCATGCTTTTGTGAGAGCGTCTGCTGCGTTATTTGTTTCAGTGTGACTCTGCCTCTATGAGACCAATGATGTAGTCCTCTAGACATGCAGTGGTTTCTACTTCAAATATACAGTTTGGACACAAGCATTTGATGAGAATGGCTTTTGGACAGTCACTCTGTGTCCTCACATAGACAGCCCTGACCTCGAGTCAGGAATGCAGTGGTTTAGACTGTGTCCATCCTGTATACGCTTGTGTTTGTCATTGTCTGGCTGTGTTTCAATGACAAACGTGGATGTGAGGTTGTAACGTGTCAGTCCATGACGTTATGGTGTGGGAAACCTGAACCAGCAGACAAAATACTGTAAATATATATAAGAATCACTTACCACTCATGGCACGGTGCATATCTGAGTAAAGAAACATCACCATGAAAACAACATCCTAAGTTGTGCTATGCCTTGACATGTGCACACGCTCACAAACATGTGAGTTTCTCCTTTTATAGAACTGCGTGGTGACATGACTTCTGTCAATACTTAGGTTTATTTTTAATTTGATTCATTTTGAGTATTTCCTTGCAATAATATCTCCTATCATTTCAGAACCGGCTCCACCTCCCTGCACCCAGTCAAGCTCATCCCCGTCATTTGTATGCCTGTTTGGACTGATTGCCTTGAATTAAAACGAACTTCAACTCTGTGTCTGTCTACTCTCCTGTGATGCTTTTGGGTTCTATCTGCCATTTATGACGAGGGTTGGACATTGTCAGGATTAGGATTCTTCTTATGATTCTGATTCCAATTCTGCTCTTTGTTTCCGGTTCTTTAAGCCATAGGGTCACAATATGCTGCAAGCTTGTTTCACAGATGAAAAATTCTGTAAAAAGAATGTATTATTCATCGAGAGTGTATCATTTATATATTCATGTCACGACACTGCCCCTGACTTGGCAGCAGTGAACTGGATATTAGTGTTAGCAAAAATGACAGAAGCTGCATGTCTCCAGCTAAGAAAGAAAAAGTGAGCTTGAGCCCCAGTGAAATGTATGAGGAGGTTATTAGCAGGACAAAAATTTAATTTCTTAATTTCAAGCGACTTTTTGGAACCAATATTAGATGCATAACCAGGTTTGTTTTCAACAGAAACTGCCATAAATAAGTCAACTTCAGTTACTTTTATTTTATTTATGCAGATCAACCACGACCTGCATGATTGAGAATCTCCACAGACTTGTCATAAAAAGTTTAAAAAACATTTTGCAGGACTTTTTACATAAGCACATCTACAAGGTGTGTTTTACATTATGGGTGCAATGATGCAATAATTTATAATATGTATGGTGATGCAAAAATAAATGCATGTGTTGTTCAGATTCTTGAGAAGTACCTATGATGATGAGAACTTCCTAAATAATTGTAGGTTTAGGGGATAATGGCGTTGGTAGAGGTATACACTCTGACTCTGTGTACATACTGTGTTTTCTAGTTATTCATTGGTTGAATGGAATAAAGTGTAATCATTATTTAAACAAGGAATGCAACTGAATTTGAAATTATATAAATAGACTTCAAAAAATAAATATATTTTCAAAGAGGATTAAAGAGGATTTATTAAAGGTTTCTATTACAAAGGTTTCTTTATAGTGTCAGATGATGTTTTATAGATTTTTCAATAAACATGTTATTCATGTGGTATGCTGCTCCATGTTGAAATCATTTCCTGCAGAGGCAAACATCAATCCATTAAAATGTACATAAATCAGGTTCCCTTTGTCAAACAAATGCCTTCCTATCTGTATTTTTGTCATAGCTCCAAAAAAATATACAAGCCTTAAGTCAGATATAAATCTTCTTTGAAGAATTTCTGAATATTGTAAAGCTTTTATTGTTAGCTGTTCATCTTCACTGATGCAAAAACAATCCTAAAATAGTTTAGTGCAAAAAAATAATTAATAATATAGTATTGACTTTATGCATTTGTGAAAGCAGCGAAAATACTACAAAGTTTGTTCCCATGGAGTTTTTCTCATAAGTGCAGTCATACAGTTGTTTATTTGACTCATGCCGTGTAACTCTCTAAACCGGCAAGCCGGATGTTTATGCATTTATATTTGTCACTTCTCAATAGTTTTCATTAACTGAGCAACTGATCAAGTGAGCGCCAAGTGAGAAATCAATTTCCTGCCAATACTTTGACGATATGACACCAAACTTTCCCGATGTAGTGGCCACAGACGGCTTTCCCGTTATGGGAAAATCTGAACGCTTCTTCATGTTCCCTGACGGGAAATGACACATCATGTTCACAGAGGGAATTCCAGAAAATGAGAAATCAATAATTGGTTTTATATTTTACTAGGATCTTTCAGTGTATAATTTTCCAGGCATCATTCTGATGTTCAAAAGTTGGGTCAAGAAAAGAGGAGAACAGATGAAAGAATTGGGTCAAAATGAGGGGATGAGACACAGAACAGATTGAGAAAGGGACATGAGGTAGAATATAAGATAAGATAAAAAAAAAAAAACTAGAGATGTTCAAAATGGAGCAGGAAGACAGTGAAGACATTGATGGAAGTGAGAAGAGTTGAAATGACAGGAATGGTGGCTGAATGGATGAAGAGGAAGAGAGGGAAGCAGCTGTAAGTAGGTGGAAAGCAGAGATGGAGGTAAAGAATTGCAATAAAAAGGAAGAAAAGATGAGATGGATCAGTGAAGGAAAAATCAGGAAGACAAGGAGAAGAAAGAGGGAATGACATTTACTAACGAAGAAGGAGAAGGAGAAGGAGAGGAGAGAAGTAACTCAACATCCAAATCACCGCCGCAGACGTATGAACTGAGCCAAAAACGAAAGTAATCTGAAGTGCTGTTATATAGTTCATAACAACTACTTCTATCATTATTAATAATATGAAACCACAGATTGGAATATGTTCCTCTGCCTTTTACCAACCTGACAATTGGTTTTACTCCACATAGGCCAATAAAATCCAGCAAACTGGCTTGCCCTTATTAAATCAGCACATGTTCTTGTGTACTGCAGCAGCCCAGCAATAGTATTATGTACTTTAACAACCTGACAAATGTATAAAATTCCATAGGGGCTAATAAAACATAGTGTTCTCTTAGAAAAGGGCCAGTCAATAACAAATAATAAATGTCAACAACTGTAATGAATAATACCACAGCCAGTAGACTTCACCTTCTGCTCTTGTAAAAAGAATTTCAGAGGTTTTTTTTTTCACAGACAGCATGAAAATGAAGATTTTGTATTGATCATCGTTGCTAATTAGACTGTTTTCAGCTTTTGTGTTGTGATGTGTTTGGTTGATTCTGCTTCTATCGACATTTGAGTGAGCTTAAGGAAAGAAAAGCCAGAAAAGAAGCAGTTACATTTTGGTAGAATTAGAGATATAGAACCACCACAGGGGCACACAGGGGTAATGCAAGATAAACAGATGTGTTGGATTGTCTGTTCTTTACAGAAATAAATAACTGTGAGTGAAGGAAAGCCTCTGAGGAAACCCAAGTCCTGCTGGACCCCCGTTTGTTCCCAGTGGAACTTCTTATTCAGGATTTTATCAATTCAGGCATTTTAAACTGGCTTTATGTAAGGCTACTTGCTAATAAGTTCTAAAGGCTCTTCTTTGTCCAAAGTATATATTTAATGTATGTATATATTTAAGTATATTCATCCACAAATGGTGAAACCTAAGCCTCACGCTGAATGTGAAACCAGAACTTTTATCTTTTGAGATCCTAAAGTTATTAGTTGAGATCCTGATAATTTTGTATTGAGCACTGCTGGCTACCTTATGGCCTAAATAGTTATTTTTATAGATTTCCTTTATTTTTAAACAACCTGATTGTCCTGTAGGAACTCACAACAATATTATTAGTTTTGTAAAATGGACAAAATACTAAAAAAGTAGGTAAATTTCTGCCCCTTGGATGACCGTTGATCCCTGCTGTAAAGAATCAGTAAGACTTACTACAATTAAAGTAAAATTACCCACTTAGAGCTTTGTCAAGGCTTGATTGTTAATGTGGATCATGCTCAAGTTATTGGAGTAAAAGACTTTAAAACCTTTAACCTCAAGGCAGCACCATTCCTTCAACATGTCTGTTTCTCTGTTATAAATTAATGCCATGCTCCTGAAAGACTTGTGACTGAGTCATTTCTCTTCCTGCTTTGCCACGCTCTGTGCATGTGTTTATTATTTCCTGACGTGTGCTATGATGGTGAAATGAAGAAGCCATGACTGTCAAACAAACAGGAACATGAAAACTTCTGTTAGTCACTCCGTCCACGATGCCTGAGTTCAGTTCCTGCACACAGAAACACACTCGGGTGAGCAACGCTGTGGTCATTCGTGCCACGGCTAAACATCCTGGTGTAAGACCTCAGGTTTGGCTTGTTACCATGACAGCACAAATGCTACCCTGTCATGACTATTATGGGATGAAAAAGGGGTGAATTTGGGGTTAAACCACATGTTCGTCTATGTGTATGACTATAGTCATCATCCGCCACCACTGTTGCTTGTGTTTATATGTTTAGTCATTCACTGCTGAAAACCTTCTGCATGTGTTTGTGGTGCGCGGAGCAGATTACAGGTCTGCTATGTGCTGGCTGCAAGGCGTGGTGACTCGTCACTGTATAAACACTAAGTAAACAAAGACATCTGACTTTTGGCTGCCCTACTGCAATCTTATTACAGCGTAGCAGTGACATTCATCCTGTGATGGCCGGTTAAAGAGCTGAATGGATGCTTCTAGATGAAATGACCACCAGTCTTTGTTCATACATGTACAGAAGAAAAGGTGCCCTACCTAGTATGAGGACAAAGGCAGGAAGATTGTATGAAGAGATGGTAGAAAAAGAAAGGACAAGCAGCTAGTTTTGAAATTTTTAATTACAGGCACCTGTTCAGATCTCATACAGTCCATGAAGTCTAAAGATGAGATCCTGAAACTGTGGCCACATCCTAAAAACTGAACCTTATTAATCTCAATACTGAAACTTATTGCGTAGTGTGTGTGTGTCTGTGTGTGCGTGTGTGTCAGTGAAGGAGTAGCAGGTCAGCCAAAGGCTAGAGGAGCACTTGTCTTTGTATCTATCTTCCCTTTTGTCTAATTCTTTTTTGGTATTATGTCTCATTTCTCTTCCCTTTTCCAGACAAAGGTATAAACAGTGTGGATAGGACATTGATCAAAGGTTGAAGAAGAGCCCAGCATTGAAGAAGAGAAGAAGAAGTACATAAGACTGATAGAGATGGTGAAATTTGCCAAATATGTGATTGGTCCAATTGTAGGGTCTCATAGGTTCCCATTACTGATTGGCTGTCTGATCCCAATCCAGTCACTAATTAGCTGAGATGGGTTTGCAGTCCAACGGCAGTGTCATCCAACAGGCAGGGAGAAGACTCCAAACCTGGAGGTGACGAGGCCACTGATACAGATACAAACATACCAGCAGATTCAATAATACACCCTGTGAATGATGGGATATTCTCAGAATTACCATGGAAACCAAATTTGTGTGCAGAAGACCCAACATTAAATTACAAGATTTACTTTTTAAGATGAGCCTTGCAGAAAGTTACTGCCAAAAAGTGATCCTTGTCTCTTTGGCACTCATTTTCAAATTAAACTGTGTGGCCAATATTTGATCAGGTCTTTTTCAAGGCAGTAGTGGTGCACTGAGGACATTTACTGTTTCCCAAAGTTTCCCTTCTGGAAAATGCCACTCCTTTTTCTTTTAGTCTCGACCATAGAATGGTAATATGTCATATCCTAAATGTCATTATTTCAAATAATAACATGTGAAAAACCTTTTGGAATTTGGATTACCATCTAGAGGGATAATTTTTTATTTTTTTAAATTTTATATACTGATCTGATCCCCGAAGGGAAATTAAGAGCACATTCTAGTGCATGCATACATGTTAGTTTGTGCAGGCCCCTGTTGCACATAAACACACACACAAAGGGGCCTGTAGGGGGAGGTAGAGTGGCGGGCAACCCCTTTGTGGAGCGCCCAAATGAGCAACTTGTAAAGGGGGACTGCACCTTGCTCAAGGGCGCCTCAGCAGTGCTCCAGAGGTGAGCTAGCATCTCCCACTGTCAACTCACACTCCTGGTGTTCTTTTGGGCGGGAGCAGGAATCAAACTGCCGATCTTAGGAACATTGGACGACCCATTCTACCGCCCACTCTACCACTGAGAGGTCTCTTAGATGTCCCATGACTACACCACAACCAATGTATTGTGAAAGTAATTAACCACCCACTTAATTTACTTTTATTAATTTTCATTTTAGAGCAATTCACTGAAGCAAATGATTAGGTTCTGAATTTATTGATTATAGATATTTATTAGCCTTTTTGACTACCGCCATTATAGGTGCATCAGTAAACTCATTAGAAACAAAATGTAATGTCTTTTTTTATTTTTCTGATTCTGTCCTCCAAACAAAGGAGAAGAGCTTATGTCCCTATAAAAATGTAAACCGCATCCACCCCTCCCAATCTAAAAAAAAAACAAATACTATCCTTTACTAAGACCCCAGTACCCTCCTGTTTGCTACCCTAAACCCCAGTCCAATTCTCTACAGCCATCTTTTTCCTACCCTAACCCCTATCTCAACTCCCTACAGTCTTCTTTTTCCTAACCTAACACCGACCCTCCATTCTGTTTTCTACCTTAACTACTACCCCAACTCTTTATACCATTGTGTTTTCTATTCCTAACCCCTACACCATCTCCCGCTTGTGTAATGATAAAGGGACTGTGGAATCCAGCCCTTCTATCAGTTTCCACTGTAAAATGTAAAGATGACCTCTTGGCCACCTGTTCAACCTTTCTACCAAAATCTACTGGGTAGTTGATTTTTTTTAAAAATCCAGACAAATAACATAGCAGGAACTCAGAAAAAAAATTCACAAACCTGATATTATTAAAAATTGTTAGCATCCATTTGATGATCTGATAAACTCAAGTATTCACACTGCCAGACAGTTCAGAGACATGCTGTAATGGCAGGAATGAGAGCATGTAGTATATTCGTCCTATCAGACCTTTAAAACTTCAGCCAAACTGGCAAATATGTTCACCTTGGCGAACAGAAGCAAAGAGAATCCCAGAAATGTTGTTTTGAGGGGAGCAGCTTGGGATAAATGGTAAGTAGCTAAGCCCTGGTTAGGACTGATTTGGCCCTGCGGTGGAGACCGAACTGTTGGGGAGCATCCAGAAGACACAGTAGGATGCTGGCCTAAGTTGAGATGAAAGTACTGGCAGGGAAGAAGACAGTTATAAAATACAGATATACAGATAATTCCATGCCTCTGATGATTTGTCCATCTGAGACAAAGGCCAAGCTGGGGGTACTAACATATGCCATAAAAAAACCATTTATGAACTTGTGAGCGTGATTTGTCATTTTGATTGTGGTTTGGTTATTATTTTTTTATATTGACAAATATAAATTTAACATACTTATACTTTGGTACCTTTGAAGGTTTAAACCACTGGCTGAAGTTGAAAGGAAACTATTGGCAGGCTAATAGACTGCACTGAAAAACTCTATCTAATGATTTATCCATCTGCCTAAAGAGGACATTCAAGGGTCGGTGCATGCTTGCTCACTTATACTTGATTGTGCTCTATCTTCCTCTACTGTATGCATGTATAAATGTTACGATATGATCAGAGGAGGTAACACCAATTAACATCTTCATCTTATAGTGCTGTTTCATTATTTTGCTGTATCATTCACATTTTTAGAAAGTTTTATGCAAAACTTTCATGTAATCTGGGAAAACTCAGACATAGATGATAGATAGAACATAGAACCTTCTGCTTGTGCATTGTTTCAGCCCATCTAGGGTTATGCTGTGGCATACAGTACAAATGTTTTTCACATTTGAAATTGTCATTAACAGAATAACCAAAACTGAAGTTTAAGTTTAGACGAGACCTCATGTAATTTTGACTTCTCAAAAACATTTCAAAAATGTAAAATAATATGACTAAAAATGCTCATCAAAGACCTTTTTTTCCAGGGACGATAACAAGAGGGTACGAGCATCATTAAAACTGTGGTTAAATCATTGTGTGATAACAATGATGACGAACACTCCTGGCAAATCCTCTTTCTATTTTCATTCAGAGCAAAGTGTTTTTTCTTTATGAATCACAATCCAAATATTCTCAGAGATACACTTACACACTGAACTTCCAACACAAATGCACTCAGTTTGTCTAGGGCGAAGGTACATCAGTAGTGTTCGGCCTACATCTGTACCAAATATACTGCAGAGTGTAGACTCTCACACAGGCCAGTCCCTTGACAGCATAAGTACATACACACCCATGTAGGAATGAAGACAAAAACATGACTATAATGATAGTGAGGTTTGTGAACCATGTACAACCTGTGGCTGGCTACAGTTACCTTAACACGCTGTCACACACACGCACGCTCTAAAATGACTTTTGCAAAACATCTGTATCACTCAAGTTAAACAAACATACAGTGCGTTTGTGATTTGTGTGGGCCAAAGATGCTGCATGCTTCTGGTGAGAACTGCTATTCAGCTGACTATATATAGAAGACCACAGATTTATCACTCAGCATCTGCATACGTGTGCGCCAGCAAGAGGCAGAAGATGTGTGTCTGAGTGAACAACACTTTACAGGCTGAGGAGAGAACAAGGATAGAGGGATTTAGAATGTGTGTGTTTAACCTCTATTCGGTTCCTCCAGTCTCTAATCACAATGTCAACTTTACCATCTGAACTTTAACAAATGTCCAACACCGCCAAACAGATTGGAACTGCACATTCCATGGGGACCATGAATGCATCACAGTGACCATATGTTACACAGGGAAAGTGGCAGCTGTACACGAACACATCCATACCTGTGGTTTTGGGATCTCCTTGGGCTGTGGTTCAACCGGTGAACTAACACTGACTCGCAGCTTTGCAGCTCAGCAACAGAAAAGTGTTGATTTGAAAATGAAGCACTAAACTTCTCTTGACTACTGTGAAAATGAATTTAGTAAGATGTAGATGATCTAAACTTTCATACTAAATTAACATAAGAAATAATAAATCAACACACACACACACACACAGACGTATATGTTGCAGATATTTTATACATATATACATATATATCTATATCTATATATATATATATATACGCATATACGTATATATATATTATATATATATACACAAAAAATTTAATATATATTTATAATGTGTATCACATATATATTATAAATATATAATATAAATATTGTGTATATTATATATATTATAGTTAAAGAGACAATTAAACACAAAATCTTTCCATTTTTTCTACAGTGAAACATTTTCATTGAGAAATACACATGATTGCTTCATTTTTGACCTTTACCAGTTGGGTTTTTAGTAAGGAAGGATGCTCTGAATTACATCCAGAACATGACTATCCATTATGCACAAACTACAAGATGGATTTTGATCAAACTTGATAGAAGTGTTTTGGAATGAAGCAAGAAAGGACCCATTACATTTTGGAGAGCGTCCAGTTAAGGTAGGGTTTTGGTTAGACCCACATCTCTCTGGTGGGATTACAGTACATGTCTCATGTTGGGATTGCTTTATCCTCAAGGAATTGGCAGAGGGACATTTGGAATACCTTTGTTAACCTGTTGCACCATGACCCAACCTCAGATAGGAGAAGAAAATAGATTGTAGGATGGATTTAGAACTTTAACACTTTAAAAGGAAATGTTTATTTGTCCATCATTTATCATGAAACTCTTTGGAAGGATGGGTCATGCTCCAAGGACACCATCAAAGTGTGGATAAAAGTCACATAAATTGGATGATCCATTATTTTTTGACAAACTTCCTTTAAAATTTAATTTGCACTGCTTTCTTAAATAGTTATGAATCACCCTCTCAATATTCAGACTTTTATGTCAGGATACATCATAAACAAATATTTTCTGTCTCACCACGGACACAATCTTACTGAAGGATGAACTTCAACTCAAACGTCTCGAGAAACAATAACTTCATATGTCATTGAGCTCCTGCCTACAAAGATAGTCAGTTGATTGTCTTATCAACGTATCTGATTTTCTAGACACAAATAGAAATATTCATATTTGAGGTCAGTCAGCTCTCAAGCTATAAAGGCTAATTTTTACTACTGATATCTTGTTCAATTTGAAAATTACTTAGTGCTCATTAGCAGTCCTCAACAGCTGTTTTCAATAAACGCCCTTGTGCGAAGGCTAAGCAAAGAAAAGCTGGACAACAGAAGTCCTGTTGGAGGGAGACAGTCAAAATCAAGAAAAGGATATATTTTAATGACAGGAAGCATCTCTACTCTGGCTTTTGGGCTTTACCAGTTAAGTTAGTGATGAGCTAAATCCTTTTGATGCCAATACAACCCTGAACATAACAAAAAAGATGGAGGGAGGAAAGAAAGGATGAAACAAATCCTTATTAATGAAATCATATCAGACCTTCTGCCATCCTTGTGTTGTTGTTGTTGGGTTTTTTTGTTCTCTCAGAATGCTGACTCAAGTTTCTAGGAATTATGCAATAACATCAATAATCTTTTGGAAATGGCTTCTGAGCCTTTGACTTACAGACATTATCCAATTCATGTGAGCTTCCCACTTAAATGAATAAATGACATATCTCATAGCCAGAAAGGATCAGAATATAAGTAAAGCTATCAGGTGACAGTGGAGATTCATTTGCGTATGAAAGTATTTCATGGGAAGTTACCGTTTTATGGTTTATGCGAAATAGCAAACAGATGAGATGAATAAAGATGATGAACAGTCCTGCTGGGGGACACACAGGAGGACTACTAAACTGATTTTAACAACATATTTATGGCAATGAAGAGGTCAGCCCTGATTGGAGGTGAGTTACATCCCTCTTCACTTTAATGGGTCTTAAAACCAGCTGGTTGATTCGAGTTGTAAAGCTCAAAAATAAGTTTAATGTCCAACTTTACGTGAGTGATTCATATAATGTATGTTTATAAAAAAGTATGATTAACTTGATCAATGTATAGAGTACTTGGCATTCACATTCTCTTTGTAATGTAATTATCAAAAATATGAACATGAATGAAAATATGAATGGTTTATAACAGAAAGTACAAATTAGCCGGTAGACTCCTCGCGATCTGCAAAGTATATGATCCCCTCTAAATTAGAATTAACAGACCCTCCCCCCATAACAAAAAATGTAGGAAAAAAAAAATCATGATCCCTCAATCAATCAATAATAAATGGACTGCAAAGTACAACATCTGACAACAATTAAAACAGTTTTTATGATAACATGGTAAACGTCGTCTTTCAGCTACGAGACACTGGTTTGTGCGCCTCTAGTGGCTCGGTGTGGTAGTGCAAACAAAGTGATGCTAGGATGGTCGTCTGTCTGTTGGCTGCTGGAGGACAACGATTTAAAAAACTGTTGATTTGGCAAACCAAGAACTATGTTTCCGGACTTTTTGTTCTACTCACAAAATACAAACCAGTCAGTTTTTCTCGATCATAACTTGGTTCTTATATACTGTATAAAAGACCAGTATCAGTTTAAACTAATACAAAATCTTGTCATAAAACATACAAGGCCAGCCTGTAATCACCAATCCTAATGATGAGGTATTATGTGATTTTATGGCTGTAGGAAATCTATTCATTTGCACTGATGTTTGAAGTGACGTTGATGAGTTATGAGTTTCTGTCCCAGCATAAGATGGAAAAAAATGATAAAGCATTGGGAAGGAAGGATGAGACAATTTTCGGAAAGGACTCCTGGACCAAAAAATTATTTTTAGGAATATAATAACAACACACTTCTACCTTTTCCCTCAATGCCTCTAGTTCTGCTTCTTTCCTAGTCTTTCTATGTTTTTCTCTGGTATTAGTTCTTTTCAATGTGACTGGATGTGCCTGCTGTCATACAGTGGAAGTGATATAGATAGAGCAACCACAGCCCATGATAACAGGATTACTAGACAGCCGTGTTTCATTAGAGCATAAATGGAGTCGTGTGTGTGTGTGTGTGTGTGTGCGTATGTATTTGTGTGTGTGTGTGTGTGTGTGTGTGTGTGTGTGTGTGTGAGAGAGAGAGAGAGAGAGAGAAAGAGAGAGAGAGGTGGGAGTCTCGTCTTTCTTTTTAGGTAACCTCGTTTCCAGTAAGTTCAGCGTCCGGGTCGGCGTTGAACCCTGATCCACCTTTCTAAGCGTACACACAGACATGGAGTCTGAGACGACAACACCCCACCTATTTGAATAACACCTCGATATCTTTGACCAGTTCACTTATTTTTAGAGGGGATCACTTCCAAGGAAAAGGCGTGTGGAGAGATCGGCCTTGCTGTCCAAAAAAAGAAGATGAGGGGAGCGATTTATCCTCCTGTAGAGGCCAAACGTTCGAAGGCAGGCAAACATAGTTAAGTCTTCAGTTACACACACACATTTTCCTTCTGTGGCGTGCCTGGGATTCTCAAATTAGCTGGTCAGCAGTCAGTGGTATCCAGGGGGGGTTGTAGGATGGTTTCCCGTAACTGAAGCAATTTGGTCCTATTATTTTCTTTTAATGTTATCTAAATTCTTCAAATAACCCTGACTCTAGACATTCTTTCCTCTCTCTGTTTCAGTCTTTCTCTTTCCACGTTGTGTTTGAATGTTTTTATTTCATTTTCCTCAGGAGGTGTCCTGTTTTTGCCCAACAAACCTGCTGGGATAATTCAGTTTCATACCACCTACGCATCCATTAAACTTTATTTCTTATTCACATGCTCTTTTTGGTCCTCAAAGTATTCCTTGGAAGCAGAAGCGCTTTGAAGGAGAAAGTATTTTGAGTCAACGCCATGCTTTTCATGAATGAAACTCACTGCCATGTATTCAAGGCATCATTTATTAACATTTGCATTTAAGCTAGACTTCTAAATTCCACTTTCAGCTGATTATCTGCATTATAAAATACATTATAAGTTCTGTTAAAAATGAAAAAAAAAAAAAAAAAAACAAACAAGCCAAAACCCCCGCATCCATCTGTACATTCAGATTAGTGAGTTAAAATCTTCGGCACACCCAATTATGAACATCCATATCCAGATGAACATCTGCTGAAAGCGACATCCATCCAAAAAATTTAAATCCAAATTTAAATCATGACCTTGCTTTAAAAATGCTGTGCAGTATTCCTGCCTATACAGGGGTAATGTGCTTTTAAAAAACATTGTCATTCCTTCATTTTTGTTACCACTTTATCTGTGCGGGGCTGCAAGGTGATTGAAATCAATCCCAGTTGCCTGACAAAATGCAGGATACACCCTGGACAAGTTACCATCTTATACTTCATGCTGTGACTCAGCAGCATTAACCAGCACTGCAACCACGTTGTTCTTAATTTAATATTATTCTCATTTTTGGGCCTTTAAAGAGCAGATTTAAAGCATCATCATAGTTTTCAAACTTCTGTACCAGAAATAGAATGAGTTCAGCTTGATCTTCAGCCACTGATCTTCAGTGCAGACACTGTTGTACGCTGTGTCAGCTGTTTAAGATGTGCAACCTGTACTTAATGCATCATTCAGACCAAACCAGCACATGTTGATAGTGCAACAACAACATTACAGAGGTTGTTTCTGATTTTAGCCTCTAATCTAAAGAGGCTTTCTCCTCCGTACTGGTGCAGTCTCCTAGCAGAAACATCTGAAGACTGTTCACTGTTTATTATGTCTGATAAAACAGGGCCAGTGCTAGTGGTATTGGCAAAAAGTACAAGGCAAGTGATGGTCGTGGTGACGATCTCGCCGATGACAGTTCTGCCTCTCACTGATGATAACTCCTCCCTCCTCCTCCTTTCCCCTAAAGGTAAGTTACATTACAATATTGCAGTATTTTATTTAATTTACGTGTTGTTTTTATGTCCTGTAAATGTTCCTGGTAAGTCTTTCTTACATACGTTCTTATTATGTACATTCTTACTTAGAGTAGTAAATGTATTTAAATGACCTCAAATGGCACTACCATGCACGCACAGACACACACACACACACATAGACACACACACATCTGCCTTTTAAATGGTCCGTGGGTTGTCGGAGACATAAAGAGATAATGAGCCATCAAATACTGTATAAGATCCACTTTTCCAGAACTTTCAGCCTGACCACAGAAAACAGAGCAAACACACGCACACACACACACACACACACACACACACACACACACACACACACACACACACACACACACACACACACACACACACACACACACACACACACACACACACACCATCCATAATCATCTCCGACAGTCACCTCATGGTTTGAGGCCTCATCTTTGTATGTTTCGGAAAATCCTCGCTGCTCACAACACAGAGGCAGTATGTGGAAATCAGGATGAGAGGCTGAGGGAGAGACAGATGGGGGGGGGGGGGGAAGAGGGAAATGCTGAAAAGAAAAAAGAAAGAAAAGAAAGAAAAGAAATAAGAAAATGGACAGAAATCCAATTAATTTTTATTGATTGAGATAAATTGTGTCATTTGGCTTTTTTTTAAATGCCTACTATATTTTCTAAATATATACAAGAGGAAAGGTACGCTGGGTCCATTTCTGGCAAGATTGCAGTGTCACAGGTGGGGTTAGGACCCAAAAGCAGTACACCAGGGGGGACGTCCTCATTCAAAATTTTAATTCAGACAAAATCCTACAGCAGGTTGTCAGAAGATCAGGCAAAGAAGAGACAAACAGTTAAAATACAGGAAAAATCAGGAAAAATCAAAATCCAGGAGCCTGATTGGAAAAGGGAAGCAGGTGGCTGGAGCAACACAGGTGACAGGAATGAGTGGGAGGGAATTCAGGAGACAGAAGACAAGAAGGAAAAATAGAACTGGGACCATGTCACATATTTAAGTTACGAATCATTACTGCCTGCATAACATATTGGACTAATTTCACTTATATATTAACATGGCTTTACTATTTGCCTCACTAACCTCTCATTAAGACATAAGAAGTTGTTTGATCTCCTACAAATCTTTCAATAAAAGCAGGAATCTATGAGCTGGATGGAAGAAGAAATTCCTCTTTCAAATTTGGTTCAATTTGCACAAGATAAAAATGACCAATGGAGCATTTAGTGCAAATGGTTGAGGACCAGGTTTCAGAGAGGGCATAAGAAAAAAGAGAGAGAATCATTTAGTAGGGTGACAGGGAAAAACTGAGGTTTGGGTGAGCTAGTTCTTAGCATGTGGCGCTAACAGCAAAATGAATGTAATGGAATTAAAGAGCTCAGAACCCAGAAGAGACTGACTCCAGTTGAATTAAATCAGACGTCTGTTCAATGTCGACCGCGCACAAAAACTTCAACATAGAAATGTCAACATTTTGCCCATCAGAACATTTTGGCAAGACACAGACACACACACACACACGCACACACACGCAGGCTGACTGTGAAAGAGCAACCCACACTGACCATTTGTAGGAATCGTTGTGTTTGACTTGAATCCTGACCAAAGAGTGAGGTTGACAGAGACAGGGTGGAGTCTGCTGACATGGATGTTCAATATTCATTTGTAAAAACTGGACAAACTTTTGCGTGATGGCATATCTCATTGGGAAAGTGACCGCAGGTTGGAGAGGAAATATGAAATATGGAAGAAAAAATGTGGAAGAAAAAAGATGGAGGGAATAGAAAGGGAGGAGAAAACGAAGAGATTAGATTAGAACAAAATAGTTTGAAGGCTGTGAAAGTCTCTGTTTGCATCTCCATTGTTATAAGGTTTGTCTTAGTCAATCAAATGGGCCTCATCGGTTAAAAAAACAAAAGACAGCAAATTTTGTTATTTTTCTGTAATATGTGAAAGACACCTGGGAGGTGAGCTGTTCACATAGGTGCAGGTTGATTCTTGCACACATCTTCCTTTTGGTTTCAAATAATAGCTGCTCAAAAAAAACAAACATCCTCCACTAATTTGGCGTTAAACACACTTAATTTCCCATAAATTCTTTACTATAAAAGTCCCTGTTATTTAAGGGCTTTTGTTATGAGGCAATAAAATCTGCAAATGTTGAGTTTGCACCAGCAGTTCCTGAACACGAGTCAGCCGAAACTGAAAATAATGACAGTAAAAGAGTAAAATAAAGCAGATATCTGAGAGTACAAACAGTGAGGCAGGAGAGAAAATAATCTTCAGAGCTCTGGGAATTGTTAGAAGCTACAACAGGGAACACAGAGACTTTTAAAGATGTCTTTCTCTCCTGCACAGAATTGGTTCTCGTAACACGCTTGTTTGAAGGGGAGATGGGGGTCATCAGGGTTGGCTGCAGTCTCCAGATGTCACCACAACTTGGTTGGAGGTTGTCCAGGCACACGCTGGACCCGATCTGGACATGTTACACCGGTAGTGCAACTCAACAAAGCATGCATGTTTGAACTTGTAGGGGAAATTCACATCAGAGCACCATAATCAACCTTTCTGCTGGTCAACAAGACATTCTAAACTTATCGAGTGAGCATTTTGTAAATAATGTATGTTCTCTGAGAACATTGTAAAGTTTTCTCAAGGTACTTTCTCGTGATGTCTTTTTACACGTTCTGTCCAAGAATGTCCTGTCCTGTTTTTTTTTTTTTTTTTTAGAAAAGTTGATTGTGTTGCCATGTGTCTTGGCTTGATATTATCACCCATTTGTAAAACATTCATCGCTAGTCAACATTTTTTCACAAACTTTTTAACACACAACCACCAAATTATGATTTGGTGTCTTTAACACCTTTTATGAACGTTTATTTCTTCCTGATTTTGCCCCATTGCGTCAGTGTGATTTGATTCAGATGAGGATTTCTGACGCATAGTTCAAAAACTATTCAATTTCATTTCCACAAAACTTTATGTTTTCTACTGGAGAGGCATGTGTGATACTTTAGGACTTTCTTTTTCGTAGAGATGCAATTGACAGGAATGTTAATTAACGGGAACAATTTAACTGAGTGTTTCAAGCTTGTTGATCTGCTCTGTATTCTCTCACACAATCCTAATCGATAACAAATGATATTCATCTGCAAGAACTGAGACTACACACTGACACACACACACACACACATACACGCACAGAGGAAATTGCACGTTTTAGTCCTGCTATTTGTGTTTACTTGCTATCCGCCAATCAAGCGATTCCTGCAATCAATAAAATGGCTTGCACACCAAACGAAGCTGTTTCTCAGAGAGCTTTGCTGACGTGTGCTTTAATACGGCTGTTATACTGCAGAGAATGGGGTCCCTAACACTATAAACACAATACGGAGCTGAATGTTCATAGGCACAAACATTGTGTGCATTTTTCTGTGGGTGTCTGCGGGTGATGTGCGCTCTCCCTCGGTCCTCTCTGATTGTTTGTTTGCAGTTTATATGGGGGCACTGGGAGGTTTGCGAGAGGCAAGCTGGTTTACTGGTCTCTAAACAGAGTTAATGAAGAGGGGAGTCAAGTAAAGGACAGAGGAGGAGAAAGAGACAACACAGAACAGGAGGAGAAGTAAACAAAAAGCCAGGAGGAGTGAAAGATGCAATGTGATGTAAAAAGAGGACTACAAGGAAATAGATGATAAAGAACAGAGGTATTGAAAAGGGGAAGGGCAGGGAATCGGGGAGAAAATGCAAAAGGTAAATACAAAGAAATGAAGAGAGAGAAGTGAAAAAAAGTAAACACAGGGGACAAGACAGTAGATGGAGGGGACCTGAAATGAAAAGGGAGAGACGAAGATAAGGAACACTAAAATGTAGGAAGAGAAAAAGGAACAAAAATAAAGAGAGGGGCGAGAGGCAGAGAAAACAAGGTGAGGAAAAGAAAAGGAGAGAAGAAAGTTGGTGAATAAAAGGAGGGCCAAGGGAGAGGATAATGTGAGATAGGCAAGGACAGGCAGAGGAGCAGCTAATGAGAGAGTACACAGAGAACAGAGGAAAGATGAACAAGCCAACAAAAAAGAAGAGCGAGTGGATTAGGATGAAAAACAAATAAGAAAAGAGATGAGAAGGAGAGATGGAAGAAGAGCAGAATAAATTAGATAAAAGAGACTGGAGAAGGAGATGAAACACTTGGTAAAAAGGAGGAGTGAAGAACTGGGAGCAAGAAAATAAATAAAAACACATTCAAAGGAAGGAGGTGGATGGAAGGATGAGGGAGGTGAAGGAGAAGAGGGATCTGAACTATTGACTGTACTTCCCACAGTGCGCTTAAGGGGGAAAGAAGTTTAGTGTGAGGGAGGTCTGGAATCCCATTAACGCAAACCAGCAGACCCACCAGCAGGAACTGGTGCATCAGAGAAGCTCCTCCACAAGACTTTACACCCCAGTGGCCAATCAGAGAGCCTAAAAAGACAGGTGGGGTTTTGGGGTGGAGTCACCACCGAACTTGACATCAGACACATCGGTAACCAGTAACCTAACATGAGACAGACTGTGATGAATTTAAAGTGATGGGAAAAAAATTGGGTTTTATTATTAAAACAGCATCTGAAGACATTTTAGGACTTTATACATGCACAAGCAAATCCTAGAGTTATTAAATAAATTAATTCCAGTCGTCTGTGTTTGAGGTAAAGTTTTGGGTCTGCTGGATTATCAATTTTGCAGAATTACATGAAGACTGCCTGGTTGATTTTTTTAATAAAACTTCATAGAACATTTGGGTGGCAAGGAATCAGTTGTGAATCTGAATGAAGGGGTGATTTCATGATGTTCAAAGGGTTTTTTTGTAACCTTTTTTCTGTTGTTGATGAGACTTAGACTATGTGATATTTGACAGGAAATGGGATGGAAAAGAACTCATATTCTGAAAGAAGTAACAACATTTAATTTATAGCGGATCAATATTATAAGACTGTGCAAATGCGATCAAAATTACACTTATACGTTTGAGTAAAAACTTCATTTGCTCTCAAACTGATGTCCAAAGGAAAGGGGACCTTTTTATTAAGACACAAATCTATAATTCCTTAAAGGCTCCATTTAGACAAATCAGATCACTCCAACACCAGTTCTGAATCCAGTTGGACAACCAACGAGTTGGCTTGATGGTTGCACAAATCGTCCTGCGGTCTTCAACTGGTTCAGACATTTTTAAGAAATCTGTAGCAAAGGTGTTTGATTTGGTCGGTCCAGTCTGGCAAGGCTGCTCAGTCAAACTTCAGCCAAGACTCACCGAGGCGGGAATCTGTCAGCAATCCTGGCAGCATCCAATGGAAGTTTGTGTCAAGCAGGAACAAAGAGAGTAATGTGGAGAAGAAGCACATCAGACTTTGTAGACCTCACTTGGAAAAGAAAAAATCATTGAAAGAAAAGTTTAAAGAGAAAGCACGACTGCAAAAATCATATGTGTCCTTTGTAGTCCAATTCAAAGTGAGCTGGAGTTTCTCTGCCATGAAGCTAAAACTACAGGATCCATCCAGTCTGTGGCCAAAACACCAGCTCCCTGGTCAGAGTCTCTCCACCTTATTATGAAACCCGGCTACAGAGATTCCTGGAGGGAGGTTTAACGCTGATAATGGCTGATGAAGTTCAGGTCACTGTGCACGAAGCCAGTTGAGTCCTTCCTCCCCAAATCGTGCAACATGATTTATTTATGACTAAATGTGGGTAGAAAAGTTCCAATTTTTTTTTCTTGTCAATTGAAAAATAAGTTTGCTGTTCTTGACCTTGGTGGGAAAAAAATCTCAGGAAAGAGGAACAGGAAACATGAACATACATGTGTAAAAAGTGGAAAGAAATCAGATGCTTTTCATGCTGGTGATCAGGTTATTTGAACTGGCATCAGGTTTTTTTAGGAAAGAGGTTTTAAAAATTCAAGCTATTTATTTTTTACATGACTTGTGAAATCTTAATCTAAGGTTGTTAATTTTACTCTGCTCAGCATGGGTTGCGGCAGAAAAGGGAACTACAGTAGTCAGATATGGCGGTGCACAGTTTGTATCTACGAATGTTTGTAAGATGAATGTTCGTATCTTGAGGACTACCTGTATATGGATGCAGATGTGAAATGGTTTGTTGAATATGGTTGCCATCCTCATGGCATCATCTATCAACTTTGATCGCATTTAACAACAAACATCAACTGCTGTGGACTGTTTGCTGTCCACATACTTTAGACCACATATGGCTAAGTGGTTTGAATGACAGAATTTCACCCTCTATTTTTATTTGATTTCTCATCATTTCTGTTAAATATGAACTTTTTCTTTCTCATCATGTCTTCTTCTCTTTCTGCCTGTGTGTTTTCATCCCTCGCCCCTCTCCAAATGTCTCTCATCATCCTCCCTCCACCTCTCTGTCCTGGCCTCTCTCGCTCTCTGATTTTCTAAGTATCGCACTCTTTTGTGATTTCTGTTCCGAAGCAGCGAGACTGCCAGCTCGATGTGTTGAAGACATCCTGGAATCTCATCTCAGGTCACTGGACATGAACCCAAATCTTGATTCTAATGCTTGTCTTTTCTTTGTACACATGTGCTTTTTGTCTTGAATAAGTGTGTATGTGCGTGTGTGCGTGTTCTGCAGCAGGGCAATCAGCTTTGAGCCAGAGGTTTAAGTGAGACAAGGAGGGCGGGAATTATCGGAAATGAAACCAAGTTGAACATGAAAAACTTTTGCACCCACACACACACAAATATAAAACAGACAAAAGTTTAAAAACTCATGCCTAAGAGTTCACAAGGGAAAAAAAAAAAGTTTTTTCATTATTTTCATTCTTTGATATGTAATTATCCACTCTTCCCCGCCCCCCCCCCCCTCTCCCCTGTTCCACTGCCTTTGCCTATGTCTCTCAATCCCACAGTCTTTTGAATTATATTAATTGGCAGGAAGCAGAATTCAGCATATATGGCCAACATTTCTGCAAAAAAACACTTACGGCTTTAATTATCCGTCAATGGATTCAGCATCTGTCTGCACTAAAGATGTGGCTCGCTGTGCTGGAACACACACAAACACACATGCACACACACCTAGACACACAGGTTTCCAAAAAGTTCATTGTCCCTTATTCAGATTTTTGCCCTGCAAACAAATACATACTCATTTGACCTTCTGATGATATTTTTCACTTATAATAGAGAACAAATGCACACGCTGTTTCACATGCATGCTCCGTCACCCTCTGATTCAAACACAAACACACACACACACACATCTAGACTCAGTATTTCAGTCATAACAGGTCATAAAGGTCTGTCTTTACTAATGACTCAGTTAAAGAGAGAAACACATCCACTGTCCAGCTTAAATATGGGTGAATCATTTATATAGATGATTCTGAGGTTTCCTCCAGGAATGTTTTTTGCTGCCCAAATCCAATTTATTAAGGCAATTAAGTTTTCAAGTGTAAGTTCAGTGTGTACAGACATGGGGAGTCATGGCAGGAGCTTCAAATATGCATTTTATGTGAAGTATGAGCCAAGGAGAACAGAAACTGGATGGAGTCGTTCACAGGTTTTGCAATAATTCTCCTATTTTTGGACATACCGGGACCCTATCTATAGTGTTTGCTGAGTTCAAGAGTTTTTTGACGGGTCTTTAAAGAGGTTGCTTTTTATCAGTGCAGTTGTTTAAAAAATAACAATGTGTAGATAACAATATTTCCTTTCCTCACATTATAACTTTACAACTCTCATATATTCCGAGTTACGCTCTGCCTTCTGTCAAAAAACATTCAAATCAGGTCAATAAAGTTCTTGAGAACCAGAAACAACACAGACCACCTAATTATTTCTGAGAAGTAAAATGTATTTGAAATGTTTTATATGAACATTTTGTAACAGAAAATATTCATATCATGTAAAGGAGACTTGTGGAATGTGTGGAATCATGGCGCAATCGCTGTGTAGAGAAGGGTTTTTATTCCCTTGCATGACATAAGTCCAGCATAGGTGTTTGCTATGCTGATTTAGCATTTTTCAGGGTGAAAATAAAGCCACACTTTAGGATTGGTGGCTGCAAACCTTGATTGTGACATAGAAACTATTAAAGTTTCATGTCGTCGCATTAGAATTTTGAGAATTTAGACCCAGTTTAATTCATTTGGAGATTGTTGAACAGAATCAAAAATCACATTTCTTAATGATTCCAATGATGTTTTGATTCCGATTTGAAACTGGTTCCCAGTGTCCAAACCTTATCATGAGGATATTTAAACAGGATTAGATGCCTCTTTGAAGTATTAAGACTAAAGTAGAAAAAGACTTTTAATAAAATCATCTGCTGCATGAAAGAGAAGACAAAAATGTTGCATTAAAATCTGGTCAAAGTTCAAGGTCGGGAATGAAGACGTCGCTGTCACTCAGTGGTTTCTGGTGAATCAAATGCAGCAAAGAACAGCAAATACATCCATAGCATAAATAAGAAGAATTTCTGCAAATGCATCTGGCCATATTAAATCATGTTATGACAAAGTGGAAAGTCACAGGACGATCCCACACATGTTTTTAAGCTTTGTGTAATAAATAAAAATAAGTGGGCCTTATTTATGATTATTTATTTGATAGTAGAGAGCAGAGCCAGGCTTCTGCCAGTAGGACTCGTTACATAACAGACTGGTGTCAGAGCCAAAAGCTATTAACAAATTTGTTGATTTCTTTCATCATCACAAAAACCTGGCGATGAAGAAAAAATATTAGGGCGGCATCCAAGGAAAGTCCCCCCTTGTCTTCACGTCCCGGCACTTGTCTTGTTTCTACCCATGCCGTCGGCTAGTTCTGCTTCATTCATTTGCTTTTTGTATTTTGTTCTTCCCTCCTCCATCAATTGGCGTTGAAATTCTTTAAGCCAGGCCAGACCAAGAGCTACAGTTGCCAACCATAATAATGATGTAGGACAGGGCCGACACACACACACTGGGAGAGAGAAGAGAATATAAATACTTCCACATTATTGGAATAGCTAAGGTGAAAGAAATGGATGGCTGAGGACGGGGGACAGAGCGGTTGAGGTGTTCCAGGGGACAAAGTGTAGAGGAACGAAAGAAAACAGGCGAATATGGACTTATTCTTTTCATACTGTCATAAAACACAATTAAAATCATCAAATATTCACATTGTTGTATGATTATAAGAGTGGATTCAAAGGGTTAAATTGGATACTTTACAAGTTTGGTAGTTCCATGGATTACAACACAGATTTTTTTTTCGAGTTTGGTTAATTTTACGAATAAAACCATTTAGCAAAATTTCACTGAACTGCCCCAAGACTATTGAAGGGTGTCAAGAATCAAATAGCAGGTGGACAAAGCTGTCAAAAGGAAAATGTCCTTAATCTCTTAGAAATAGGAGTAATATACGTAAAAAATGAAGTTGAAGGTAGCAATAAAACTAAAGACAGCTACAAAAGGTGGGCTGAACTAAAGCTCCGACCAAGCAGAAGAGAAGTAATCCAGAACTCAAAAAGAGCTCAACGTAAATGAACTACTTTACCAAAAGACATATGGGACTTATCATTTGACACTCACATAACTTGATTACATATATTTACAAACAAATAAACTCATTTATATATAGCAAGAAATAAACTTTAAAATATATTCAAGAAAATAATTCTTCAAAGGAATTCCTTTCTCATTCTGCAAGATGGACTCTTCCACTTCCACTTGTATTGAGTTTTAACAGCCTCTTCTAGGTCCAGGTTCTGTTTTGTGCAATGATACATTTCTAAATTGTTTTCAATAAAATAACCAAATTTTTGAGGTTTGGAGACATATTTAGTGGAAGTATTTTCAGCAGCTCCTCAAGATTCTTTTGAGTCCTTTACATGACTACAGATGTTTTATTGTGTAAAACAAACTAATACAATATTTTAAACTGATATCTTGACTAAGAATGAACAGTGCAGATGCAAAAAGGTCAGACTGGGATAGAGGGATAAAAGCAGGCCAGAAGGCAGAATTCAATAGCCTTTTTTATACACATGGCTGCTAGCAAATGCTATTAATGGACAGGTGGAGTGACTTGGGACAAACAAAGAAGACAGGTGGATGAAACAGATTGATGCCGTCACTTTTTGAGTTACAGGTGGAGGTGGTGGTGATTGATGGCACCTCCTTTCAAATGGAACTCTTAGATTTAAGTGCTCCTCTACATGTCCACATCCCGGTGGTAACTGTGTGTCCCCTATAGCCATGTGGTAGTTGGTGACTTGGAGAAATTGTAAATAGATTTGTACTTATTGCAAATAGTTTTCTCCTCTTTTCTTTTTTTTAATTAGACGTTATGTTAGTTATATTTTGTCTCCCTCAATCTTGGTGTCTGGTCAACAGTAATCTTGGTTATTTAAACCAATTTTAGATATCAAATGTCAACTCAGGTTCTGGGGTGGAGTTTGAACTCCAACCAAAGCACTGTATGTAGTTCTGGGTACAATTTTTCCAAAAATCTTTATTGTGTGTTACTTTCTTCAATGGAATTACTTTTACATTTTTATGAATAATTCAATTTAGATGCACATAAATCTGTGTAAGGAGATATGGATATGGTTTTTGGGGCATTAAGGGGTCATAAAGTAGTTTTGCCAAAGCAAAATATTATTATTTATAATAATGCTCACCAATTTTTTAACCTATACTAACATTGTTTTTATATGTGTTTATTCACAGAGGAGGTCAAACAGTAGGGGGGCCTTTTTATATCATAGTCCATGAGCCCTTGGCTGACTCTGTTAAGCTCAATCACTCCCGTATGACCCTCAGTGTGTGTGTGTGTGTGTGTGCGTGTTTGCGTGTTTGTGTGCGTGTTTGCGTGTTTGCGTGTTTGCGTGTGTGCGTGCGTGTGTGTGTGCTGAAGTGCTCAAATCATTCCAGTATGATCATAATGTCATCAGAAACTTGGGAGAGTGACTACAGGCGAACACAATGTTCCATAAATGTGTGTTTGCATCCAAATGTCTGAGTGTTTGCAGGCATATAAGCCCCTATGCATATGTTTATTAGAATGAAAGCATACATTAGCATACTTGAATTTATTAATGGCTGCATGTTAGAGAGAGCTCAGTCGCATCCAAGATTAACAACCTCGCTGCTGTCGAGGTCGGAGTGCAAAAAAGCTTGAGTCAGGATTATGAAAATTTCAGAGGCCAGAATTCCTCAGTTTTCTTCCAGATATCATTCACTCTTAGCGAGGTCAGGTCCATAAAACACGTCCATGCACATAAACACACATAGACTAAAAGGTAGTCAATGTAATGTTAGTGAACTGCGTCAGTATAAATCTGATAGGCCCAACATAATACGACAACATCCACAAAAATGTCAACAGCGTACTTAACCGCCTGGAATGGATGTGAGGAGAGAGAAAAGAAAACAAGGTGATGGATAAAATGAGAGAAAGACTAAAAGATGGCCAGAGCTAATGGAGAAGAAAATGCAAGAATAAATAGAATTAAAAAAGCCTGTTCCGTTTGGATGACTGCGCATCCACCAATATGTACACACCATCAGGATTCAGGTCATTTGAACCAATGAAAATGCATGACCCCATATTTATTTATATTGTCGGTTTGTCTAAATAACTGCTGTAAACATTTTTTTTTTCCAATTTTTAAACATGTGGCAGGAAGGAAGCCTGTTAAATTTCGGAGAAGGTGAAGCGAGTGATTTATTTTCTCTTCCTTCAACTATGTGAGATAAGGCTCTATCAGCATTTCCATCTATTGCAGACCTGGGCAAACTGCGGCCCGGGGGCCACATCCGGCCCTTTGTACGTCCCTGTCCGCCCCATGTGAGGCCAATCATAAGTTACATACACAAATTACATACATGAAACACAATTTCAAATAGCCCAATATAAATATTAAAAGAGTGTTTTATTCTTCTGATTATCAGTTTCACCAATTTTTTTGTGAAAATATTTAAATTAGTGCAGTTTAAAATGGAAGAAAGTTGAGAAGAATTAAAATTAATGTTATCATTGCTGTGGCCTTCTAACACAGTCTTTCCCTTGTAGCCCTTTGTAAAAATTGATTGCCCACCCCTGATCTATTACATATTGCACAAAATGCTCGTGAATTGCGATGAAACTTGGAAGGGTAGAAAGGCTGCATCGAAAGATTCCACAGTTTTCAGACGTCAGGCACCAATAACACAGCAGTGTAGTTTTTAGGGTGAGCTGATGTCATGTAAACAGCTCCTAATTCCATCAGTGAGGCAAACCTTCGCCTTTTGCACCCATCAACACCTTCTGACCTGAAACCCAACTCCACTCCTGCAATAACTTCTCACCCTGCTCCCCCCCCCCCCACCACCACATCTCACCCTCCATCGTCTTCCGTCTATCCTGTAAACCAAGCCTTACCCCCCTCATCCCTTCTCACATTAAACTCACCTCTTCCACTCTCCCCAACCCCAATTTTCTCACCCTTCCCTCCTCCATCCAAAGCTGTAACCCTAAACTTAACCTACTCTTAAACGTTATTTTTCTCCCCTTCTCGCTCCACATGCACACACCTCAGCCCAGCGGCCTGCTTCTCATTTTAACTCTCCCATAACTTCACAGAGTTAAACTTGTGCCTTGGATATTGCCATCCTCTCACACACAGATTTGCATTTTCTTAAAACTGTGTCATTGAGGGCCGTCACACAACACACTGCCTGAGAATTCATCCAAAGGCTGCAACGGAAACTCATCTGTCCTTGGTGAAGTTAACTCAGAAGAAAACAGGTAATGGTCGAGAAATAAAACACAAAGCAGCATCACTTTCCATTCAAGCCATGTTTTTTTATTATAAAGTCACACATGAGTCATTTGCAGTACAGTAAAAATCACTTTGCATCATTTATTTTATAAAACTGTATTATAAATCCATGAGGAATTACAGAATAAAGAATGAGGTGGGACAGTAAACTTTTTTCTTGTTCGATATACATTGAAAGACTGCGTCAAAAATTTTACACAGAAGGATGGAAATTTGATTTTCTTTTGGGAGGGAGGGTGGGGTTATGAAAACAACCACAAAAACAACAACAACAACAACAAAGACAACAACAAAAGCATTATTTTAAAGATTAAGAGCACTAAGATAAGATATAAGATATACCTTTATTCGTCCCACAGTGGGGGAGTTTGCATACATAAAAAATATACATATTAACATTTGGTATACATATTAACATACTGTATAGTGTACATATCAACAATTTACAATTTGTAGTTAATAGCTATAACTACACACTACAAACCACACTGATCTCCCGGATTTTGAGCGCAATTTTTGCAATTTTGTGCAGCCTGACAGCCGTGGGTACGACTGACCTGTGATAGTGTTCTTTCACGCATTTATGGTGAAGCAACATATCGCTGAAGGAGCTCTCCAGTGATCTTAGCGTGCCCTGCAGGGGGTGGGAGTCGTTTTTCAACATTGACGACAGCTTGGCTGTCATCCTCCTAGTGCAGCGACATCTTGATGAGAAGAAGCATAAGGAGTACATGAAGGTGGATGACCTTGGATGAGAGTAAAGGTTCCAGAAGATGTGACTCTGGACTGTAGATGTTTGATTCACAGCTTCACATCATTTCGGTTCATCTGTATTTCACCCTAAAATAAATAAATAAATACTAAAAGTAGAGTATGTAATACGTAAAGTATTTTGCGTAAGTGCTTTATTATCTATGTTCCTCTTCTACTCTGCCTGTCCATCCTTTGGTTTTCCCCCCCTTTCCTCCTTTGCTCTCCGTCTCTTTTCTCTCCTTCCCCCTCTCCTCTGCCACTCCACCCTCCACCTTTCCTCGTCCCCTCAGAACCAAGAGAAAAGACATGGATGCATTTTTGGCCTGTAGATGAACATCAGTTCACTTTCATTTTCTCTCTTTCTTCTGTGGTCACCTGGAGGTCATGTGCTCGTGAAACATCCGTTGGGTTTCTCTCCCAATTCACAGCCATTTGCTCTCCAATATATTCTCACATTCCCTGCAGTTATCACATTCTCAGATGTTAGTCAAGAGGCCAATAGGTCTTATGGATTCGGAGAATACCGAAGTGTAATACACACACAAACACACACCACAGCGTCTGGCCAGCCCCTGATCTTCGTTTGACCCTTCCTCTCTCTCTCTTGTGGGCTCTCACCCCGTAACTTAATGCTTATTTTCACGTCGCACGCACACACACAGGTAGAAAACCACAAAAACCTTTCTCTAGCCACCAAAGCAGATATCCAGGCAGTCTGTCTCACCTAAACAGGTTCTCTCCCTCCCTCGTTTTTATCACACAAACACGCCAAACACACACAAACACACACACACACACACGCACACACACGCACACACACACACACACACACACACACACACGCACACACACACACACACACACACACACACACAACCCCAGTGTGCGTTGACCCAGGAGTAACTCAGCGAAGTCAGCCAATAAAACACAGAGGAATCGTCAGCACGTAACTTAACATTCTAGTGGTTTGTTTGGATAACCTCTTGCTGTGCCGAACCAACACACACATGATCACACCACAGCTCAGTATTTTACATTTACGACCCTCTAGATCCCGCAGGAGCCCACCGACTCGCTCGGCCCCCAGCGTTGCACTCCCCCTACCCATCCACCATGCCACACACGCACATTTTAGACTACTTGTACTCTTTTATAGCCAGATATTATCCCAAAAATAAACAATAACCAGACCATTAACTATAGAGCAGAGCTATTAGGAAGGTTATACACTTTTTATGGCGACATTAGCACCTTCACTCTAAAAATGGCAATTCCAGTGAGGTTATGAAATATTCATGTTCCCCTGAGGAGGATTTTTACCTCTGTTAAAGAAAGTTGGATAGGTTTATGTGAGCACCTGTGATTTTTATTTGTCCACAAGAAATTATGAGAAGTTGTCAAAAGTTTTCAAAAGTTTCACATTCATACTAAAATATTATGAAAACCATTATTGTGCACTTCTGCTGCTGAATGGATGTTAGGCTGAAAATATAACAGCCATGTGTCAAATGTGGCCTTATTGTTGGATTTTCCACAAGAAGTGCATTTTGACAACAGTTTGCAAAAGATTACGTTCAGTTTCAAAACTTTTCTTTTCAGATCTCAAAACACAATTGTCAAGAGATCAGAGACACACCACGACAAAATGTTTGTCTGAAAAGGCCCAAAAGAATGGCAATGTAACGTAATATCAGAATCTACTGTATGTGACTGACTGACGCTTTATCACCTCTTCCACATTTTTCATTCTTATTTCCCTAAATGTGGTTATAGTGACCTAGTTTTTAAATAAAAAGGCCAAAGTAGTATTTGTTAACCCTGCTTTGCATGTGTGTGTGAACTCCTGTCCCCCCTGCTGTGTGTTCCAGGTCTGTTTTTATGAGACTCTGGGCTCCCACTGAAAACCAAATCTTCTCTAACCTTTACCTCAACATGACCCTCAGCTCAGTCCATGTGTGTATGGATAGATGGAAGTGTGTGTGTGTGTGTGTGTGTGTGTGTGTGTGTGTGTGTGTGTGTGTTTGAATGCAGCGCCAAGAGTGTCATCATTACCTCAGCCTGACCTGTGTGTATGTGTGTGTGTAGGTGTGTGTGTGTGTGTGTGTGTGTGTGTGTGTGTGTGTGTGTGTGTGTGTGTGTGTGTGTGTGTGTGTGACTGTAGCGCCAAGAGTGTCATCATTACCTCCGCCTGACCTATGTGTATGTGTGTGTGTATGTGTGTGTGTGTGTGTGTGTGTGTGTGTGTGTGTATATAAGGGAGAGAGAGAAGGAGAGAGAGGGAGAGACCAGAGCAGAGTCGTTTTCACCTCCTTGTGTGTTTTTATGTAAAGACAGCAGATCAGGATTACCTTTACCTCTCACCTAATCCTGACCTTGACCTCTCAACAAAAACGCTCTTTTGCAATATAAAACATTGTAATGGCAGCGTTTTTCACTCAGCGCTTCAAAGGAGCACACTGAGGTTTTAAGGAAACTGACACATTATTCATTTTACCTGTTAAGTTATGAGAGCACAGACACAAAATCATCCATGTGCACCTCATTCATCAGCAGATGTACTTCAACATACACCAGGACCTCTTTAAATTTGCAGCCATTACTGTCATTTTAAGGGGGTGGAGTTTTCAGAAGGGTGCTAGAACAGGCTAACATGATTTATTTGCCATATAAATACGTAGATCATCGGCAAACTGAATTTTTTTTTTTTTAAGAGCGTGGATGGCTTTGTACAAGTGTGTTGAAGAAAATCGAATTGGCTCATCCCTCCAAGTTCTCTAAATTGAGTAGTCAGGTAGAAACAAATGTAAAAAAGGCTGAAAGGCAATGATATGCTTCAAAAAGAACTCACTCCTTTTTCAATGGGTTCAAGTTTTATTTAAAGTTTCAGTCTTAAAACATAAAAGCAAAGAACGACTCTTGAATCGCCGGGACCAAAACATGAATACACAACGACTTTAAAATTACTTATAGGATTAATCAAAAACAATATGATGGATTGGTATTATAATAGAACGAGAGAACGAGCGTCTCTGCATATTTCCTAATCACATAAATACCAATGAAACAATGTTCATGACACTTTGTAGAAGGCTGTGGCATTGGTCAAGCAAGCAGAACCATGGTGGAGGAAATAGTTCTTAAATATCTCAAAGACTAACATCTGTGGGGAGGGAATCATATGTAATTTTAAACTTTGGATCGATGTACACCAGGTGACGTGTCCTCAAGAACTTCACCTTCTCTCACAGTGTAAAATATCCTCCTCAGCCTTGACTGGGGCTCCTCCGGTGCTGTGGTTAGTGTTACTGTCTCCTCCATGAGCTTCTACTGGCTTCAGCTATTGTTCACGAACAGACAGTCCAACCACAGAGATTTCACAGATATCCAAAGGTTGTCAAATTCCACCTTCACTTCTGTGCGTGCTATATTTCATTTGGCCTTTTTTTTGTCACCGTGTGTCTGAAAAACTGTTCACATGCCAGTTTTCCAGCGTGTCTTCAAAGCCGCGGGTTATATGCTAATGGGTGTGACTCATATATGCATATATTTGCCAGCATGCATGTGCGTTTGTGTAACATCTATATAACATTTCTAACACACTGTGACCATGGATGCTCCACAGATTGGTCCATTGTGTCATCTTCTTTTTCTGTTGGTAAAAAACAGACCGGGCTTTTTACATGAGAGCCTTCAACTGATCTGATTATAGGAGAAGGAACATCTCTGGAATGTGGTGCAATTTAACATAGCTTGAAATTAGCTTCGAGAACACTCAACGGTCAAACAATAGGCGAGGAGAGATGGTCAAATCCAGTTCAGGACCAGAATCTTACCCTTATTAGCAAATGGCTAATAAGTTGTAGCTCCTATCAGTCACTGACCTGCCACCTGCCCTTATAATCTGAATGAAATTGCTTTGATTATTAGTTTAAAAGACAAAAAAGCAATAGCTATTATTTATTATAATATAATTACCAGTAATTGATAACTTTTTGCGAGCCACATAAATTTAAATTGTCTGGATCAAAAAGTCTAGATCAGACTCTGATGGGTTCACCATATCCATATCTAAATATGGTGGCTGTCAAATTAGCACAAAACCTCTGTTTTATTGTCCAAATGAGGCATGTAGCTGAAATGAAAATGCCATTTAACCTCAGATTAACGACTCTTCGTTCTTCATGTTGAAAAACGAACCGCTCAAGTTTTGGGGAAGGCATCTCAGAAATCCTGGCCCACCTGTGTTTTCCTAGGTTGTCATGTCCTTGAGGCTTTTTGTAACACTCTCCTCTGAGAGCTTTTCATGTTTTAGCATAAAAACCAGATTGAATGTGTGTGTTTATGTGTTCACCAATAAAGCAATTGAGGAATGTGCTTTCACTCCTTAATGAGGCTCATCAAAAGAGTGAGACGTCCAGGAATGGGCCCCTTCACACGTGAGCTGAAGAAGTGGGATGTAGGGATGACGAGGGAAAGCCAAAGGAAAACCAAACAACCGTGTGATGATTCTGTGTGGATGCAAGGCCAACTCAAGGTGATCGAAATTCAAAAAGTTAGTCAGAAAGACGATGAGATCCAACACTCACTAATGGTTATTTAATGTTTCTTTCTGATTTGCACATTTTCGAGTCTTGGCTATTTAAATGCATCATATGAAGGGACCATTTAGAGCTCTCTTCACTGACTGCATGAATGCTAGCGATCACCAAGAAGCATAACTTTTAAAGCCTTAAATATTTATTGATCCCATATGTGCCCATGTTTTCTCTCAGATCAGTCGTCCTGGTTGCTCCAAGAACCCAAATGAATGAAGCAGAGCAGGCTTTTCTTGTGCCCGGACAGTGGAGAGCTGCTTAATAAAATTAGATTATGCCAAGATTGTTGTATGATTGTGTAAATTGTGCCTGTAATCCATCACTGTTTAAAAGTCTTAAACTGCATGAATTTCAAATCAGAAATGACTGCATGCGAGAAAACATTATGGTACGTGCAAAATTCAGATGAGCAAAAATAGAAAAATGTTGCTAATACTTAAAAGGTGAAGTTTGAGATTGAAAATTCCTGGATTATTAGATCACACCATGCAGGTGTAAGACTGAGATTCGCAGATTCAACAAAGAAACATAAAAATTGAAAGGTGAAAGAACAATGAAGGGTGACGTCTTAAAGACTTCCATATTTGGTAACTTAAGTAACCTTTTTTTATGAGGTAATAAAGATGCATGTTAGCAGATGAAGCACAGTCAGATATTTTGGAAGAGGTTTCTAACACCAGACAGAAAAGAACAGCAGAGGTCAAGGACTCAAAATAGAATAAAAAGACATGAAAAGAACAAAACCTGTTAAAGTTTCAATCAAAAGGTAACGATCAACAAGTCAGCAAGATGAGTAGAGAATTAACATTGAGGAGAGACGACAAAGTTGATCAACACGAGACTTTTCTTTTCCTAATCAGAAGTTTCTATTAGATTCCCCCAATGTAACGGTGAAACTCATATTCCACATTATGCTGTCTGCAGTGTGTGTGTGCAGTCTATATAAATCTACAGCATGTTTTCTTTTTCTCTGCTCGAGTGGAATATTTTTCTAATGAGTGTTTTATTTCTGACTCCTGCCATTACATGAAGCAACGCACTCGCATATACACACACCACCGAGACCAGCATGTGGAAAGGAAATCAAGTGGGAGACAGAAAGCTTGTAGAAGCCAAGGGACACACGCACACACACAGAGACGTTCATATACACTTCAGTCTCATTCAGAACTAATCAGGCGTGGAGAAAACACCAGTCCTGCCCTTCATTTTCACCGTTGGGTAGTGCTTTAGGCTGCGGCGGCGCTGGCCACAGACGTTTTCAGAAGAAAAAAGAAAGCAGTAATGTAGTTAAAAGTTCAAACAGACAACTTTTGATGGAATGCAACCCAATTCATGCTGCAGTGGCCAATCGTATACCCATGGTGGTCAGACCACTGTTGTTCAACCATTTACAACCTGCTCTGGGTTTCTATTAGGTTGCTTGGTGCCTTGAAAACATTGTGCTGCCAGGAAGCTGAACCAGCAGGAGGAGAAAAGCTCTGAAAATATTCTCCTCTTTGGAAGACTTGTTACTCCCCAAATCAGTAGCTGGAAACTGGGCACCATCCAGACAAGGTTTACGGACCAAACAATGACTCTTTTCTCTGACAGCGTAGCGCAACCCACTGCTAATCGACTCAATGCTTGATTTGGTCTGAATGAGGCAACATGGAAGTCTTGGACAAGAGGGGCTTTGACTGAATTTATTCTAATTTGCATCGTCCAACAATCAGACAAGAATTCTTTATTTGAATCTCGGTTGGTTCCAATGTATGGCCAAGATTTTAGGGTAGTGTGAACCATATACAGGCCTCTCAAAGGCCTCGATTTGCAAGGCTGATTGCGAAGCCATGTTTGATACCACTGATTGAAATTGAATCAGTATTTTCCATGAGAAAAGGTGGTGCTAAAGTAACGATGAAACACTGGCGCCCTTGAGACTTTACTAATGTTAACCGAAACTGAATGTCATCTGAAATTCCTCTGAAAAATATCAAATCTTGGACAACCACATCTTTCAATCAGTTGGACATAAGTTTGTCTGCAATTTATGACATTTTCTTTTCATTTCCACTGGACGAACATGTTTGTGGACAAAAACAAATATATTCACAATCATCGCACATTCGTGCACAAGCAAAACTATCCCTCTATCCATCTTTATCCCGATTACTCCTACCTTACAAGCAATGAAAAAAACATTCATTCCCTGGCAGACGAAACATAGAAGACATGAAAACAACACTGTCAAAAACATCTGACATCATCATTGGTACCTGTTTACATACTGAATATGTGTTGATACACACAGAAAAGCCTGCATGTTTCTGCTTGTACATGAGTGTTTGTGTTCTCCGTGACCATCAGCACACAAAAAAAATATTTAGGTAAAAAATAAAACACGTTGTCATCACAGCTTGGGGAAAAACATCAGTAGTTGTGACCTGCATCGACCTCCTTTATCTCTGGGCTATGTGTGTCTGTGTGTTTGTGAAGACAACAGATAATATCTGCAATCTGCTATCGCTCTGGTTTTATTGTAAACTGCTGTAGATTCACCTGCCAGACAACATGCTCATTCAGGCTCTGCAACCTTTTGGCCTTCCCTTCGCCCACATGGTTGCAACGCTTCATCCAGGGAAAATAATGTAGATGGGAACAAGATTAAATGTGATCGCCATACTTCAAAAGCAGAACATCACGAGCTCTTAAAAATTCAAGACAATTCTTTAAAAAATTATTATAAATGGCATGGCATACGACACATTATGAATACAAGATTTCTTTATGTGAAGCAGGTCATAGGGACACGCATCACGATGAAGCCTCAATATAGATTTACTTCATCTTCAAAATTCACATTCTATGAATGGCCTGATCTGTCCATCTGTTCAGGATGGTGGAAAAAGCAATTAATTTTAGGGTGGATCCCAATTATGGAGTGGATTCTGGAACTGTTTTAGAGGTTATGATCTAGTCGAATTCAGCAAAGCAACTTGCTGGACTTTTATTAAATTTGGTGGATAAATGAGATGCGGCATAAGTAAAGTCACTAAATTCTGGATGAAGAGGTTTGTCCATTCATTCATTTTTTCTGAGAGATGCCATTTTGGTGGTGCAGGTATCTTTTCGAATTCCTTTCATATTTACACTGGATGTGATTAGAATTAAAAAAAAAAAAACAAGGGAGGAATCTGCTCTTTTTTCGACAACACATGAGTACTTCCCATGAAACACATAGCATGTTAAAGGATAAGCCGAGCATGCTCAATGAAGGCACCATTTAAATGGCACACAATGTAAGGTATAAGATACTGAACAGACACAACAGATGCAAAAGTATTTTTTGAAATAATGTGGTGAAATCTTGATATTGTTCTCAGATTTGTGGTGGCTGTACAGACGAGATTACGAAAGAAAGGTTTGTTGAAAATCTAACCTGTGTGACTTTCACTGGCAGGAGTTCCTGTACTGAAAGGAATCTTATCAGTTTGGGGGATGGCATCCCATCTCTGCTCAATTCATTTTGGTTTTATTTCTCTGTATTGTCTGTTCATCTCCTATACAGTATGTCCATATTTTCATATATTCTGTACAGAAATCATCATCATTCTGACACTTCAGAGGATCTTTCCTTCACAGAACCCTCAGTATGAACTCTCCTGGCAGAGAAATGACTCAGGTGTTTCTTCTGTGTTTGTGTGTGTGTGTGTGTGTGTGTGTGTGTGTGTGTGTGTGTGTGTGTGTGTGTGTGTGTGTGCGTCTGTATGCGTGTGTGTGTGTGTGTGTGTATCTTAAACTGTTAAGCAATGATTTGCGCAAAAGAACCATGTGAATTGTGTGTGAAAATACAGTTTTATGTGTGTGTGTGTGTGTGTGTGTGTGTGTATGAGAGAGAGAGAGTCAGGTGTCAAGTTTACCCCCCGATCGACCCAACCTGGGAATGATCTCGTCTCAGCAGGGGAAGCCAAAGCTGCTCCTCTATGTGTGTGTGTGTGTGTGTGTGTGTGTGTGTGTGTGTGTGTGTGTAACCCGGGGATGACTCACAAACCATCTGGAGGCCAGATGCAGGTTCGAAAACTACTCTCTCTCACTCCTTTCCTCCCTCCAGTTGGTCTTGGTTCCCTTAGTTAACCCATGAACTTTGACCTTTGTGCTGTGCCATGGGTGTGTGAGTTAGAGTTTGTGTGTGTGTTCCTGGTTGAGTAAACGGTGAGATCACAACCTTTTCACAGAGATTGTGAACTCTCCCTTGCTGACCTCTGGAGTTCAAGTTCAATAATTGACCCTGTTCCCACTGAACCAGCCTCTAGATCTCAGCTCCTCCTCCTCGCACCTCATAGTGATTAACTCTGGGAAAATAGACCTGTAAACTTCTAACAGGCTGGTCTCTGACAGAGCACAAGGCAAAAATGATATGTGACCTAAGATTCCCTGTTGTCTTCTTCTACCATTCTCAACAGCATCTATATTTTTATCCAGAACTGAGGAAATGAAATGTAGTTTGAGACTTGAAATGGAGTTAGGTTCTGTAGGGAAATAAACAGTCAGTAGGGACTTTAAGGCCCTGTACTGCTCTATTTTTAACATATATAATGCAGACAACCCTCTGTCCATACTCTGGATTTAATTTTTGACTGTTGCCTTTGATTTTCTTAGATCTTTTTTAGACACAGTGCAAGCCCATCAGAATTGGTTAGGGGCAGCTAACTACCGTTCAAGCAACGTATGACACGACCAGCAATAAAAGAGTGAAGTTAAAAGTTCTCAATGTATTTAAAGACCTCACAGAGCAGCATTACCTTAGCTTTTGTCGCTTTGTAATTCCTAATCATGTTATCACGGTGTCCTCTGGCCAATGACATATTTGTTGTTGTAGAAATGTTTGACTCTTCACTGCCCTCTAGTGGACATTTCAATGCAGATGTAAAAAAAAAAGAATGGAAATACTGTGTATGACCACTGACGGACGCACCATCTGAAATTAATAATCTATTTCTGTTTATAAATGGACATTACGGTGTTGGAGCGGCTGCAATTGGACTGTCATCGTGCCAAACATTTTGAATGGCAAACTGAATGCGGTGTCTCTTCTAGGTACATCTCCTCCAAAAAAAGAGGTGATTTCCTCCAAGTGTGTCTGTTTTCTCGTTTCTATGGAACAGACACAGGTCCTTACACAATCATTTAATAATGTGGTATTAATGTTCTAAAATATTCAATTTACTTTTATATGTGAAATCTTTACTGAAGTGAAAGTTGAGAAAGTTGAAATTTTTATTTTTCTAATTTTTATTTTCATGATCGTAATATATCTCCAAATGGGAAAATACATTTTGCACTCAACAAACATACGCACAGGCTAGCGCGCAAATATACACACACACACGCACACGCACACACACACACACATACACACACACACACCAGACATGCAAGTAATGGAGATATGGTGACAGGCAGCCATGTAGCTGTGCCCTAGAAGCAGCTTGAGGGGTTTGGTGCCTTGCTCAAGGGCACTTCTGCAGTTTTCAGGTGGTGAACTATCACCTCTTCTGCTACCAGCTCACACTCCACAATTCTGAGTTCATGCTGGATTTGAGCTGGACGCTCTCCACAAGCCATGTCTTGTGGACGACGATCCTGCTACCACTGCTTGCCTGGACAACCACAAAGTTTAATGGAAAGCTTTTCACTAGCCTTTACTTAGATTGAGGATGAAAAACACTACATACTCTAATGTGAAAGAAGATAGTATTAAATTCCTGGATCCAGTCGTCTCTCCCGATTTGTGCTGAAAGTTAAGGAGTGTAGACACATGCTCAATTTTTCTTCCAAACTGCATGCTTGTCAAATACCGTCTGTGTGATCCTGCTAACAAACCAAATCAACAGTTTTGTAAATAATCTCCTTTGCGGAGGTAAAAATGTTAAGCTGACTTACTGGGAGAACCTGCGCTCGTATGTTAAAGCTGGAAGACTCACTAATTTGATCGATTACATTTTCTTCCACCGGATTGGCTCCTTTCCTGCCCGGGTGAAATATCTTCACTCAGCTGAATGCCTTTGACAAGAAAATTTGCAAGGCTCAATTCATATTTCCATGATGGTTCACCAGCATCAACTACGTCTATTTGCATACATCAGCCAGCTTCACCGAGTCCGTTTGTGTGTGAAGAAAATCTGACAGGAAGACAAAAAACATGGGCTCAAGGAAAAGAGAGCAAACATGGACAAGATGGCAAAAACCTTTTTTTCTCTTTCTGAATTGAAACCCATTTGTGATTGCCATTAACAATTCTTTTCATTCCTAAAGAGAATCAGCAAGAAAATGCAGCTGCAGGATTGCATACATCAATACATACACAAGATTGACAAATATACAAACAAAAACTAAGCTGAAAGACACCACAACACAGCCACAAACTACAGCCAGATTCTTGTAAGTGGCAATTACCTACTGTAAGGCGATTGTTTGTTTCCTTGGACACAGTCCAGGTCCGGTGGCTGAATTTTACGGAAAACTTTCTCTTTGAATGACAGTTAATACCAGAGAAAGAGACACGAGCTGGGATTCAGACCAAAACACCTCACCCAGCTGAGATGCCAGCACAACCAGATGTGACGTTGAAAACAAAACATAACAATGATGATTACTACTTTTAGGATATTATCGGCAAAGAAGATTGAGCATAAATCCTCTTTAATGTAGTGCATTAAATGATAATGGATGAACTTCCCAAGACACAGGTGCCGAACTAGTTTAAAATTTGTTTTACAATATATTTTTGAATTGACTTAATCTTTAAATGTTTTAACAGTTGAATACTCGTTTCTCTTTAATGTTTTTTCAGCAAATTTATGAATATTTGTAAAAGTATTGTTGTGTTTAAGTCATGTAATAATTTCCTGTTCGCTTAACATAAGTGTCACTGGTGGCCACATACATCAACTGAGTTTTCTTTTTTTTTCACTTCGTCTGTGGATAATGTTGTTTCTTTCATGCTCTTGAAACTATAGGCTTGAAATTTCCTGTAATGAGATGTACAGTATTTATTCAAGTTGCAATTGCCTATATTTTTTCCAGTTATTCGGGAAATGCATTATTTCATAATAAAACGAGTTGTCTATCATGAAGAGATGACATACTATAACGGTGATACACTGAAATATTTACAAGCATCACTGTGAACACATTTGCAATATGAACACAAAAGAAAGCTCAATTAGTTCTTTTGACTTCTTGTCTCTGCTTCTATGGGTGATGTTAGTTTTATTTTATAGGAAACTAATAAGGATGAAAACTTTACAGCACAATCAGGGTAATGACATTCACTTACAGCAAAGTGCTGTGCGCTCGATATTACTGTAATCTGAATAAATCATGTGAGTAAATCAATGGTGCAGTCATCTGTCTTTGTTTCCTCGTGCTTGGATGGCTCCCTGACATTTCTTTGAACCAGCTCTTGATTTCCTTCAGATGAACAGAGGAGAAGATGAGGGGAAGAATGAAAGATTGGATCAGAGAAGAAACAATAGAAATCTGTTGGGCAGATGTCTCACCCTTTTCCTTTCCCAATACTCTTGCTGAAACTAGGGGAAATCTAACATGAGTGTGCAATAATTTCCCAAATAGACACACCTCTATTTGTCTGAGATGGCCAGTGCCTCCAGTGTGGATGTGGTGTTTTCATATGGGCGTGACACAGTCTATAATAGATTAAGAATTAATTGACATTGTGGACATATTTTGGCACACCAAACACCACTATACATAGTTAAAATTTATAGTATGACTATAAAGTTGTCTTTTATGAATTTGAGTGTAAATTTGATTTACAGTATAACACTAAGGACACTGAATCTGTAACTACTGGAATTACTATCTTGTTGCACTACTGTTTATTATAATAACGGCCTAAGCGGAAATAATAAAATATTCACTAAGTCATGACAAATATTCAAATTTAATTGTCCCCAAGGGAAACAAACATTGATGACATAAATATTTACTGCATGTTGGCTCCATGAACAAGAATTTTCCCACAGCCCGTTTAAAGATGACCATATCAACAACTTCTTTGAGAAATCTAATTTGAATAAAACTAAAAACTGAATTTGGTTGTATTTAAAAGGAATAGGTTATCACTAAAATTTTGCATGACAAAGAAAGTAAACCAAATTACTGAAAAACCTGTCATACATTTCCTGGGATCCATCGATGTGTTCACAAGAGGAGGGGATGATGACTAATTCTATTGTCGTGACAACTTCCTGCTTACAGCTGATAGCAGTCAGCAATGTTTTTTTTTTAAATTCTAGTTGATCTCATCTTAAGATTTGACAAGAGGGATAATAATATCATAATCATCTGTCTGGAAAAAAAATTTGGGCATAGCAATGAAAAGTTGTTGGATGACAATGGATGTGTCGTGTACAACGTACATCACAAAGCAAAAAATCATTTAGATAAGGGCTCAGATTTTTTTTAGTTTTCCCTTTTTTCAATTTATTTAATAGATTGAAAATTTAACACATATCTTCTTCAGTAATTCATAAAATATTTAATTTACTTTCACAACATTTTCTAAAATTTTAGATTCATAGTTTGTAAATGAGATTTAATCGAGTTACACTTCACAAGGGGATTTTCTGAACTGAGTAAGAAAGATTCTTTCCCACTTAATTAAAATGAAAATCCTGCCTTAAATACCAGTAAATAACATAATTTGATTAAAAATATTATAATAACTCCAAAAATATCAATAAAACCAATGAAAATTATTAATTTCACACAGTTCTGGCATCCTGTTGTTAACTGGTCCACGGAGCAATCTTTGGACAATATACATTCACATTTGCATTGAGCTCACATAAAGGATTGCTCATTTTGGATGATAATCTCTTATTCTTGTGACCTTTCCGATCAAAGCCAGCTGGATGAGGATAACTTCTATTTCTTCCACTGTCACAAACCTGACAGATTTCGACAGCCAGAGCAGGACTATTGAAAGGTTGATCATCAAGAATACAAAATAACATCTATTTCTCCACTGAGGGACGTGAAATTTTACCCTCAGGTAGTTTCACTATAAATTTTTACCCTCAGGTAGTTTCACTAGTAATTTCACACCTTACATCTTACTCATGGAGACAGGTAGGGACAGCACCGGTGGTTAAACAGACAACAAAATTAACGGAAGGATGGAGCTGCATCGGCACCAACAGAACAAGCAGATAATTAAAGAAAGTAAACAGTATTTTTAATTGTTTTAGACTGAGGAAGATAAATATTATTACGCACGCATGCAAACCGTCTACACTGCATTTCCTATGTTGAAGAAATGTAGAATTACAGCACAGTAAATCCAAGGGCATTTTACTTGAAATGTTAATAATATTACAAACAGTTGAATACAAAAAAAGAAAAAAAGAAACACTGTTGGGAATCACCAGAGTAATACAAATACATGAATGAAACCACCTTTGGAGGCATTTTTTTAGAACGTTAAGCAACTCTTAGTTGTGACAAGCAAGTTTCCGATCACAACTTACAGAATCAGTCGTGTAAATATTTTCTTTTCATGTTCGTCCACTTATTATACATGAACCAGATAAATTGCTGGTGGCACACAAGACCCCCACAGGGGATGAGATGTATGTTTAAAAATGGGAGGAAGAGCAACTCAAGCATTCTACTGAGAACTTTCGAGAACTCACAACACATCTGTGGTGAGTGTCCATCTTTGGACTTCATATAATTCTTCATTTTTTCAAACTAAATTTAAACCACAAACTGGCTTTGCTGTCTTTGATTGGACTTGAAATAATATTGAAAACACTAAAGGCAACTGAAGTGGATTTAGATTTGCATTCATGTCTTTTATGTTATAATAATCTTATCTTGATCTTGTTGAAAACTGTTGAGAATGATCCATTGATTTTGCTTTTTTTCTTGTGATCACCCCCTACAGCTTTTATTCCTGCAGGTCATACTCTAGCTGAGAAGCCCTGAGATTCAGTGTGATGACAATCATGCGTTCTGCTGTGGTACTGATTCCTCTTCTGTTGCTGGTGTGCATCCTGGATACTGGAGAGACCTGTGGTAATCAAGTACTAGTCATCAATGACTCATGTGCCGGTAGTTTAGCAAGTTGTTCTTTAACAAATTTGTTTTCCAGCACCTAATGAAGAATTATCCAAAATCGATTGTGGTGGCTGGTACCTTTATCCTAATAACCGGGCTATGAAATACTTTAACAACGCAAAAAATTGGTATGAAGCAAAGGTAATGCAAACACTCTCAAACCAAAGGAAAATAATATGTTCATGATAAATGTCATTGATGACAACTACACACATTTCTGTTTATTTCAGAGAGAGTGCAAAGAATTAAATGGCGATCTGCTGACTGTTCGTACTCCGGAAGAAAGAAGTTGTGTGACAAAAATGCTAATAAAGAACAGTCAACAGTACAGCGGTCCTGTGTGGGTTGGGATCAGAAAAACTGGTGTAAGAAGTGAATGAATGGGAGAAATAAATGTGATGTATTAAACATAAAGCTTTTCATCTTAATTAATTTACACTTTCTTTTCTAGCCATATTTTGTGGATGTTGATGGATATCCTGTCAATCAGAATTTTTGGGCCAGCAATCAACCACCAAATGCATTTGGTTGTGTCTCAGTATCCTTTACAAGTAAGAAAACATGGGAAATATACTGTATTGACTTGGGGCGGCGGTGGCTAAGCGGTAGAGCAATCGTCTTGAAGACAGGATCGCCCAGCCATTGGGGGTTCAAATTCTGCTCGTAAGAGCATCCATTGGAGTGTGAGCTGACGGTGGGAGGCGTCAGCTCACCTCCCGTCACTCCGCCTCCCTTGTACCATTATATGTCCTCTCTGTCAACTAATTGCATGCCTACAGGCCCCTAGTGTGTGCTGTGTTCAGGGGCCTGTAACCTGAAACCCTGTATGTAATTAACACATATTTATGTACATGCGTGAGTATGAAGAGTGTAAAAAAAATTTCCCCAAGAGGGATTAATAAAGTACTGATTATTATTATTTGCAAATGGGATGATGTTAAAATCAATTATTACAGTATATGAACTGAATTACTAATACCTTATTAATCATGACTACCATCATCATTAAGACCTGAACAAACTCCTGATGGTACATGATGAGATGTCCTTTGTTGTATTTCTGCTTTCCAGGTTCTGGTCAATTTTTGAGTACCAACTGCATGTTGAAGTTCCACTTCCTCTGTCTGAGGAAAATTTGGAAGTGATCACTGCCGGCTGATCCTTTACAATTTCAGCAAACATGATGCTAACATATAATCGCCTACACCAGTGCTACCATTGGACATTCGTGTTTCATTATAACCTCTGCAAACACAAACTTAAAATTTTACAGTAATAAACACTTCAGCAATCATCCACCACTGTCCTATTTTTCAATCCCATTAAACGTGAAGTACTGGAATCTAAAAGGTACTCCCTCATACCAGTAGAAGAAGACACCACTTTTTTTCTGAACTTTTGATGAAATGACCTACGTTTGGTATGTGGGGCCTTGTTTTTATATAAGAGTTTGTACCAAAGTCTGTTTAAAAAATGATTGAGCCCCAACTTTATCAAGAAGCTATTTAATCAACCTATGGAAATAAATTAAGATTGAATTGTTTGCATACATATGGAATAAGATGTGACTAAAAGAAGAAGAAAGAAGAAGAAATTCACTTCAATGATTCCCTTGGGAAAATTATCTTTCACTCTAACTATATATACTGTATGTCAAATATGCATACATATGTGTGTACAAGCCCCAAAAACAAACACACACACACACACTACATACACACTGTAAGCGTGCAAATTAAGTATAGTGCGAGGCAGAGTGATGGACAGCTCCTAGCAGGTGTGTCCTGAATGAGCAGCTTGTGTGTGTGTGTGTGTATGTGTAGGTTGGGAAAAGTGCTTTGCTCAGGGGCACCTCGGCAGTGCTCCGGAGTTGAACTGACACCTGCCACTGCCAGCTCACACTCAAGGAGTTTTCGACCCATCGGGGTGATGAGCCGGCGACTTCCGGTCCACAATCCAAGACGTAGTGGACTCAGTTATTGTTACGCTTAAAAAAGGGGGATTGTTACGTGATGTTTTTGACCCTATCAGTAAAATGATTACATTTAACTAAATAGGGCGGCACAGTGGCGCAGCGGGTCGCCATGTTGCCACACAGCAAGGCAGTTCCAAGTTTGAGTTCCGCTCTGTACGAGGTTTGCATGCTCTCCCCGTGTCTGCATGGGTTCTCTCTGGGTTCTCTGGCTTCTTCCCACCTCCAAAAACTTGCGCTTCTGGTTAATTGGCCGGTCCCAAATTGACCATAGGTGTGAGTGTGCGTGCGTGTTTGTCTGTTTCTGTGGGGCTCTGCGGTGCACTGGCGTCGCGCCCGGAGTTTCCCCCGCCTCATGCCCTAAGCCATTTGGGATTGGTTCCAGCTCCTCGTGACCTGCAACAGCAGGTAAAGGGTTCAAAACATGAATGGATAGACGGAGATCCATCCCATCCCCTTGATTAAGGGGATGGGATGTTCACTAATTCTATTATCATGGCAACGTTCAGACTAAATACAAAACAACATCTATTTCTCCCCTCAGGTAGTTTCACTAGAAATTTCAAAAAGCTCCACACCTTACTGCTTACTGGAGACAGGTAGGGACAGCACCGGTAGTTAAACACAACAAAATTAACGGAAGGATGGAGCTGCATCTGCGCCAACAAAACAAGTAGATAATTAAAGAAAGTAAACAGTATTTTTAATTGTTTTAGACTGAGGAAGATAAATATTATTAGGTACGCATGCAAACCATCTACATTGCATTTCCCATGTTGAAGAAATGTAGAATTACAACACAGTAAATCAGTAAATCCAAGGGTATTTTACTTGAAATGTTAATAATATTAAACAGTTGAATACAAAAAAAGTAAAAAAGAAACACAGTTGGGAATCACCAGAGTAATACAAATACATGAATGAAACCACCTTTGGAGGCATTTTTTACAACGTTAAGCAACTCTTAGTTGTGACAAGCAAGTTTCCGATCACAACTTACAGAATCGGTCATGTAAATATTTTCTTCCTGTGTTCGTCCACTTATTATAATTTATTATATGAACCAGATAAATTGCTGGTGGCACGCAAGAGCCCCACAGGGGATGAGATGTATGTTTAAAAGTGGGAGGAAGAGCAACTCAAGCATTCTACTGAGAACCTTCGAGAACTCACAACACATCTGTGGTGAGTGTCCATCTTTGGACTTCATATAATTCTTCATTTTTTCAAACTAAATTTAAACCACAAACTGGCTTTGCTGTCTTTGATTGGACTTGAAATAATACTGAAAACACTAAATGGAACTGAAGTGGATTTAGATTTGCATTCATGTCTTTCATGTTGTAATAATCTTATTTTGATCTAGTTGAAAACTGTTGAGAATGATCCATTGAATTTGCTTGTTTTTTGTGATCACCCCCTACAGCTTTTATTCCTGCAGGTCATACTCTAGCTGAGAAGCCCTGAGATTCAGTGTGATGACAATCATGCGTTCTGCTGTGGTACTGATTCCTCTTCTGTTGCTGGTGTGCATCCTGGATACTGGAGAGACCTGTGGTAATCAAGTACTAGTCATCAATGACTCATGTGCCGGTAGTTTAGCAAGTTGTTCTTTAACAAATTTGTTTTCCAGCCCCTAATGAAGAATTATCCGAAACCGACTGTGGTGGCTGGTACCTTTATCCTAATAACCGGGCTATGAAATACTTTAACAACGCAAAAAATTGGTATGAAGCAAAGGTAATGCAGACAGTCCCAAAGGAAAATAATATGTTCATGATAAATGTCGTTGATGATAACTACACACATTTCTGTTTATTTCAGAGAGAGTGCAAAAAATTAAATGGCGATCTGCTGACTGCTCGTACTCCGGAAGAAAGAAGTTGTGTGACAAAAATGCTAATAAAGAACAGTCAACAGTACAGCGGTCCTGTGTGGGTTGGGATCAGAAAAACTGGTGTAAGAAGTGAATGAATGGGAGAAATAAATGTGATGTATTAAACATAAAGCTTTTCATCTTAATTAATTGACACTTTCTTTTCTAGCCATATTTTATGGATGTTGATGGAAATCCTGCCAATCAGAATTTTTGGGCCGGAAATCAACCAGCACCTGGAACTGGTTGTGTCTTAGTGTCCTCAGCAAGTAAGAAAACATAGGAAATATATTAGGTTTACAAATGGGAGGAAGTTAAAATGAATTATTATAGTATATGAACTGCATTACTTAATACTTAATAAACCATGACTGCCATCATTATGACTCGAACAAGACCAGCTATATATGACCTGAACAAACTCCTGATGGTACATGATGAGATGTCTTGTGTTGTATTTCTGCTTTCCAGGTTCTGGTCGTTTTGTGAGTGACATCTGCTTTAAGAAGTTCCACTTCCTCTGTCTGAGGAAAATTTGGAAGTGATCACTGCCGGCTGATCCTTTACAATTTCAGCAAACATGATGCTAACATATAATCGCCTACGCCAGTGCTACCATTGGACACCCGTGTTTCATTATAACCTCTGCAAACACAATCTTAAAATTTTACAGTAATAAACGCTTCAGCAATCATCAACCACTGTCCTGTTTTCAATCCCATTAAACATGAAGTACTGGAATCTAAAAGGTACTCCCTCATACCAGTAGAAGAAGACACCACTTTTTTTCTGAACTTTTGATGAAATGACCCAAGATTGGTAATAGTACCCCTTGATTAAGGGGATGGGATGTTCACTAATTCTATTATCATGGCAACGTTCAGACTAAATACAAAACAACATCTATTTCTCCCCTCAGGTAGTTTCACTAGAAATTTCAAAAAGCTCCACACCTTACTGCTTACTGGAGACAGGTAGGGACAGCACCGGTAGTTAAACACAACAAAATTAACGGAAGGATGGAGCTGCATCTGCGCCAACAAAACAAGTAGATAATTAAAGAAAGTAAACAGTATTTTTAATTGTTTTAGACTGAGGAAGATAAATATTATTAGGTACGCATGCAAACCATCTACATTGCATTTCCCATGTTGAAGAAATGTAGAAATACAACACAGTAAATCAGTAAATCCAAGGGTATTTTACTTGAAATGTTAATAATATTAAACAGTTGAATACAAAAAAAGTAAAAAAGAAACACAGTTGGGAATCACCAGAGTAATACAAATACATGAATGAAACCACCTTTGGAGGCATTTTTTACAACGTTAAGCAACTCTTAGTTGTGACAAGCAAATTTCCGATCACAACTTACAAGAATCGGTCATGTAAATATTTTCTTCCTGTGTTCGTCCACTTATTATAATTTATTATATGAACCAGATAAATTGCTGGTGGCACGCAAGAGCCCCACAGGGGATGAGATGTATGTTTAAAAGTGGGAGGAAGAGCAACTCAAGCATTCTACTGAGAACCTTCGAGAACTCACAACACATCTGTGGTGAGTGTCCATCTTTGGACTTCATATAATTCTTCATTTTTTCAAACTAAATTTAAACCACAAACTGGCTTTGCTGTCTTTGATTGGACTTGAAATAATACTGAAAACACTAAATGGAACTGAAGTGGATTTAGATTTGCGTTCATGTCTTTCATGTTGTAATAATCTTATTTTGATCTAGTTGAAAACTGTTGAGAATGATCCATTGAATTTGCTTGTTTTTTGTGATCACCCCCACAGCTTTTATTCCTGCAGGTCATACTCTAGCTGAGAAGCCCTGAGATTCAGTGTGATGACAATCATGCGTTCTGCTGTGGTACTGATTCCTCTTCTGTTGCTGGTGTGCATCCTGGATACTGGAGAGACCTGTGGTAATCAAGTACTAGTCATCAATGACTCATGTGCCGGTAGTTTAGCAAGTTGTTCTTTAACAAATTTGTTTTCCAGCCCCTAATGAAGAATTATCCGAAACCGACTGTGGTGGCTGGTACCTTTATCCTAATGACCGGGCTATGAAATACTTTAACAACGCAAAAAATTGGTATGAAGCAAAGGTAATGCAGACAGTCCCAAAGGAAAATAATATGTTCATGATAAATGTCGTTGATGATAACTACACACATTTCTGTTTATTTCAGAGAGAGTGCAAAAAATTAAATGGCGATCTGCTGACTGTTCGTACTCCGGAAGAAAGAAGTTGTGTGACAAAAATGCTAATAAAGAACAGTCAACAGTACAGCGGTCCTGTGTGGGTTGGGATCAGAAAAACTGGTGTAAGAAGTGAATGAATGGGAGAAATAAATGTGATGTATTAAACATAAAGCTTTTCATCTTAATTAATTGACACTTTCTTTTCTAGCCATATTTTATGGATGTTGATGGAAATCCTGCCAATCAGAATTTTTGGGCCGGAAATCAACCAGCACCTAGAACTGGTTGTGTCTTAGTGTCCTCAGCAAGTAAGAAAACATAGGAAATATATTAGGTTTACAAATGGGAGGAAGTTAAAATGAATTATTATAGTATATGAACTGCATTACTTAATACTTAATAAACCATGACTGCCATCATTATGACTCGAACAAGACCAGCTATATATGACCTGAACAAACTCCTGATGGTACATGATGAGATGTCTTGTGTTGTATTTCTGCTTTCCAGGTTCTGGTCGTTTTGTGAGTGACATCTGCTTTAAGAAGTTCCACTTCCTCTGTCTGAGGAAAATTTGGAAGTGATCACTGCCGGCTGATCCTTTACAATTTCAGCAAACATGATGCTAACATATAATCGCCTACGCCAGTGCTACCATTGGACACCCGTGTTTCATTATAACCTCTGCAAACACAATCTTAAAATTTTACAGTAATAAACGCTTCAGCAATCATCAACCACTGTCCTGTTTTCAATCCCATTAAACGTGAAGTACTGGAATCTAAAAGGTACTCCCTCATACCAGTAGAAGAAGACACCACTTTTTTTCTGAACTTTTGATGAAATGACCCAAGATTGGTAATAGTACCCCTTGATTAAGGGGATGGGATGTTCACTAATTCTATTATCATGGCAACGTTCAGACTAAATACAAAACAACATCTATTTCTCCCCTCAGGTAGTTTCACTAGAAATTTCAAAAAGCTCCACACCTTACTGCTTACTGGAGACAGGTAGGGACAGCACCGGTAGTTAAACACAACAAAATTAATGAAGGGATGGAGCTGCATCTGCGCCAACAAAACAAGTAGATAATCAAAGAAAGTAAACAGTATTTTTTAAATTGTTTTGGACTGAAGAAGGTACATATTATTATGTATTCATGTCTACAACCATCTACATTGCATTTCCAATTTTTCAGACATGTAGACATGCAACACAGTCAGTCCAAGGGCATTCTTACTCGAAATGTTAATAATATTACAAACAGTTGAATACAAAAAACCCCAAAACAAAACATGACTGGTAATCTTTAGAGTAATAATAAACTTATCAAATAAATGAATGAAACCAGCTTTGAAGGTGTTTTTTTTAGAACATCAGACTCTGGGGAAAAAACCAGCTCCTACATGTTAGAATAAGTTTCAGCTCACAACTTACGCAAGAGTTAGTCGTGTAAATGTTTTCCTCCTGTGTTTGTCCAGCTATTATAATTTATTACATGAAACAGAAAAAACTCTGGTGGCGCACAAGATCCCCACAGAGATGAGAGGTGAGTTTAAAAGTGGGAGGAAGAGCAACTCGAGCATTCTACAGAGAACCTTCAAAACTCACAACACCTGTGGTAAGTGTCCATCTTTGGGCTTCATATAAATCTTCTTTTTTTAAAAAATAAATGTAAACTACAAACTAGCTTATTTGTTTGTTTTTATCACCCACTACAGCTTTTATTCCTGCAGGTCATACTCTAGCTGAGAAGCCCTGAGATTCAGTGTGATGACAATCATGCGTTCTGCTGTGGTACTGATTCCTCTTCTGTTGCTGGTGTGCATCCTGGATACTGGAGAGACCTGTGGTAATCAAGTACTAGTCATCAATGTGCCAGTAGTTTAGCAAGTTGTTCTTTAACAAATTTGTTTTCCAGCACCTAATGAACCATTTTACCGAAACGGTTGTGGTGACTGGTACCGCTATGGTAGAGGCCTGTGTATGAAATACTTTAACGAACCAAAATATTGGCTTCTTGCAAAGGTAATGCAAAAACACTCCCAAACCAAAGGAAAAAAAAAAATTCTCTCTTATTATTGTGTGTCATGAAAAATGTTATTGACGATAACCGCTCACATTTCTGTTCATTTCAGAGACATTGCAAAGAATTAGATGGTGATCTGCTGACGATTCATAGTAAAACAGAAAGAAATTGTGTGAGAAATATGGTAACACATTACAGTCAACAATACAAAGGTCCTGTGTGGATTGGAATCATATCAATTGGTGTAAGCAGTGAATGAATGGGAGAAATGTATATGATGTATTAAATGTAAAGCTTACACTTTCTTTTCTAGATAATGTATGGAGATGTTGATGGATATGCTGCCATTTCTGCTTTTTGGGCAAGTAACGAACCAATAAGTGGCAAGAATTGTGTCGCAGTCTCCTATGACCGTAAGGAAACAGGAAATATCTTGGCTTTACAATATGGCTAAAAGGCTAAAATGTATTATTATTATACAAACTGAATTACTAATACCTAATAAATCATGACTGCTATAATCAATAAGACCTGAACAAACTCCTGATGGTACTTGATGAGCTGTCTTGTGTTCTCTTTCTGCTTTCCAGGTTTTGCTCTTTTTGAGACTCACTACTGCTTTGATAAGTTCCCCTTCTTCTGTGTAAAGAAAAGTGAGAATTGATCGCTGCCGGCTGATCCTTTACAATTTCAGCAAATATGACGTTAACATATAATCACCTATGCTATTGCTACTATTGGACATCTGTATTTCATTATAACCTCTGCAAACACAAAACAAAGATTTTACAGCAATAAACGCTTCAGCAATCATCAGCCACTGTCCTGTTTTCAATCCCATTAAATGTGAAGTATTGACATTTAAAATGTACTCCCTCATACCGGTAGAAGAAGAAGACACTTTTTTTCTGAACTTTTGATGAAATGGCCTAAAATTGGTAATAGAATATGGGGCCTTGGTTCTATAAAAGAGTTTACACCAAAGTCCAACTGTATCAAGGAGCTATCTAATCAATTAATGGGAATAAATTAAGACTGAATCGGGTTTTCTTCATACGGGATAAGATGGGGGATTTACCTTCTGCTGTTCTTGAGCCGAACAGTAAAATCATTAAATTACATAAATTATATACGCAGTGAGTAGTGCTGTCATCTCACAGCTAGAAGGTTCCAGATTCAGGTCTTTTCTGTGTGGGGTGCTTTGCTCAGCGGCACCATGGCAGTGCTCAGGAGGTGAACTGACACCACCTCCTGTCAGCTCATGCTCCAGATTTTTTGTCCACCTGGGTCTTCTGGCAACTTCTGGTCCCCAGTCCAAGACTAAGTGGACTGAGCTACTGCCGTCCCACGCAACTCTATGACTAATTCTATTTCTACAATTATTTCTATGACTAATTCCATTACCCTGGCAACTTCCTGCTTGCAGCTGACAGTAACCAGCATTGTCTTGTAATTCTACTTGATTTCAGTCGCAGTCATATTTTTACAAAGGTAAATTTTTTTTCAAGATTAATCACTCAGGTCTGCATAAACCTAACATTTTGACTTCAGTAATAGAAAATCCCTCTAAGAACAGAATGTGACTAGTTAACGGGGTTTGGTGTCATTATAAACGGCAGTTTGATGAGTAAATGCCCTCTAGACATCAGCTGAATCAAGTGGATAGAAGCTTCAGATTGCTATTTAATAAACATGTTTCTCTGATTATTACCCAGATAGCCTTTTCAATCCGCCCCGGAACTGCCCTGTTCCGTGGCGGTGATCCAAAATCAGATATCAAAATGAACATTTTAATGAACATTTTAACTTTGACCACAGCTGAATACCTTTCAGCTTTCATTCATTTTTCACACATTGTAAGAAATACTATATGACCATTCAGAAAAACTGTTCTTTTAGAAATTTGACCATTATTGTTTGATTTATGCTTTAGTTTAGTACAGCGTTAGACAAACTCTGGAAATGAGATTACATCTGTGATTCAGTTTGAATCACGATTTGTGTCATGCAACACGTGACAGAACTGAATCAGACAAAAAAAATTTTTTGTCTGTTTTGTTTCTGTTTTCCAGGATCTGAGTTGAAGCCTCCCGCAAACATGATGCTGACACATAATCGTAATCATTAAATATGACTGACAAAAACAGATGACAATACTGTGTTTCCATCTGCATCTGACAACACACTACATAAAAGTATTGCTTATAATAGTATTACTTTCGTTACTATTATAGTGAAATCCGTAATTTGAAAGTTTACTAGGTCCTTGACAAGTAAGGTAGGTTCCAGCCCTGTAAACCCTCTGTAAAGGAAAACACCAAGCCAAAACAGATCAAGCAAGGCAGAACAACCAGATGCCAACACAGTTTCCCTTTTGTCTCTGAAAGCCAGCAGGCAGGAGGACAGACGGCGGTATATATTTCTTTCTGCCACTTTGTTTCGGCTGTTTTTCAGACACTAAACAAGCAATCTTTTGCTGGAGACATTTTGTCCAACCAGTGCCTGCGTGGTTAGCTGAAGCTAAACAAACTGAGAACATGATCCGCCGTTGCTTGTAGGTGGTTTTAGACCTGATACTGTTCATTTGAAGCCAAACAGGAAGTTTTGGGAAAAGCCTTGTTGGGTAATTGAAATATGCTTTGGTTTGACTGTGTGTTACAGCTTCCATCTGTGTCCGATTTCCTACTGTACTTTATTAAATCACTTTACATTGGATCTGCTATGTGCCATTTTTGTTCAGGTTAGCCTTTTTTAAAGTTTTTCTGGTCTCTTGCAACATACTAGTAATTTAATTTATATATCAATCAGGATGCTACTGGATCCTGATTGAAAGACGTGTCTTACATGCATGTTTACACTGAACAAACAAGTCACCATGGATTTAGAATCGAAGGAAATGCACCATTTATACAGATTATCTCTTAATCTTCACTATTTATGAGAAAAAAAATAAACACAACTTTGCAATAAAGGCTGCAATAACCTAATATTTAGTTTATTCTGAATATTGGGTTTAAAACCACTATGCTCCCTGTGTTGCAACTCCGGATCAGCTATCAATAGTCATATTTTTAAAATGTTAAGTATATTACAGATTAGCTTCTCCTTCTTTCAGTGCATTGATGGTGAAACCGTTCCATACCGGACTTACATAGAGAATAAAAAGCCTTCTGGCTGCCCCGTTAGGAGAAGGAATACCTCCACCTCAAGAAGGACTGGACTTTGATTTCACTCATCACCCAACACCACACTACATTTTCAGGGTCATATCATGACAATCTTCTGCCTCAAAATGCTGTAAAAATCAGCCAACTGATGCACGATTACTGTTCATCATGTTTGTTAAGCTGTTTAAGAGGCCAGGAATGTGATCCTTCAGCCTCATATTTCTGTCTTAGCATGAAATCTATGTAATACCGATAATTTTCAGTAAAGCTTTTGAGCTGCATATAAAGCCCAGATGAAGGGAGGACCACCTTGTGGATTTTTGGCAGTCAGAATGGGAGAGTAACTCAAAGGGTTAGTGGACTTCATAAATTCATAAGCTACTGTATTTTGATGGTTAATTATGTTGAGTTTCATTTAGAACACAAAACTGCAAACAAGCAGCTCCAGCCCAGTTATTTCAGCCAACACAAAGAAGAAATTTTAGAAAATCTGCATGAAAAAGTCCAGTTCATTTTTATAAAATTAACTGCTGATGCTCTCAATATATCAGTTTTTCTGCTTGTTTTGCTCATTAATGCTGCAAAATGTTTTACTGAAGTGATCCAGCAAATTCTGTTCTATGTGCCGTCGCGTGCAGCATCCGTTACTGCCATTTCATATTTGAGGCAACTTCATTTGATTCTTTTCGCAGCTGAATAAACTTTGTACACAAATCGTGTAAGAAAGCAATTGTTTCTTTAGACAAGAAGATGTATTTGGAGTACATTTACTCCGCTTTTAGCTCTGTTTTGGTCTACACTAACTTCTCAGAGAACTATCAGGTTCTTAAGCAGTAAAATACACCATATTGTTAGCCAGTTGGCGAATGACCTTGTATGAAATCTTGTTGCTGAGCAGTGTAGCGTGCATCGGATGAGCCTGATGCTGTGGCTGCTATGCTGATTAAATAGGTGATGTAAATATTAAGGTTGAGAACCAGACAACCAAAACAATAAGTTCAAAATTGATAAAATGGTCTCCTTACATATTTTGCTAGTTATTTGCGCTGTTAATGTCTGATTAATGATTAGTATGGCACAAAATCTCAAAACTCAGGACAGAAAATCACATCAGCAAAGCTGAAAAATCGTACGTGTTGGTCCAGGCTTGACTCCTTTGCCAAGTTTTGGGGCAAGTAAGGAAAAAGCTGAAAAACCCATGGTAAAAGAAACTTCCCTCAAACAGTTTGGGATCACATATGATTTCAGATGAGCAACCTAAGAGAACCAATGAGAAAATATAGGGAAACCTATCAGGGAATGCAGTGATGGCAGTCTGGGAAAAAAACAAACAAACATGCAATTTAAGTTGTAGCTGCATGGTAATTCAAAATGACCATGATAATTCTTGATTTCTCTGAAAATAAATAAAATTGTCACAGTCTGAATTTCACTAAATAGTCTTGGTTTTTTTTCATCTGGAAACACTTTTTTTTTTACTGAGGTACTGCAGAAAAACATCTACAAAAAAACGAGTATACATTTCAACTAAAAGAAACGATAACAAAAAACAAACAAACAAACAAAGGGAGTCTCAAATGTTTTTCAGGGATAAATAAATTGCACGGATCATAAAACCTGTACTGATTTGGTAAGGAAAGTTAATATTGGTGTCAACAAATAAGATTTAGTGTGATGGTAAAATAAATTCCACTTATTATGAACCAGAAAGAAAAGGTTCTCAGAGCCTTTCCAAGTTGTGGCTATTAAAATTTCTTTGGTTTTCTCTATTAAAGAGAGATTACTGTTGGAAAGGTAGTCTGAAATGATCCTAATAATATTTTTATTGATCCTTTGGCAGAGCATGCCAGAGAGCAGTGACCTGCAGCGCTTGATCCAAGGTCCAAGGAATTTGATATCAAAGAGTTTCCGCCTTGAAACTGCACAGCCTACATCTGTGAAATTAATATGATTACAGTAGTTTTCCTAGTATCTGTAACATGAATTTAAAAAATTAAAATGATGTTACAGATACCGCTTGGGTTGAGTGATACGCTTTAAAAAGAAGGCAGTGACATTGCCGCTACGTTTTATTTCTCACGCCGGGTCCAGACCTTCATTTGCTGCAGTTGCCAGGGTTTTGATATTAAATACAAAGAAACCACCACATCTGCTCAAAACATAAAGATTAAATATGTTTCCTTTTCATGTCTACTTCAAGCGTTCAGCGTCTCATCCAGATACATTGAGATGAGGTTCAGATTGTGGATGATGGAGTAAGACATAGCAGTCACACCTCTGACTTCTGGAGTGGAATAAAATGACAAAATTATCCTGGTTTGAAATCGGTGTGTTCTAATTATCCTGCTGATAGTAACATTTGAACAGTTCAAATTGTAAAAAAACACAGGTGATCAACTGGAATCTAACGTCTTATGTAAAAATACTTTTGAAATTATAATCTATTAGTAAAGGCTTTGTAGTAATTATATATTTTATGCCACTGGAACACACACAAGTTTCAAAATCCCATTTTTTTCCAAAAAAACCTGCATTGTTCCAACAAGGGTTCAGCTATTATCCTGGTGTTCAGTCTAATAACTAATCAGAAGCTACGGTAATGACTTTTCCTCCAATCAGAGGCTGTGTTTCTGTTTTTGTTGCACTTCTGATGCCAACTTTGTCAAATCCACTTGTCCCGTTAAAGTTTTTTCCTCTTGATCGAAAAAGAAAGGCTGGTTCAGACTGGCAGCATTGTCTCGAAACAAACCCTTACTAACTAGTAGCAGGAGGGAAGTGGGGATAGATTTAAAAACAGTTATGATCTTACCTACTCTTAGTTTGCTGGTGCCACTCGCTCCTTGTTTCCACAAGTTCAGAGGAGGTGACCAAATATTTTTCAATGTCATGATGTCATGGAGAAGCAACGGCGGCAGGATTTGTTCTGTGACAGTAAGGTCATGGGAACGGAACTGTAAAACACTGGTTTGCACACACTGGAGACAACAACCTGCTAAAAATAGACCTAACAGGTACGTGAGTGATGTGTCACCTTAGAGAGACACAACAGTATAGGAGAAATGAATCTGGAATGTGGAACTGTTCAAACAAAACAAAAAAAAGTATAAATTAGAATCGAGAGGTTGTGTGTGTGTGTGTGTGTGTGTGTGTGTGTGTGTGTGTGTGTGTGTGTGTGTGTGTGTGTGTGGCTGTTAAAACGCTATATAAGGTGCCAACGGCTCTGAGGATGTTGCTGTATGTTGGAATGTCTATTAGTAGGATTTGGTGTTCCGGTGCCCCTGAGTGTGTGTGTGTGTGTGTGTGTGTGTGTGTGTGTGTGTGTGTGTGTGTGTGTGTGTGAGAGACAGACAGGGAGAGAGAGAAGCAGACCTCAGACATGTGTTCGTGTTAACTGGCACCATTAAGCCTTGAGGGGATCATTAGTGGCTCTGAGAGCTGCCTTTACTGTACATGGTGGGAGACCTTTTGCATACGTGGAGACACACACACACACACACACACACACACACACACACACACACACACACACACACACACACACACACACACACACACACACACACACACACACACACACACACAGCAACAGCAAGGTAACCTGAACGTTTTGCCATGTATAACCAATTTACAGTAAGTTCCATATTTAACAACCATAAGAAGCCATAAAGATAATACACAACAATGATTGTTCAGATTTTTATGGGAGGCGACTATGATGCAACTTGATTGGTCAAAACCACCAAAATTCCCCTTAAAGTTTGGCAAGCTGAGCTCCTTCGTCTAGCCAAGCATATAGAGCGAGTTGGTTCTTTTTTTTTTTTTTTTTTTTATTGGTTCCTGGAGCAGACATGGGAGATTTCATGTTTTACAAAAGTGCCATTTTAAATGTGAATACGCCACAAAACTTGATGAACTACAAAATGGCACATGCCATGAGAAACAAGTCTGTCTGGATTCGGTAGATCCTCCTTTTCACATACACATTCATAAATACACAATAGATAAGTAAATTAATGAATAAAAGGGAGAAACAGTTGAGAAAGTTGTGTCACTATTAGTGAATGCAAACATTGATAAAGATCAAACCAATGGAATTAACTGACATGTTTAATTAGTTTTCTTTACAGTTTTTAACAGAAACACGGTTGTCAGTCCTGTTAGATTTTATTTGGTTGATTTTTTTAACTACAAAAATGAAAAGCAACAGGGAAAATGGGAGATTCTTCGTTCGTTGGATTCGTTCTGGGAGACAGAAAGGTATGATGGGAGTTAAACATGCTTACACACAAAACCTCCTTTTCTGCAATTTAAGTGGTCTCTTTGTCCTCCTTCATGGTTCCCTTCCCTCCTTTTCTCTCTGCCCTTTCTGTCACCTTTTTAACAGTAACCAGAGAGCATAAAAACAACGCTGGGAGAAAGAGAGAGAGATCCCAAAGAGATAGCAGGAGACACAGGAGAAAGGGATGAAAGAGGGGGTGGTTAGGAGATAAAAACTGTCTCCGTGCTGTAAGAGAATCCCTTCTTTTTGCTCCTCTTTTTGCCAGATAAGGGAAAAAGCAGGTTTATCTCTTGATGCTCAATTAAGGGTGGACAGTGTGTGTGTGTGTGTGTGTGTGTGTGTGTGTGTGTGTGTGTGTGTGTGTGTGTGTGTGTGTGTGTGTGTGTGTGTGTGTGTGTGTGTGTGTGTGTGTGTGTGTGTGTGTGTGTGTGTGTGTGTGTGTGTGTGTGTTAGAGACAGACCAGTTTCTCAGACCCCTGATGCCTATCATCCTCTCATCTGCTGCTCTGTTTTGTACCCATCCATTCATTCAGTTTCACAAGACGGGGTCAGTCAGGCTCCTTTGGCAGGACGGTCCACTTACTCGCACACACACACACACACACACGCACACACGCACACATCCCTCAGGTAGTGCTGTGATTATGGGTAACAGACTGCTGAGGGTTCAGTGGAAGGTTGGCCACCTAGCGCAACATGAAAACCGATTGAGAGAAAAAGAAAGATGACATTTGATTTTTGGAGAAAAATTGGAAGAGAACTGCTGAAATGAGTGAACACAGAATCTGAAGATGTGTGAATCCACCCCAACACCAATTTCCATATTTCATTTACTCTGTTTTCTGGCTGTGGCGTTCCCTCTTTCACTTCATTCAGTTTCAGAACTACAACCCTGCTTTCCCCTTCATGTGATATTTTTAATCTTTGCGGTTTGTGCTGTTTGAATCTGCTACATCTATTAATCATCCGCGTTCATGCTTTATCCATTTGCCATTTTTAACTTTTGAACTTTGATATTACTGAATTGATTCATTTCCAAGAGATAAATGAGGAAACAAAAATAGGGGGAAAAAATGGTCAAATAGGAATAATCACACGAACGTCTCAAATAGTAATAAGTAGCAGGGCTATGACAAAAAACAATGCAACAGTATGAAAAGAAAATTAAATCACATTGAAGGCACGTGGAGTAGCTCAGTTTTCTTATTATGATAAAGACAAAAGCTGAAAAAACCAGTGATGTTAACTCTCAAACACACCTAATGTCAATTTTGAGCGGACAGTCCACTTAAGTTGAATTTTTTTGGAGGAGGCTGGACAACTCAGAGAGAACCCCTACGACACGGGGTTAACATGCAAACTCCACACAAAAAGGACTCAAATCAAACAAATCAATCAAATCTTGAATTTTCTTACTTTGGGGCAATGAAATGCTGCCCCTCTGTTTTAAATGTCAGTTTTTTTCTAATTCTGGCAACAAACATACTTTCCTGAAATATGTTATATGGAGTCAACTGCGCTGCCAATAAAACCATAATGAAGTCTGTCTCAATAGTTTTGACCACTTTGCTCCAGAGATTATTCCGGTCACCTTCTCTTTGCTTATGCAGAGTGGGTAGCTCCAGGCTGATACAGACCCTCCCACTGTTCCCCTTCTCCATTGTCCCGGTCAGAGCACCTCTCCTGGGACACAGCAGGCAGCGAGGTGGGCCTCTGGCAGTCTAGACGGGGGATCTGGTTAGAATGGAGGAATGTGTGGAGTGTAAATGAGCGTGCATTAAAATACATGACTGCTGAGTACACTCAAACTGTCTGGGCTGGCTAAGGTGCAGGAATGACACTGCCTTTCTCCACTCATCCTTTCCCCCCCCATCAACTCATTCTTTCTGATTATCTCCAGAAAGGATGGAGGGATGGACTTTCACAGGACTTGACTCAAGAGGACTTGCTTGAGGGAGAGGGAAGAAGAAACTGATGCTGAATATCTTCCTTAAATTGAAATCCAAAGACAATAAAAACCTTGTGAGCATCAGTGTGAAGGTTGGAATAGCAGGACAGTTTTCTGCGTTTGTATTCATTGGTATTGGAAGAGCGTATCAAGTAGAGATGTCTGCTGTGATCTCTTATTACCTCAAAAGAATCAAAGAAATTTTCGCTGTCTGGAGAGAGTTGACATGATTTAATGTCATTATTTGTGTAAGCTAAATCTAAAATCTTATTATAAGGTTGAGCACAATTGATTTTTAAAATCAGAAATAACTGACTCAAAACAGCATAGACCAGATTTGTAACCACATTATAACTGGATAAGCCATAAGCCTTACGATTTCATGTCGTTGTTGTTATTTTGTTTGCGAAAGTGGAATCTTTTGAAAAGCATTAGGCATGGTCAGGCTAAAACCCTGTGGACGGACAGAACGCTGGCTACAAAAGAAGCCATTAAAATTTGATAAGTGATTTATCTATTTTAATTTTTGTTGTTAAATGTTTAACATTGAGACATTTTTTTGACTTTTTTCTAATTAGCTAAAGGTGGCTGCTTTCTAGGATTTCCCCATTGTTTGTGGAAGCCGGGGCGCGGGTGAGGCTAACCAAACAGACGTGTCAGACTGTTAACCTTCAGTGAGTTGTGCCGTTCTAGTTCTCCACTGGCCACTTGATTAAAGAGTTTGTGTGTGTGTGTGTGTGTGTGTGTGTGTGTGTGTGTGTGTGTGTGTGTGTGTGTGTGTGTGTGTGTGTGTGTGTGTGTGTGTGTGTGTGTGTGTGTGTGTGTGTGTGTGTGTGTGTGCGCGCGTGTGTGGCTGCACGATCAGATGTACAAGTAACTAATTTTCGCTCATTAGACAGTCTACGACCTTCAACCATTTCCTCTAATTAACCTTGTAAAAATACCGTGTGCGTCGCCCCGGCTATGAGTCACGCCCCGCTTGATCGATCGTCAGCGTTTTAGTGCAAACATTGTGGTGGAATTCAATGTTTGTGTCTGCAAACACCTGTTTCACAGTCCTGTGTTGGATTCCTCTCTGAGGAGGTTTGTGCCCAGCATGCAGTGTGAAAAAGAAAGCAAAAGAACGACCCAAGGAGAGAGAAAAAATGATGGATTTTAATCTAGTCTACTAAATGTCAGAAATTTTTCAAAAGCTTCAAGATATTAAAAATGACTGTTCTCTTTCTTTTTAGTGTATTTAACAAGAATATACCAAATATCTACACAACAGACTACTTTCGGGAAGTGTACCACAAAATATTCCTTGATTTTTTTGACATGCTACCATCAAATGTTAAGTCAAATGTTGAAATAACACAATTTTAACTTATGGGTCAATAAGTATAGTTTTAAAACTATTCCATTAGTCTATATCTTTCTGGAAGCTTTTTTTTAAAAGCACTATTACATAGCATTCATCATTTTAGACCTGTGAAGTGGCATCAACATCTCTAAAACTAGGACTTGACCTTCATCATTCCATCCAGCTCCTCACCTTTCATTCACTCCTTCTCTTTATCACAGCAGCACTTGTTAGCGCTATCAGCAGCCTGTAATGCCCCATCATTACATTCAGACTCTCTTCAGGCCTTATCAGACTGTAACCCTGTAGGACCGGTTCCCCTGCAGCTAGTCTAAATGGACTGGGACATAGCTTATGGTAATATCTAACAGTATAATGACTGCTGAGTAAATAGACAAAGAGTTCAAGTCTATTACAATTAGTGTTAATTTCTCTTCGTGGCTCTGTCAGCTATTATACCTCTCACTGTCAATATGATAGCACAGTTACATTGTAGGAATACGACAAGCAAACAAAATATGTGGCTTTTAAGATTAACTAAAAGCAATCTCAAGCTATAAAATAAACTCATTGTCACACCTTTATACGGGTGCCCTTCAGACAACATTTTATGAGTAGGAACATTAAAGGAAACAAAATCATGGAAATGTTTGCGGAAATAGAAAACGCAAATGAAAAAAGACAATGTGCAAGAAGTACAAAAATCTTTCTGAGGGCATTAAGAAGTGATACAAATGTCCAGAAAAGTTGATCAATTTTAATTATTTCGAAATATTTGAATTTCATTTTTTTTAAGTCGCAGTGCAACAAAATAACTGTTCAATATTAACTTCCACCAAAAAATAAGGACACAGGTAGACAAAAAAGCCTGCAAACCACAAAACAGAGTATCAAGAAAGTAAAAATGACAATAAAGAATTAAAAAAAAAAAAAATTATAAAAAAAATGTAAAGCAATAAAAGCAGTAAAAATATTACATTGCATCACAAAATAAATACTAAGGCAAGGGGAAGAAAACATTAAGTATTTCCCTTGTTAGCTGGTTATCTTAACATTTACCACATGCTGGTCGCATCATTACTTTGTTTGCCTTCAAGAAAAGTTTTCATATCTATTTCTTATTCTGACCCCCCTCAAAGATTTTATGTTTTCAAAGATTAATTTTTTTGTTTGTAGAGCCACATAAACAGGGATAGGTCAAAATAAACACATGAGTAGGACTACTGTACATGGTCTTGGAGGAGGTTTATACTACACTGAAGACCGTTCCATGTCTGTTTGTATACTGTACTTCCTTTAAGTAGCCATTCAGTGTAGGACAAATTATCATATCCGATAAACAGCTCAACAATGTTGACTTTGTACTGGATGACTGAACCGCTCCTAAACAAGAAGCGGTTTGATTGGGCTCTGGCCTACAGCTCCCCCTAGTGGACAAAACGGGAACAAAGGTGAGCTCTTACAGGTTTCTGTCTGAAAGCATGCAGCATTGATGTGCAGGATTACTGTACTGGGTTAGAAGTCTGAAATACTCCAAAGAGGTTAAAAAAAAAGTAATAAGCATTGCAGGGGAGCAAGAATGAGTAATTAGTTGGTATATATTTTACATAATTCACAGTGATTAGAACAGAGCTGTAAACTTTAGAGATGGTAGAGCATGCCAGCTACACGCACTCAGCCTTCGGTCTTATAAAACAAATACACAACAGTCAGGTATTTAAGAGACCGATCCCTCACTAGGGTTGTGGTTTATAGTCTCACCTTGAAGCAGACCAACAATGTGTTCTGCAGTCACAGGCATTTTAATGTTCACATATTAAAACAGGCAGCTGTAAAACACTGACGAGAGAGTGAGAACACACACATCACACATAAAATATAACAATACATACACGTGCACAAAGAACAGTCAGGCAGGAGGCAGAAGCAGAAAATGATGCTGTAAAAAGACAGAAAAGTGACTTTGACAGCGAAAAAAGCCAAGAGGAACAGAAGACTTATTATTAAATCCATTCTTATTGCAAAAAAAGTTTTACAAAGATGACATCCTCACTGAAAGCATCACTAAATGACACATCCTTCCTTCCTTTGCTCAACCCAACATTGCTTGTATTGGATTCATACCACGGAAAGGATGATCAGACTCTCAAAAGTAAGACTTGAAGTTAAATATATTTGGAAAAAAATATTATGGTGGAACAGACAGACAGACATAGTGATGGCTATATCCCTGAAGTTTTATGTTGTGGTTAACAATATTTATTAAACTTGTAAAACAAAAGAATGGAATTGAACGAGACCGACAATAGACAAACTAGATTCCAGTTTTAACACATGATGGCTTCATAGAGCTCTCTCAAATCCTGCCCATCTGGCATCTCTGCAGGTTCCACCAAACAATTACATGTATGTGTATTTATTATTCAACCATTTAGTTAAATAGCAAAAGGAAGGAAAGCGTGTTAATGAAAGATGGCAGAAGACATGAACAAAGTCATTATGACCGACCCTGGTGCTCCTCACAAATTGAAACCAGCTGGTACCCACTATATGCCCATAGTTACCTGCATTTTCAGGGGCCCATGGCTCTAGGGTAAAAGCCTGGAATGTGTGCAGACATGGTATGTGTGTACCCCTAATGTCTGGGTGCATTTATGTGAAGGTTCATGTTTGAGCTCCAGGAGTAGAGGGGGTCTAGTGAGGAGATGAGGCCCAGACGGGAGGCCTCTCTGCCAGCTACATCAGGCCTCGGCCCCTGCCTCTAACCCTCCATGCCTTCATAAGGCAAAAACAGAGCTGCAGCTGCTGTGGAATTTGCCAACATTTATCAACCTGAATGTCATCCTCCAAAAAACACAACACATATGAATATTACATTTTCAAATCTGGATGATTTCTTTAAAAAAAAACCGTCTGAGTGCTGTAGTCTTCTTGTGGTACAGCAGATAGTTGCTTAAATGGGGCAATTTATGACAACCAGAGTCTGAGGTGGCATTTCACTGTTTCACTATGTGGAAAACACAATTGACAGGTTAGCAGAAGTCAGTTTCCGTAACAGCTCAGAGAGATGATACGTGGAAGAGAAATAAGCTTGTGGAAGATGGCGGCATCTAACCATTAGTTGGAGTCTTCGCCTAATTGGATTTCTTGGCTTGCGTCTTTCCAACCAATGATTCTCATCGGATCTGATTGCAATCTGACTCTCCTTCCAAACTGGAAAAAGATTAATTTTGAGATGAAATTCCCTGTTCGAAGGAGCTGGAATGAGTAAGTGTTGGATTTACCTGTATGAAAGTAATAATTCAAAGCACCACACTGCGATTCATTTAATCAATGGGGCTATGTTTTCACTGTTGCTTCTTTGTTTCTTTCACGGCTGAGAGTTTGTAGCAGCGATGATCTGAATAAAGCAACGGATTGACAAATTCTTATTCCATATATTTGGAATAATGTTTGTTGTTGTAATGTGGATTGGGATGCATGCATGTATCTGTCAGCTCTGGTGTGGATGAACAGATATGTTAGCAGCAATCTGCAGGATTCCTCATCAAAATGTTGGCTGCTTTTAGACCCACTCAGATCATTGGCGAGTTTGTTAAAACAACTATTTCTAACCCATCCAAGACCGCACTGACCAGCCAAGAGCATCCGATCTCCAAAAACACACACACACACGCACACACACACAGCACACACACACAAGCATGAAGAGAGTTGTGCAACAGTGAACAGGGGTGCGTCTCTGTTTCCAGATGCGGAAAAAAGATAGAGGGATGTGAAGAAGCGGTGGGAACAATGGAGACCGAGCAACGGACCAACGATCCTCCTGGACGATGGGATTTGGCCTGATTTACTGTTTTTGAGAAGTTTCCAATGCAGTAAATGTGATTGTTTAATCATGTTGTGTTCAGTGACCCCAACTGTAAAATTTCAACATGTACCTTCAGTGTTTATTCCTGCTTGGACAAAACAACTGCTTTTTCCCATCCAGAACAAGTGTGTCTGGTTTTCCTGCAGCAGAATCCTCAAACGTTTGACTTGAACATGACCTCGCTGATCAGGTGGCGAGGTCAAGTAAATCTGATAAATCTGAGTGATTTGGTCTGATTTCCTGTCATTTCTGAGTGCAACTTGACTTTGCAGACAATTGAATGACAGGACGTTTTTTTTACAAATAAATGTTCATTTTCATTCAATTTTAAATCATGCCTGGTATAAGGACTGGGTTTTGTTTCTGGACTTTTTTTTTTTCTTTAATGAAACCTTTAACATCTATCAATAAGAAACAAAAATAGAAGAAAAATTGTTACAATTTGAATTTGTCATTGTTTGTCTCAGGTCAAGGTCAACGGGGCGTGATGACAAAACCGTTCAGTATTTTTCATGTAACTTTATGAACATATGTAGAAAGGGTTGCTTTTTGATGTTTGTTGACTTTAGTGTTCTCTTATTTTGAAGGATGAACTTCTTGTGTAAGTCATAAATAGGGAAAGACTTCATCAGTAAAAAGCTTTTAGTTCGTTTCCTAGACAATAAAAACACACTGTCAGCGGGGATGAGAGTACTTCCTGCTAGTTTTTTTAGCAAATTTGGAACAGACGTTTGTTTTTCATGATAATGCTTGATGATGGACAGAATTACTAAACAATAACAGACACAGATGTGTGTATCACAGATGTGTGTCCATTATCTGGTCTTCGATGAAACACACTCATAGAAGGAATCCTTCACATTTAATGCTTTTTAGTGTTTGTTTTTTTTCTAAAATGCATTTCCTTTTCCATTTCTCTCCCAATGCTCATACACACACACACACACACACACATACACATACTCACACGCATAAAGGGTGTCACAGCCTTTTCAAAAAGAACAAGGTTGGCCGAGCCTCAACACCGCCACCTCTAAGTGTGTTTTTGTGAACGTGTTTGAGTTTTATGGTCTCAGCTCATAACAGACGAATATTATGTTCGTGTGTGTGTTAATACACCTACAGTCACTGTAATATATATCCAGTATCAGTTGCTTTGCCAGCCGTGGTCAATAAACAGTCATTAACCATTTTCACCCTCAGACTTGTTTCTCTTTGTCTTCATGGTTCATGTCAATAAAGTTATACAAAAAGGGGCAAGAACAGTCAGTGATGCTGACAGTTGAGGATCAGCATCACTCAAAATCTCTTTCTCTGTATCTGTTCAAAGCTGTAAAGATCAACCAAATGCTGCCTGTAGTCATTTGTATTAATGAGTTGAAGAGGCAAATTTGCTCCAAAACAAAAACGTCCAACTCTGGAAAATAATAAATTCACACAGAGTCATACAAAACATTCGCTGGCATGAAATAAAGTCACACATAGGGTGATATTATGAAGGTTGTGCGTCATCTCAGAGCCTTTACCCATAAAAAATCCCGCTGATTTTCACATGGAATCGTCTGGGTTTTTGAAATATTGACGGATAAATCTGAGGTGCCGGCACCCAAGAGTGAAAGAGGTCGTGTTCTTTGGAGATCTGGTTGCTCTACAAAGGTTATTTAAGTACGGTGGCTCTTCCCTGCCAAAACCCAGGATGAAAAATTGACAAATTGTGCACAAGCACTAACTGTTCAGTGGAAAACACTTAACAGTATTTTAACTTACATTTCCCAAAACAATTAGTCTGTCTGCTCTCCAAACCTTTTTTCTTGGTTCCAGTTTCATTTTTATTTGACAGTTGAGGATCATTGTGCAATGCTGAGTTGTTACCAGACTTTTCTAAACCCTCAGTGGGCCAAAACATGGCAAAAACATTTCAAGAAATTTAAAGAAATCTCCTCATTTGACATCTTCGTCAAAAGTGTGCTGACACCGCTGTGTGGGGCTTGAGCCAATCACAACACTCTTGCAGACAAAGAGGAGGACGTAACAGTAATCAGTAAAACACATTGATACAACAAACCCTGACTGTCGAAACGAATCGAAACCCAAGAGCACATGAAAGATCTCGAAACCGTGCTGCTTAATTTCTTCTGGGCACTAAACGTCCTTATTCAGGTTTAAATAGAACTACTCCAAATTTATTTCAACTGGAAAACCGCGCACAAAAACAAATTTGTCATGGGTGAGTTGATGTTTTTCTGATAAGTGAACAGAGGTTTTTATGAGATTCTATGATTTTTTTGTACACAAAAAAATTTTAAGAACTGTCATTATCTCATTATCTCATTATTACCAGTGGAGTTGTTAATGATCTGTTGGAAAAATAGCAAAACCATTTTCAAAATGACTCTCAATTTATATTTTTAAGGTTTTGTTTGTGATTTTTGATGGGCCAATGATGTAATTTTGTGAAAATGATCACCAAATTTCTATGAGATCATAGAAGGGGGAGGCTTTAAACCACCCCCAACTCCATTTAGAAAGAGGTAAAGAACACAACACACAACTGTGATTCACTCCTTGAGATTAAAACAACAAACCTTATTTTCATCCTCCAAATCACATTCGTCAGATTATCCGTTAAGTTGTTTTAGACATAAAAAAAAACACAACACATACTCTCAAACCTCAAAAACTGGATTTCAAACATCACCAGCATTGAGATTTGCAAACCATTTATTACTGCTTAGTGGCCTCAGCAACAACTAGAGACACCATCCTACATTAAAAGCGATAATTTTTTTTTTATATCCAACAAAAAAAACGTTTATATTTCCAGAAAAATTTGTCAAATGTGCTTTAGTGGAATAATGTCAATATGATAAAGTTTATCAATCAATGTCTTCAGGTGCAGTGTCATTAGTCAGAGTGATCAAACTTGTTTTGTAACATGACACAATATCAGATACTTATAATGAGAGGACGTCACAATGGATGGAAAGGTCACGACCTTCATGTGTGCAATTGTTGGCCAAGAGTTGTATATCTGTTCGTGTGTGTGTGTGCGTGTGTGTGTGTGTGTGCGTGTGTGTGTGTTTACATTCACACACAGAATTTCCTTTTTGTCAGTCACAAAATGGAAGTTGTCTGAACCCCCCCCCCACACACACACACACACACACACACACATACAGTTTGGCATGCAGTTATGTCATCAATCTCTGAACCTGGTTTTCATCGCTTTGGGTGGATCTGGGGTTCGGGTTCAGGCTGGACGTTCTCCATAAAGTCATATATGGAGATGGACAGACCCTCCTGTACTTACAGGGTTCATTTTATACACATTTGGGCACATGTTCAAAAAAGACTCAGACAGATGGAGGAGACGGATGAAATGGAATAATGGTTGAGGGTGATGTGGTGACAAATTGTGGTATGGAAAATGCGTACAGACACCAGGTGGAAAAGTAATAAAATACTCTGCCATCGTGTCTCAATGTACCGGAAGTCCTCACAGACCATCACTGAGTACAACATTACCAAGGCTTGTTGCTTTGTATTTGGTAGGTATCGCAACCTCAGCCTAGCTGTCATCTCTGTCATTGTTGAAACTTTTGACTCTTCACTGCCCTCTTGTGGAAATCTGGTCACACATGGCCTGACCTTTAAAACAACATGAGGGCAAACTCAATGTTCTAAATGTGTTCCAGTTCACAACTGGAAACAATGAATTGAGAATCTATCCATCCATCCAATAATTCTACTTGGTATAATTTTCTTGTTCAAAATGTTATGGATGCATTAAAAATGACAGAGTCGGACTATTATATCTATTTTATAATGTACGCAGAAACAGATCTGTAGTAGTAGACTAGACTACTGTCTCATTTCATCATCTCATGTGGTTGCTGTGGTTCGTAGTGTGTATTTATCTTATGCCATCCAGGAAGAGACAGAAAAAAAGAAAGCCATGAAGAATTGGAAAATAGTAGGGTGAAACAGAGGTTGGGAAAATATACATGAGAAAATGTCTGTCTGACCCTGTGTGATGGACAGATGAAGGACAGAAGATATACTTTAAAGGCAGATGCTGTACACAGTAAGGAGACCTGGCTCTTATATCAAAGGGGTGGATGAAAGACGACAGGTTGGATGGATGGAGTGAATAGAAATCTTCACCTCAGAAGTTGACAGTTATGTGGTGGAAATGAATTTCTGTACATTTGTCTCACCACATGATGCTCTACAGAATGGGGTTACTAAGACTTAAAGATGATAAAGATCGATAGAGCTGATCCCCATCAACAGAACAAAGACATACCAACAATACTGATAAGATAAACTGGGTAAAAGTGAATGTTTCAATTGTAATGATAAATTTGTTTTCCATTCTCCTTTTCTTTCAGTCAAACTGAAATAAACTTTTGCAACAAGTTCTTGTCTTTTTGGAAAAAATAAAAAAGGATTTAAATGTTTTTAATTTAAAATGAACTGATAATTTAGTCAGTGACAATGAAATGTTTGGAATGACCAGCCACTGAAACTACTTTTAAAACAAATTAAAGTTTGGTCTGGGGTTGGCTATTGGAATAAACTGTTGGAAGTGAATCATGGCACATCAGCTGAACTCACAATCTGTTGACAAATCAGTTTAAACGTCTTCAGTTTAACCACATAGTGGACAAAAAGCTGCATTGTTTGGTGATGATCAAGAGTCACTAAAGCTTTTCTGGACCAGAAAACAAAATCAGAACCAAGGGGAAAACATTTGGAAGAATTGTCTCCCCTGCCATGCAAAACTGAGACATCAACTAAATGGAAGGTTTAATCATTTAATTGTTAGTCCTTTTGGGCCAAAACTCTTTTCACATGTAAATGATGCATTTAATTATACTGTTTTGTTCTGTGGTATCACATGAAAGAGGGAAAACTTCAACAGGTGGTTTCAAAAATGTGAAGGATGCCGTAGAGAGTGTGTTAAAGGAGGACGAGATCATCCAAGGGACAAGCAGACAAGCTGAGATGGAAGATGAGGGTGGAGAGAAAAAGTGATGAAATGATGTGCAACCAGTGAAGCGTCCCGGCAGAGACACTTAACTGCATGCCAAAGTGTGTGTGTGTGTGTGTGTGTGTGCGTGCATGCGTGCATGAGTGTGTGCGCACGAGCTCCTTGCTCACATATGAAACCAATCATCTTCCAGTAAAGGTTAGATAGACTCACACCACATTTTATTAACAGGAAGATAAATCAACCAATCATAAGGCTGCCCAGCACACTAACACGCCGCTACCAGGCAGCATTAAGTTACTGACAAACAGGAACACATAACACAACTTAAAACTGATCAAGGTAATAACAAACGAGTGAAATTATCAAACATTTAGATTTAAGACATCTAATGTTGTTCATCATCTAATTTTAGAGTGAAGAACTTTTCCTACATCCAGTAATAAAGACTTATTTACTTCAGTAATGGGAGATCTGTACATAAAGTTATGTGAACAAAAAAATTTATTAGAAATGCTGATCCAACACCTGTGACCTGCAAGGTGGAAAATCAGCTAAAGATGAGACGCTTATGGTCCACAAGAAAATGGATGGATGGATGGATGGATGGATGGATGGATGGATGGATGAACAATTTACCTACATATTAATGTGTAATTGTTAATTTAATGTTAATTTATAAATTTTTCCACCAATATTATTTAGTATGATAAACAAAATATCAATATCACAAAGATCTATCAAAATGTAGTGACTGTAGTGATTTATAATTGTACATTTGAACTATATATAAAGTTGTTTTAAGCCATGTAACAGATTTATAGCACACAAATGATCCGATGCAAATATCGATGCTCATATTTGATGTTTTCTCATCAGTGTTGTTCAAACAGCTTTGATAATTCTAGGTTACATTGATGCTGTCACCATCCGTGGATGTTTATCACATCACTGAACAGAGACGGAAAAAATGAAGATCCACAGAGTAGTTAATAAGAATTATCGGGTTCCTCCAGCCAACCATGAGGAATGACAGTTGAGTCATCTGGAGAAACCAAAAGCCACAAGTACAAAAGTTACAAAAGAGAAAATTGGTCACATCAGGGACAAAAATGAAGTCAAATTTTGCTCAGGTCTACCATTCAGAGGACAGCGTGGAGACTGACCAGTCTGTGGTTATTCATCTTTGTACACAGGAGATAGTGAATAGAGTAGTCTGTACCTATTTCTGGTATTTAATACCCACTGCAGACCAAAAACACCCAACAAGACCTGCAGTTTCAACCCAATCATCAAGAGATTACATTTTGGTTCTCATTAGTCACTCAAACAAAAGGTTGACGGTCTGACCTGGGTCAAAAATGTTCACTTGCTCCCTGAAATATTGTCCCCATTGATAACCTTGTATCTGCATTGAAATGATAAATGATAAACATACAGTTAGTGCTCTGTTTCCCCTTGAGGAAATCTACTTTTGTCCAGCTTTTGCTTTTCAGCATTTTTAACTTGATTTTGTTGGAAGCGTTTGAGCCACACATTTGGTAAAAATGTGGGAATTTAAACTTGACTGAAGACAAAGACAAAAAAAAAAAAAACCTCTTAGAAAACTGATGCTTGTAATAATTACTAAAGAACTAAAAAAAATTGAACATTTGAACCTTGAGGATATGAAGATGTGGTAAGAGACAGGGATCAAACATGCACTCATAAACAAGTTAAAATCAGGACTTGAACTAGTGACCCTGTGCGTTTGACCATGTGGAAAACAGTTTATGGGTTTGAATCCCAGCAGCTAAACACAGACCCATATGGATCCAGTTGTCCATCAAAGGCCAGAGAGGGAAAAATAAACACATTTATATGATTTTGTTCTCAGAAACACCATGTTTTTGTGTGTCTCTCAAAACGCTGCTTCACATGTGTGTTTGTGTGTGCAAGTGTGATTATATGTGTAAATCTGCATCTGTGTGTGAGCGTCCCTTCCTGTGTATTGACCTGATTGATGTGGCCCGTCCAAGTGCTGTTTACTTACAGCTGTAATTACACAGAGAAGCAGAACAGAACAGTATAAATACGTCTTTGGGTTTAGCCGAGTGGTGGCGCCGAGGCGACTGTGTCGCCTGCACAATGGTTTGCAGCGCATGTGTGACAGAGGTGGCTGCTTCAATCCAAGCAGCACCTCTTGCTCGACGATACTACATGTTTGTTTAGCTAACGCGACCCACGCGTCACTCCTACACAGAGTTTTGTGGAAAATGGTTCTAGAGTTTTTGCAGATTTGGGGAAAATAACAAAAAAGGTCCCACATTTCATCCATCTACCACTTTTGTGAAAATCTGCTGTCGTTTTTTTGCTGCTGACACACAACCAACAAACGGACATTAGTAAAAACTTAATGGAGGAAATTGACTCAGACATTTTGTAAACCACTCAATTGGTTCAAGAGAAGGAATGACAGCACTTGACTGAGAATAACTGTTTTCACCCAAATGTGTTTGTTAGTGCGACTAACTATGCGACTATTGGGGCCAGAAAACACCCTGTTGAATTTTGATCTTGCTCCACATCACAGATTTTTTTTATATAACCTTTCATTTCCCAAAGAATTGTTGATGGATAGATGGATGGAGGTGCATATTAATGTGTTGGACCTCGGTGGCGTAATCTACACTAATGGTTAAAAGTGTTAGATTTTAAAAAGATCATATTTTTTTTCTAAAAAGAACCACTCAAATGCAGCTCAACTTATTCAGTGGCCGATAGAAAAATCCTTGATGTGAAAGAAGTAGATTCTTTAATGGGTTTTTTTTCTGCATTGATGTTTCATCTTAAATACTGTATATGTTTACCTCTGCCAAGGAGTTTGAGTTTCCTGTCGCTGGTCAGGATGGTCGGTAGAAAAGAACTGATGTTTTTTGGCCTCTGCTGAGGGTTGTGTTCTTCTAAAGGCAACTCTAGATATTGTTTGAAATGTGCATACCACATTTAGGCCAAACCATCTGTCTGCAACAGCTGCAGACTCATACTCGTACTCATTATTACCTCAGAGAAAAGCCTTCACCTGGGTCACATGGTGCGTTGGTTTGTTTGTTTATCAGCAGGATTACACAAATTACTTGACAGTTTTCCAGGAAACAAGAGGAAAGGATGAGGCATGGCCCCACAGGGATGCTTTTGTGCAGAACCGGATGGAGGGATTGATCCAGACAGTTGTTTTCACTTACAATATGTTGTTAGATTTTGTTTTCCCTAATCATGGGAAACTGCTAAATGAATTCCCACAACACTATGTGTGGCGGTAGGTCATGGATTAACCTCTTGGTTGAAAAATGAAACTTGCCAGTTAACTGGTGCTCATTTCAAGCGAGGAAAAAAAAAAGTCCTTCAACTCTGTTGATCTTTTCTCCATCAGTAATCTCAAAGATAGGAGTTGCTTTATGGCAAAAACGATGTTCTTCTTCGAGATATTCTAAACACTTTGACGATGTCTGAAGGATTCTTTTCGTATTGTTCTTTATGAAAACTGTACTCAATGCAGGAAATTTAAAAAAAATATGAGGGCAAAAGGACAGAGGAGATCATGTGGGTATGAATACAGGAAATACCAACAAGTGCTGTTCATGCATAAAACATTTCAGGACAGCAACTGTCTTGTGAGTTTCCATCTGCATGATAAGGACAGCACACACCTCAAATCTCACAAAAAATAACAGTTTGCAGAGAAAAAAATCTTTGAGTAAAGAGTAAAAGACGAACAAATGATTGAAACAGACCTCAGTCTGGTTGAGAGTCTCCTGTTTGTTGTGAAACCTGATGGCACAATTCAGTAATGTTAGCATGGCCAAATCTACGCATACTTAAAATAGGACTTAAATTAGGTACAGAATATTTTGTTGTTTGACGATGATGTGTATAAAAGAGAACAAAAATTGGTTCTTAGGAGGGTTGTTTGATGTTATCACTTGTTGACTTTACAAGGACTTAAGGCTGCATTCAAACCCAATCAGACATTGAAGTTATTACATTGATTTATCCTGGTGTGGGAGAACACAATTAGAAAAGGATGATCATCTGGTCTATAAACCCTTCCCTGGATGGTTCCCAGTTTCCAGCCCTCCTTGTGAGCAACGAGTCCTCCACACAGGCATTCGCCATCTGCAGCTTGATCAACAACTTCTAGATGGACTGAATGGTGATGCTCATCGTTAGGAATACCAGCCTGTCTAGTTGGATTGAGATTATTATCTGCTGGTAATCTACATGTACTCAGATTAAATGCCAATTGAAAAGCTAGTTTTTGAAGTGGGGGAAACAATAAGTAGCATATTTTTCTATAACAAATGTCAAAACAAATCAAAGATATTATGGTTGAGAGTCTCCTGTTTGGGTTGATCTGGTGCAGAATCTATATAATAAAACTGACGATATTCTATCGTCACAGTATTTAGAATAAAAACTGTCAATATGCATGTCAGACAATAATAGTAATAATAATAATGAAGAAAAAGATTTTTAATTTTTAAAAATCACGGTTATTCACAAAAGTCAAAATACAAGATAGTCAGGTTGACCAAAAAAAAAAAAAAAGAGATTCATGCAGGAACTCATATTTCAAAAACAAGTAGTATAAAATGTAGGAACATATGTGGTGGAAAGTTTTAAATACAATAAAATAATACAATAAAATAATATAATAAAATAATATCATCTCATTGAACCAAAGATCTGCATTGTTGTGTGTGTCAAATTATTCAGCGCTCGTGAAGGTGGCCCCACGATGTCTCGAGGTCATGATGACATAATTATTCATTACTGTTAGACCATATTTGGAAATGCTTGCATGACTGTCGGTATCCTTGGAAGAAGTTAGACACTGACAGAAGCAGCTGGCCAGATCATTTCATACACTGTACTTGAAATTAGAATGTATGTTTCTGCACAGGGTCATCCAAAGAATGTCTGCAGCAGATGTGTCCTCACAGGGTTCACGTGACTGATTATATTATGTCATCAAATAGTTTTGTGAAGCTGTCGACTTGATATTTTTGGTAATGTCTGGAGGTCATGACGTACCAACCGGAAGCCCATAAAGAACTGGTTGAAATCAGATGGGCCGAGGTTAATACCTCCCCCTAGTCACACCTTTAGGGTATAAATGATGTGTGATCCTTTTCATATTTGGTACCTGGAACTCCGCTGCAGCTCTCGTCTGTAAAGTTTTTCCTGTACCCAGAATATTCTGTAAAAACACTTCGAAGGACTGGTCATCGTCTCCAGAGCTCTCATCATAATTAGATAAGTATTTGTTGAACTTGTCTGTCTGTCAATATCATCGATGATATTATTGGACTCATACTCAACCTGTGAATGATATTATTGTACTGCTACTCAACCTATGCATGATTTGAATTGACAAATAAATATCTTGTATTTTATACACTGTCTCCAGTCCTTAAGAGAAACGAAATCCCCACCACACATAAGCAGAATATAGGTGAATTAAACCAACCATTCTCTGAACACAGGTTTCTCACTCAACATGGGACACAAGACACCCTTGGCACACCGTAGGCTTGTCCAAGTGCCTAAATCATTCATGACTCTGAAATAGTTCAAATTGATTCTGATTCTTGCTTGACACATTTTTTTATTAAAATGGCTTCTGCACTGCAGTCACACGAGTCTTCAACCTTTTTCCTCCTGCTTAGATAATTCGCCATCTTTGCTTGGCCCAGAAGAAAGATTAGAATCTGCCAATACTTTTTCTGATTCTTGCCGCGTTTCGAACCTATGATTTACACCTGTTTGTCAAAAACAAGGCCAAAGAAGAAGAAAAAAAAGAAGAAGAAGAAGAAGAAGAAATTCTATGAATCCCCCTGCGGGGGAAATTATTATTTCACTCTTTTGTTAGTTGTTATTAATCACACAGTTAAATACAGATTCATATGTATGATGTTTGCCGGAGTCAAAATAAACACTCTTTATAGCAGTTATTGAAGTCATTTGGAGAGTTTTGATGGGTTGTTTTTGGGTGTCAATTTGGTCGACAGAGAGGATGTGGTGCATTTGGGCTTCAGATGTTTCTTTCAGGAAACTCCTCCCATGTTTTCTCTCTCATTATTTTTTTAAATGCCATAAAACTAATCCTCATGAAAAGTGACATCAAAATAGCCTTGTGTGAGCACTGCTGTGCTCTGACCCGGGTTTGGAATTCTACCCACATAATCCCTGTTATTGCAGTCATAGAAACGCAAATCCCCACGACATTCTCACAACCACATGACTGGGACTGCCTCAGGGACAGAGGTGCTGTTTTCATGCATGTATTAGTGCACATCCGAGTTTGTTATTGTGTTTACACACTGAGAGCATCATCGGTGGCAGGAGCAGTGCACACTCTCCTGGATGTGGTGAGCCCTGTGGACGAGCAGCAGTGGGCCCTCTGGATGAGATGGGCCTCCTGGATGAGGCGAATTTTACTTCATGACTGCACTGGTGTTCAATACACTGAGAGATTTCTATTTTTTTGTGGAAATGTGGAGGAAACTACTACTACAATGATAGCCATACAAACAGCCATTAGCTCCAGTGTTTAGGAAAATGCAGCTGTGTTGTTGTGAAGTTTATGGAACTAACATCACTTGATCTTTCATTACTATGGTCTCGTGAGTGGGTAATGAGTACACTTCTAGTTTTGGATGGTTTGTCCATTTACTCTTAGTAGATATAAGGAAGCTTTTCTATCTTTCAAGTAAAATCTTGAGTCACTTGTGGGATTTGAGTCAAGTCTCTGGTTGAGCCGTCCAGTAATGGTGAATAACAGAAATCTAGATGTGAACTTTGAGTCACCGAGCAGCGCTGAAGAGTGACGACTGCACCGGAGCCAGGAGACAAACCCCGAACCTACATGTGTGTGAACACAGCCAAGCCGTTTCAGTAGCCTGTGGTCGGATCCCAGTCCAGCTTTCAGTGCCAGCTGTGATGCAGATCATGGCCCAGTATGAGTGAGCATGTGTGTAATCACAACGTGGGAATAGTGGTGAGAGTTTTCATTTGAAGTTGATGCATAACCTAGAGTATGAATGTGGTGACCTCAGTGGGAATGACCACAGATTTTTATAACACACACGTATAAACATGCCAGTACATGCCTACACGCACATACACAGACACACAGACACACACACATACATACACACAAAATGCACTACATTTTATGACCAAAAGACCATAGATCAAAGCTAGTGCTTTGATCTATGGTCTTACTCACACTGGCCTTCTCCCTCATCTTTGCATCTTATCCGGTTCCTGAGTGTACAGAAGTTGAAATTTGACCTCGACCTAGTTTTCTCAAGGTCAAGGTCATCATCTCATTTTCATCCCATTTGCTGCCCGAGTAATGCGCTTTTTGTTTCATCTTTCTATCTGCAACGGTTGTGAAGATATTTGGTGGACAAACGGACGGACGGATGGACGGACGGACTGACGGACGAACACACAAACACTGACAATTACATCACGGCTTTGCGGGATGTAACGGAGTATTCATACCATCATGTTACAAATGAAGCATGAAAATATTCCTTGGTTTGGAATATTTTTAATTTATAAGGCATTCTGATATATTTATAAGGCATTCTGATATATATATTAACAAGTCTGAATGTGTTTGAATAAGAGTATTTATTTAGTGTTCTGACTGGCTTGCTGTCCTGTCAATCACCTTTCTTCGAAAGGGTAAAATGTTCAGAACACGTAAGTCTGTACATAAGATTATTTACAAAAACTGGCTGAAATTCCAGTTTTTTCAGAAGCACTTGTTCATTTTCTTTTCCTTATGTGTTGAAAACTGCCTGCAGGGATTTACCCAAGTTCACTGGTGCTGGTTCATGACGTCTGGCTGCGTTCAAGTCCCTCCACACCTGAGTAGACAAGCATTACACCATAGATCTGTCTGTGTATACTTTGGGAGATGAACATGTTGACACAGGATTAAAATAGTTTGCACAGACTTATCGCTATAATTTTAGACCAAATTTGTTTTCTGGTATGTCCTCATTTATTTATTCATCTGTTCCTTGTCTTGTTTGCTCGGTCACATTGGTGTTTTAAAGAGTATTTTTGTTTTTTATTTGATCTCCCTTTGTTGAGAGATTTGTCATTGGCTAACAGTAGTTAAATACTCTTCAAAGATGCTGCATGAACTTTTCCTGATTAACAGCAGAGAAAGAGACCAGTAAGTATTTCCTGATGGATTCATTTTGCAGCATTATTTCCTGGTGTTTTACTTTGGAGTTTCTATTAATTAATTAAGACTCCGATGGAGCGGAAATAGTAAAAAAAACATCTGAAACTTGTGGTTTGAATTAACTCACTGGCTGCTGGCCGTCGTGAGAGCACCAATCCTTATATCATCAGTAGTTTTAGAGTATTTTGATCGATCTTTCAAGACCCACAGAATATTGTGTTCTACAACTGAAACTCCCAAAAGAAAGAGACTCTCATCTTTTATCTGGAATAAATGTTTATTTCTACCTTTGTTATCGGCAGTATAGCCATAACCAAAAACACCAGTTTTCGACCAAAAAACTAATAAAACCAACTTTTTGTGTAAAGCTGTCTCAGCAAAACAGTGACTTTATAATTATGTTCAATATTTTTTGCTTTAGTGACACCTCAAATATCTAAACAATGGTTTCCTCTGATAAAATAATAAAAACAACTGTGAGAAATTGCTTTTAATGGGGAAGATGACAATTTATTGACCAATTATTAGGGATGAGTGAGTACACCATTATCTGTATCTGTGCGGGGCGGGGCTTAAACCGGAAGTGGGTGTGGTTTGACCGGAAACAGGTGGGGCTTAAATCACTACATTGTTTTAAGTCTAAAATTGATATGGATTGATCACAAGTTGTTGTATTTTTGCTTATTTTAAAATTATTTACAAAACAGCCTCAAAATTGAAATTCAAATAAATGTTTTTGATCACAAAAGTAAGAGAACTATTTACAGAAGTTTTTTATGGAACTGAGTCAGAACATGAACATTCCTAAGTCTAAGAATGAATATTTACTGAAGAGCCTCAGAATTGAGATTCAACGCTTTTAATCACAATAGTAAAGGAACTATATACAGTATAGAACAAGTAAACACAAAGTGCATTAATGAAGTGCATGCAATAAAAAAAGTAATTAACTACAAAGTATGCATAAACAAGAATTGTCATACTCAACAAAACTTTTTAATTTTTTTTCTTCTTTTTCATTTAAATTTTTTTCTAGTACTTTTTTTTCAATGATTTATTTTATGTACCTATAGCTATTGCCATTATTTTTCACATAAAGTTAAACAATATTGATTATGGTGTGTATGTGTATGTGTGTGTGTGTGTGTGTGTGTGTGTGTGTGCGTGCGCGTGCATGTGTGCGCTATGTCTCAGTTAAAATATTAAGTATAGATTTTGTTAATTTGAACAGAGTTCAGAACAGGTAAAAAAAAAGACTTTGACCACCGAGGCGGTGGTTAAATGCACACGTACGTGCAACAAAAAAACATAAAAAACCCCCAAGAAAGTTCGCCACGTAACCAAACACCAAAATAGAGGCAAGCTGAAGAAAATCTAATAAGGACGTGACCAACAGTGAAGCCACGAACAGAGAGATCAGTAACTGCGTGTACCGGAGACAGAGAGTGAGACAGGGAAACTCCGCTCTAACTGCAGTCTGTAGGGAGGGGCGGGACGTAAGTGTGACTGGCCAATCACAGAGCGTGACAACAGTCCGGCTGATTTTCTTTCAGTCCGATCACGAGTATTAACGGGCTTTATTCGTACTCGTACTCGTCAAAATGCATTATCCGTACCGGATATTCGTATGAAACGAGTATCCGGCTCAACCCTACCAATTATATAACAGTATTCAACATCTGTATCTAACAAAAACATGTTTTTGTTGTTTTGTTTTGTTTTGTTTTTGCAGCTACAGCAAATCGAGCTCCAAGGCATCTCTGTGGGGTTCAGGGGCGACAGTGATTGGAACCTCCATTCGTTCATCCTCTCCATGATCTCCGTCATCTTTCCACCTACACCTAGAGCTTTCAGGTGCCAAAGACTGAGATATTTTATGCACCCCTATTGGGCATCAACATGACTGGACTAACCACTGTGGACTAACCACTGTGTGCAACACATCACTTCTGAGAATATCTTAAAATACAAAGGCATTTATAAGCAGGACCGTTTGTGAACTCTTAATCCATCTGCCTAATGACACCTTACAATGAGCCTCAAGTCAAACACACATACTTGGCCGATTGGTTCCACACATATTGCTCTAATAATTTTGGTTGAATAAGGTCTTTTTATTGAGGTTTAATGATGTGTTCACTCTGAATAATGACACAGAACTGAGTGCTGGAACAGGGATCTGCCTCAAGCTGGGTGACTCACACCTTCACACTCATGCCACAGTCAGCCGCTGACCCCCGCCTGACAGTCTGTCAATACACGAGTGGGAAAAGTCGTGTCTCCCACACTGTTAACATGGACTTCACATCCTCTTTTCTGACTTTCACACCCTCTTCATGTGTTTGTAAAAAGAACATGCATGTAAAAGGCTCTCGGGGCGTGTTAAACAGGAATGGGGGGCCAGAGGAGATGCATATGGGTGCTGTGACAGAGCAATTAGCCTGTAACATGGAAAATGTGCAGTAAGGGCAGAGGATACCAACAAGGTGGTTCACTGCATAAATGACATCTGGCACCATCCTGGAGGTTCAGTGTGGAACAATTGCAAGTATGCAGAAAACAGTAAAAATCTACAGCTCAATTAAATATTTAATTTTCAATGATGTGCAGTCAGTATAATGTACAGCGTCAATGTACAGTATGACATCTAACTTAAATTCTTTTGTCTACCCAATGCAAGCAGAGACAGTGAAATTACTTCCTGTTTTCACCCACCAATATTCATCAGTTTTGCTTCATAATAAGGTCAAATAATTAATCATATTTTTCATACCCCAAATAAAAAATGTTAACATATCCATGATATTATTTTAAAAAAAAGAAAAGAAACAACTATGAAGCACTTTGGAAAGATAATGTAGCTGTAAACCAAGACATTTACATCTCCAATAATTAAAAAAAAAAAAAAAAAATCATCTGAAGATTAGTTAGAATTCTGAAACATTGCATTTTGATGCAAAAAAATTCCTGTTAAACATTCTGCAAATTAATTTAGGATTAAAGTTTTTTGTGAGTCTTTATAATTCAGTGAATGGCAGACTGGGAAGGTTTGCTAGTGTTTAAGCGCTGTCCGGTGCTAATGCGTCTTGTGAAGTCGACGGTCTTGAAGGTTATGCAGTCGCTGCACTGTTTACTTTAAGGCGCCTGGGAAAAGACCCAGGGTTCACAAGCAGTTCACAGTTCCCTCGTAAGATGCTGCTAAGGGCCCCGTAAGGTATTTATAACATGCTACCAAAGACCCACCCCCCCACCTCATCCCCCCAACGCTGAAGCAAATCATTAGCATCCTGCAAAAATCTTCTGTGACTGTGAAGAGCCAACTTTTCAGGAAATGAGAAATTTTCTTATCAAGGTTGCCGCATTTTTGACATTTCAGACGTCATTCTCAAAGGTCAGCGCTGATACAGGAAATATAAAAACACCGAAAACTCACTAGAGTTTTTTTTTTCCTTTTTTAATTTCTTGGTGATGTTGTTCCTTTTATATTGAATAAATGTCCTTCATATGGTTTTCGAGCTTACTAGAATCCTCTTGTCCTATTGACTCGAAAACTAGCCCAGAGGTTACTTGTCAGCAAGGTAGTGAATAATTCTAAGACATTACAGTTATTATCTGGATTTTTCTGGGATTATTTCCTACTTATTATATTACTGACTTCATGGCACTTTGTTTTATTACATTGCAGCCATTTGCTGTGGTTAATGACTGAGTTAAAGGCCACCAAAGGGTGAGCAGAGGGTAGTGTCTTATTGACTGACCACTGCAGAGACTGAACCCATGACCTTGCAGTCACAGCACAGCTTCCAAACCACGAAGCCGGTCGTCCATGTGTAGTGGTATGACTGGGGAGGGTTTTTGGTCAGTTTGGGTGACAGGGGGGCCTTTGTGTAGCACTGAGGGCCTGCCTGGGAAATTGTAGTTTAAATAGCGCTCAGGGGCTCGTAAGAGTGTCGTTGATGGGCTCGTAGGGAGTTCATAGCATGGTGGAGAGGGTTTGTAATGTAATGATGAGTGTTCATGAGGCTGATGTTTCAGGCACGGGAAGGTCAGGAACTATGGAAGAAGCTAATGGTGGGTTCGAGCTTGTAGCCTCTTTCTGACCTCACAAAGAATTAGAAAAAGTCATCCTTGTCGCTCTCTTACTTTTTTTCACTTCACTGTATGTCAAACAATAACTGCCTGTTCTGGTGTACTTTGGCGAGGGGTAGTCCATGAATACGTAATGCCTTCAACCTCATTATTTTCTGATTCTTACACTCAATTCTTTACACTTTTATTTCAGCTTTTCATCCCCCAGTTACTCCTCTATCCGCCTCCTCATCCCCCTCTCGCTCTTGAAGGGAAACGTAGGGTCAATGTATTTAACACACCAACAAATATGAGGTCGTTCTTTCTAAAGAGGGCCCCATGTTTCTAGTGAGACCCCAACATGCTCGTTAAAGTCTTCCCATAACCGTTCATCCATCTTTCAAGCACTCCTCACTTCCTTTCACTTTTCTCTCCAGTGTTTCTTTTTTCTTTCGACATTTTTCGACATTTGCGTTGCTCACATCTTCATCTTTTCCTCTTCATTGCTCGTCTCCGGTAACTTCTGCTCTCACTTTCACCCTCTGCCGCTGACCTTTTCACCTCTCCCATTCCGGAGGTTAACTGTGAGGAAAAAAATGCCACTGAATGCACTTTCCTTTTCTCATTTCCTTCCACATACTTTCCTCGCATCACGACCTGCTTTGCAATTTCTCTTTGTTCCACTTTCTCCACCTAAAAGCCCAGAGGTGGAGTTTTTGCTGCAGAAGTCATGTCATTACTGAGCTATGGTCAATTACCGGAGGAAGGAGGGATTGTTGAGGGATCAAGGAGAAGAAAGAGAATGAACGCTCAGGCTTTGTCCTTTATTTTCATTGTACTGAATGTATTGTTGAGGATTTGAATGTACTGCTTACATAAAACTTGTTGAAACAAGTTGGAGTCATGAATGAGTTTGGTTATCAGCTGAATCCTTTATCTCTTCATCATGATGTCGTGGTTTTGACAGAAGTACCTCAGTATCCATTGTTACCATGAACTGCAATCCTTAATGATCTTGTAAAATTTTATCAAAATCAACATCAAGTCAAAAATATTTTTTCACCTTTAAAAAAATTTTATGACGAAAATTGTTTTACATCTCATGCGCCACAAACATTTTATTTGTCATGTCAATTTAATTAAGGAATCATAATGAGTTTTGTCCTCTTCTCATTTTTTATATGTTGGCATTTTCACTCCAGGTGAATTGTTTCCATAAATGATGGATGTGTTGGTAGATATGCACTAATAAGGTTTGAGCTCTGTCAATACACTGACTAGTCATCTAATAGCAATGACAGGTTAAATTATAGTATGTCCATTGCTTCTTATCAAGCTTAGGTTATCTAGCATTGAAATAGAGCTTTACATCCTGCTGCCTCTGAATAGAATTTATTCGAAAGGAATATGCATCCGAAAATCATTTTATATTCTGTAACTAAGGACACATTTGCGGTATTATGGTGCAAATAAATTATTGCCCTTTCTGTAGTAAACTGTTTCACAAGTGGTTAAAGTCACAGTTGAAATATTACATTTAAAAAGTCCATTTTAAACTAATTATTTTTTCTTTCCTTTGTTGAGAATTATTTTGATTTAGTTTGTATCATTTGGCAAGTGTCCACACCATAACATGAATCGCAAGTAAGCATCATCCTTCATTGTGATGCTAGGACTGATGTTTTTAAGAACCACCATGAGGTTTAAATCAAGACAAAGGCAAAAAAAAAAAAGTATTAGCTTCACAGAGTGCCGCTCAGCCACAAATCAACTCTATGCTACCTTAGTGAATCCAATTTGTTTTGTACAACTCAATAAAGTCCATTCATGACAGAAAAGAAAAAAAAAAAGCCTCCATTTCTCTCTTTGTATTTCAATTCCTCTTCGCTGATGGCTTCAGCAGGCTTCATGAAACGTCTCCACGCATAGAAAGAGAAAGAGGACTCTGTGGGCCGATTATGGTTCAGAGGCCAAACAAATGTTCTGTCAGATTTACAGGCCGAGCGAGTTAGTGGCGCCGCCCCAACCTCCCTCCTACACACTCACACCTACCCTCATCTTCAAACCTTATCGTCCAGCGAGGCGGGGCTGACCTGTATCCTCACCCAGACCTGAATCTGATCTGAACTGCAACCGTAACCTCTTACGTTCAAGTCTACTCCAGCCTACTATTCAATTGCAGTACTTGTTTTCTACTCTTGGGGGGACAGAACATTGTTCCCAGTTTATATCAATGTATATTCAGATATTATCATTCTAACAAGACAAGTGGAAAACTAATTGTGACAAAATATGACACAATTTTTTCATAAGAATAAAAACTTGAATGTTTTTCTGTGTTTCTCGCAGATGATGAATTTCTAGCTTTTATGCTTGTCAGCTTAAAGGGACAGTAAAGTCAAAATGAACCAGGTTTATTATTTGAAGTACATAATTAAACAAAAGTTTTGGTGGCATTTTTATTTCTTTATGATCAAAGGGGACCTTTCCCAGACAAATTATATCATAAGTTACGATGCGCTCCCTCACAGAGAAAGTGATGCTGTTGTCACTTTGCTGTATATAAATATACTGTATATTACTTTACAATGAGGTTCTGTTCCTTTAATTCTTAAGGGTTCTGGTGCAGAGAAAATACGAAAAAATAGTATTTAATTATTTCAGAAGGGAAGGGTATTTTTGATAATTAATTATTTTTAAATATCAATAAATCATCAGTTTGATGTCCTATTTGATGAAATATCCTGATTTGCTTTCACTGTAACTAAATATATTTGAGTTTTCTTTTTTGAAAAACATATTAGGACTCTATATTGGCTGGAATTTATTGTTTTTGGAATTTTAGTTTTTATTTCAATCCTTTATTGATCAAGTAATTGACAGAATAAGTCACAAAATTAATTGCTGATATGCCAAACTTTGCCGACACATCAAAAACACCCAATCAAGTGATTTTAGGTCAAGACCTACATTAGTGGTTTTCAAAGAGCAGAGTTAGGGTTAGGCATTAAGAAGGACACTAATTTATATCACCTATAATTCAATGCACTGTAAATCTCTAGCTATAAGAGATTAACAGTGTTCTTTACATTCCATCGTTGTGCATCATCCTGACATTTCTGTACCTCTAGATTGAAATGTAAATCTATTTAGAATAACATTTTATTACAAATACCTGATTTATTTCGATGTTTCAATGTGAATCTCTATCAATATGCACACTATGTTTCTTTTCACGTGTAATGGAGACAGTAGGAATCCAACATTGTGACTAATGACGAGCAAAGAGCCCCCTTCCTTCATTTGACTGACATATTTCTGGGTTTGTGTGGCGAGAATGCCTTACTGATGGTGCATGTGAGGAGATAAGTGGAAAAAGTCAAATCGGGCATGCAGTGGTCATTATAGAGTCATCCTGGCTCAACTTTCCTGGTGCTACATGCTGTCAGAGCTGAGCTGTAACCAGCTGCTGAAGGTTAATACTCACTCCTGACCCTGCGGCTTCTCTTTTCCATACAGTAGACATCAAAAAGCAAACACAGGCTCCATCATCACACGCATGTTTGAACTCAGAACAGGCGGGTGGCACGTTCATGGCTTGCACAGAGGAATTATCATGGGATAGTTCTGTCATTTGTCGAAAACTCGGAGGCTTAGGAGGAATTACTAATACACAAAAAACCACAACAAGGAACTTCTGATGGAAGAGTGAGAGAGAGAGAAAGACTGGAGAAAAGAGACAGCAAAGCCGGCAGTATTTAACCTTCAGGGATGGATGGAAGGATACAGGGCAGCAGGGCCAGAAGAAAAGATTAAACCAGCGGTGGCTCAGAGGGCGACGACATGACCTCCAGTGGCTGGGCAAGTTAAATTTATTACTACCTTTTTGGTCTTTTTACTTTTTTTTTTTTTTTTTTTAACAATTGCATTTAGCTCTTTGTTTAAAGGACTGGTTGGTTCCAGACAATGTAGTTTTATAATGGCTTCAGTCATTTATGCATTATTAAGGAACATGTTGAAAAATGCCATATCAAGAAATTTGAAAGAAGCAAATCTAAAGGTTTCTTTCAGTCACACCATCCACGTACTCAATATTTAACTTCTTGTTCATCTTTGCCTTTATATTATTATCATTTGGAAAGCTATATTGACTATTGAACTCCTATGGAACAGTTTAAACAACACAATGAAACATACAATACACACTAATTGTGTTCGAGACGTTTAAAGCGAGGAGCCAGTTTTATTTTTCTTTAGTAAGTTTCCTTTAATAAAACATCCTTATCCCTCAAATTAAATATTCTGCAAGCATGGAAGCTGCTGGTGGAGGATAAACGTCTCCACTGAGCTTTCATTAGACTGTGAAACTATTTGCGAAACTGTTTGACATGTGTGCCAGGCGAAAGTTCGAGTTGCTGAGGGAAATTTCTGTGAAGTTCAACTGCATTGACAAAGAAGGAAGCCTCTGTGAGTCAGTTCATAACACAGAGATCAAACAAATCTCTTTTTTTTTTTCTTTGAGAAAATGTTAAAACAAAGGTGAAGACAGACGGATGACACCACGACGAAAGGCTCAATCAGAAGAAAAGACGAGAGATTCATTATTACCTCAATGACGGGGGTTATTTTTTTTCATCATGGCTGGTTGTTTGGTTTGTCAGTAGGATTACAGCCTTAATCCCAAAAACATTTTTTATTCATTTTTTTGGTCCAATTGGGACAAATCAATTTAATTTAGCCACAAAACTGGGTTAGTAGGTATCCAGGAAAAATTTAATTTTCTCCACTTTTGGGAGGCACCGAATTATTCTAAATATCCTGTAAATTAAAATCCCACTGAGAATAAGAAACATTAAACAGATCTCCCAGATAGGGACAGATGGCGTAATACCACTGGAAACAGTTTGGGGGCAGTGTAGATAAATTAGAAACAGGCATTTAAGTCAGTATGTCGTGAACATGAAGGTAAACTTTTCTACATTATAACTGTGCAGTTTAATCTATTTCCCAATCATTTTTGTTGCTTTTCATTAAGATGCCGATAATCGTTCATTTTATTGCTAATTTCTAGTCTGTGTCCTGATTTTGTTCATTTTCAATCCCATCCCCAGACTGTCAGTAAATCATCTCCATGCTCATGCGTAGATTTCATCCAGCAGTCATTTGTCCCCTCCTCAACAGAGGTGAGGAGAGGGAAATGAAAGAGGGATGAGAGGGAGAAGAGGATGAATGACGCTCTGATTAAAAGTTGGAGGATTGTCATTATAATGGTGCATCTGTCCGCCACACCTGACCCCAATAAGTCAGTGTGCATCTGTCTTTGAATATCTATACCAGCCCTTATCCCTAGAAGAATCTGTCACATCTTTCAGCATTGGCCTATTTAGACACCTGGGGAAGACAATAACAGGAGGACCACCTGCAGGAAGATATTCAGTGGCGGACTGAAACAGAAACCTGAAAGACGGACAGACAGTGAAGTATCACTAGAGACAATAAGCGTCCCTGTGTTGGGTCACTGACGGCAAAGTTCATTTTTAAAGTACTCAAATTTAGGCGATTTTCTTTGGATGTCAAATCTGCATTTTCATAATCAATAAGAACTCACTTTGTCTGCTGTTTGACTTGCGTTTTTGATAATTAATCCTGTATATCACGAGGGGAGAAAAGAGATCCACCATCAACAGTGGAACAAGTCTGTTTCTGGTTTAAATTTTGCCGTCTTAACCTGATGATGTCTGAAAAGCTCTTACATTTGTAAAATCTGTCATCGGCCCCAAGTTCAATGTTATTCAAATACAAACATGAGCTTTACATCTACTTAGCAAACTGCTGGCCGATGACATCACCATTACTCCATCTAATGGACCTCAACATCACATGACTATCAAACTTCTTATCCTGACCTGACAGTTTCTTCAAAAGAATGCTGGTCAGCCTATGAATTTTCCCTAAAACCCTTTTTATTAAAATCCTGACTGCACATCATGATTTCCATTAGTAATTCTAACGACGTCTTCTTCCGTGTCTTCGGTAATTGTAGCCAAGGTAATCGTGGGTAATCCTCCATTTATCGACCCTGCAGGCTGAGGTCACGGCCACTAATTGCACATGTGGTATCAGGTCTCATCCTCTGGGTGAAAAACGGAGACAACGAAAAGAAAATGAGGGAGATTTACTGTAAAGCTGAGGTCAGTCAGTTTTTACTACTGCCAAAAAAACACACACTATCAAGCCAGACAGATATGACATCATTGTGGTCCATGATTCAATCGTCACCGGTGGCAACCGCGAGCTGGGCTCATGACCACAACCTCGTATATCAGGACCCCTCCAGTACGTTTGTGTGTAGAGACTGGTGTGTTCGCTGGTGATGAACTGAAGGAGGGGAAAAGATGACGGCTCTGTTGCTTTTTTCACACTGTCTGTCTGATCTGTGTTTCTCAGCCAGCTTGTTTGATCATGATTGATTCATTCCCAATCAGAACTTTAATTCAATTATACATTAAAAGTTTAATTTTCACATTAAAGTCTTACTTTTTTTGTGATTTTTATTTTGACATGAAAACCAATTGCTTCATATTTAAAATAACCTCAGATTCAGAGTTTCAGTTAGACTACAAAACATTTTCGATATGCCTGCAACAAGCAGTTGAGCTCATTGGTCCAGAGAAGAGTAAACAAAAGCACTGATTATTTCTATTGATTTATTTTTATATATTGATCTTGACTAATAGATCGGTTATTGCCTTACTTTGATGATTGTGTACCAGTCTGCTCACGTACATTTAGTATTGGCGATGGCGTTTTTTTTACAGTACCTACTTGAATCCTACAAACACATCATCAGAGTAAACACAGAGTACAGAGATTTAACATGGTTTTAACACTGTTAAAAGTGTGCGTGAACCTGGAGTGTCCCCTTCCTCCCAAGTCCACTGGGATAAGCTCCAGCTCCAACAGAGAAGGAAGCGGTTAATGAAGATGAATAAATGTTTAGTAAGGGGTCTGTGACTCATCCTATGCTTGGTTTTAGTTCAAACACTTCCTCATCTATTGAACATTTGTTTCCCTGTTGGGCTATCATAATTTATAGACCATTTGTGCTGTAATGTTTAGATCACTTTACAGCACAAATTGAATCAAAATATTTTTTTTTAAAAACTTTGATTTGACTGATTTTTATGGCCATGATGTAATTGACTGAACTATATTACGCATATATGGTGTTTTCCATTACCCTGTTCTTAATTACATAGTGCATCCATGTTTATGAGGTTGTTTGTAACAACATGTACAATTCATTTTATATTGGCTTAATCTACTCTGTACTTTACTGGGATCAAAAAAGGTTTTATATGCAATGCAGGTGCTGTTCAGAATGTCCGGAGACACTTTGGTGTTTCTCAATGCTAAACCTTTTTGTTTTTTGTATGATGTCATCACATCCTGGTGGCTCATTTAACCTGATGAACTGTAAATTACATCGACAAGCCGCCCTGCTCTTTCTGCATCTCCCTGCCTTTAGAACAGTGTGATCAATCCAGCTCATAAATACCAAATGTTGAATAGTAAAAGCAGGCTCTCAGACTGAACCTCCACTTAGCCTTTGTGTCGCTCCTGGTTGATTAATCCTCCAGGTAATTGCTGCCCTGTGGCGCCTGAGGTGACACATCCTCCCTTTGGCTCTTGGCGTATGGCGTCACCAGGTATAAACCGACAGAGATCTTAAAACACATTTTAGGAGACAGGTTTTTATGACTTGTTTATGGGGTATCATTTCAAATAATGCAATAACAATATTAAACATCCCACATTAATTCACATAATGACATAGTGATAAAAGTCAGTCAAATTTATGGATCATTAAGGCTTAGCCTAATGACTAAGATGCTCCATTCTGCTCTTCAGTGTTAATGGTTTCTGAAGTGGCAGGTGTGTTCGTAGGAACCAGGATTAACAGCCTCAAATGGAGCATCAAGCTAAAAAGCTTCTGTCACATTGTCATTGGTATTTTACGAGTCTTAAAAACATGGCCCAGAAAAACTATGACACTGGTCATATTCAATTTAACGACTTAAGAGTTATGGGAAAAAATGATTTCTTGTGTTTTTGTGTCATAATGAAAAATATGTCGTTCTTTATGGTTATATCAAGTTATTGAAATGTCTATAATTTTTAAAAAAATCACCTAATAAATTTCATAGTATTTTTTTTTTTAAAACTTCATTTATTAAATGGATCAACCACAAGACAAAGTCTAACACAGTCTAACACATGATTTTACAACCATGCTGGCTTAGATAACTCTGATGTAAAATCATTTAAATAAGGATGGTCAACACTAACGCTAATAAAAACAACACTGACTGTGGTGACTGTACGTATATATTAATGTGAACAACGTTCTGAAGAACAATAATGTAGTTTAAAACAGCTAAAAAGATTAAAAAGCGCAAGGGTTGATATTTATACTAAAGTCACTCATAAGTCTATGGATTAGTGTCTTCATAAAAGTTATTGATTAGAGAAGCATTAGTGAGCAAGTCATTAATCTCTTCCAGCCCCAAGGGCGTGGGTCCATGCCTGACACTGACCTTTGACCTCTGCTGGATCAGCAAAGTATCACCTTATTATCAGAAGTTGGACAATCCCTCTAGTGGGCCAACGCTTTCATCAGGTTTCACACCCCAACAGCTGTGTGCATGCGTGCATGTGTGTGTGCGTGTGGGTGTGTGTGCGTGTACTGCACCAGAATGTGTTTTACAGCCTGGGAAGGCACCGTCCTTGGGGTTTGTGTTGTTAGTGAACATTCTTCTCATCTAATAATCACACACAGACCTTCAGTTCAACAAAGGGGCAAGGTTTGAAGACACAAACACACACACACACCGTTTTCCATATATCTCTTACTAACAATTTTTTTTCCAAATTATCTTAAATTTATGTATAATGTAATTTTATTATTATATCTTTTATTGTACGATAAAAGAAAACAGGATAATGGCAGAATTTTTGTGTCGCGCTTTAAAACTATTGAATGTTCCTCCGCTTGCCAGTGTTTTAATGACATTCTGTTGTTCCTTTTTTGATGGAAGTCCATGTTTTATTTCTGTGATCATTTTCTCAGCTGTGTTTACATGTTCTTTTTTTATTTGATCAAGACAGAGGCTATATCAAAAACAAAGTACAGTCAAAGAACATGCAGTTTGTATTTGTCAGGACTGGAACGATAAAGACTTTTTTTTTTCCGTAACTCAAGCTAGGATCCAAGTGAAAACTATATTTTCCCATATTCCCTTCAATTATAAATAACTTATATTTGTTTTTGCAGCATGTCTCATTACGAGCCCTGTAGCCTTGTGCATTAATAAGCAGTTATTATCACAAACATTTAAAAGATTCGCCTGTTTTCTAACATTAGGCATGAATGTGGAGTCACATAAATCACAATTTTACTCTCTGTTAGTGTCTATGCTGTCCAGCTAGTCGCTAAACTGGATAAAAACTGAGTTTTGATGCTGAAAGCTGAGCTACACTAAGGCGGTGGTTTGATTAATGATCATTAATAATTGATGATGTGAGCTGGTAATGACACTGGTAATGGGATCATCCTAAAATTTATGTCCGACCTAAATTTTACGCTAAACTGACAAAGGACAAAAAGTCATGGATCCATTTTCTTTTATTCTGTGACTGTTTATCTTGTTTAAGGTGTTCTAGATAAGCATTACTGTAAGTGTACTCATGATGAGGTGCTTCAACCGGACCAGACTGACACGATGGAGGTGTCAGGACTGAACAGGTGATGGACATTATATTGTTCTTGGTCCAACCTATGCATTGCACTATTTCACTCAAAACCCGCTCAGAGGACCATCTGCACATGTTCTTCAAATAAAATCAGAAAGAGGAAGAAGAAAAGATTTCCTCAGGCTTCTCACGTCTCCCTCACCTTCCATTCCCTGAGGCCACGAACCTGACAGGTGTGAAATTATCCCCTCTCCTCCTCCTCCCATCGTGCTCTCCTGACCTTCATGCACACATCTGACAGGTGGCTGGTGGGAGTTTGGGAACGTGAATGCATACGAGACTGAAAACTGAGCTATGCACAGTTTATGAGGTTTGCACTAACAAAATAGTGGTTTTGGGGTGAATGCCTGCTTTTAAATTAAACAAAGTAAATAAATAATGAAATAACTTCATACATACATCCAACGCAAGTCCAGCTTCATGAGTTCTGTCCCGGTGAATAAAGCATTGGGGTTCCCCATACGACAACGTGAGGTCCGTCACAATCAAAGAATATAAACTAACATGTTTGACGAAGCCAAAAACTGCTCCGTAATTTAGAGACATAGACAAATGTGAAGATCGGAGCTAACTCGGCTAGTAGTGGCACGAACTTCTGGGTAGACGCAGGCCAAAACATTTGTTTTGTTGTGTACAAGGGCGGTGACTCTTAAACAATAATGAAAAACCTACTTTGCCTGACAGATGGAGAAAACATAAAGAATATGATTCGACATCTCAAGCTCATCATTTCACCAGTCTTATCAGGGTCATCAACCACCGCCGCCACCACTGTTTGGTCTCCAGTGTGGATGTATTCTGTCTGACTTGCTGAGTACAGATGCAGAATTTCTTTTTGATAGATGTCAGCAGTGTGTGTGTGTGTGTGTGTGTGTGTGTTCAGGTAGAGTTGAATATGTCAATTTTTTTTTTTGTTGAACTGATTGTTATCTACACAGAAAGACAGAAATGAGAAAAGAAGCTGAAAAGCTCTCTGATTGATGGTTTTGTTTGTGTTTTTAACAATTAAAACTATTGTCGTTGAAAATATTATCTTTGTCATGGCCACTGAGCGAACCCGAACACGAGAGTATTGTGAAATTTATGATTTAAAAAAAAAAAAAAATTGTGCTGAATCCGTTTAATTAGATTCTTACTAAAACAAATCAAGTTCAAAATCCTGACTCGAACAGCAAACCTGCTCAGACTTATGGTTTAAATTTACACACACATGCACACACACACACACACACACACACACACACATATACACACACACACCACGCCAATGTTTTGCTATGATTTATTGTGATAAAAGGGAGGACCGTGGCTTTTGGCAGTTTGTGCTAGTTTTACGGAAAAGACTTATTTTTTTGCTTTCTTTCTTGTTTCTGTTGGTACTGAAGCAAGGTGCACGTGTGTGTGCGTGTGTGTGTGTGTGTGTGTGTGTGTGTGCCTAGCCCTTTAACAAAACAGTGTGCCCTGCAGCTACTGAAAACATTTATTTATTCTTTCCTCCGTTTTAGACGTGTGCGCGCGTGTGTGTGTGTGTGTGTGTGTATGTGTGTGTGAGGCATGTGTTTATTTCCCTTAGATCCAAATTGATTTTAAATGTTCTTATTACAGCTTTTTTTTTCCGTGCTGTCAAATGTGGGATATTGAGAGCGCGAGAGGAATAAATTATCATTCATTTCAGGGAGAAAAACATCTGTGAAAGATAAGAAGATTTATCATCATTAAAGAGCTATTTGTGGTGACAAGGTGAGGAATCTGCTTGAGTTAGAAAACAGAAGAGAGTCCATTGAAGGTTCTCTCATCGAGCACAAAACAGCTGCCGGCCAAGATTAATGTGAACTCTGCTGCAGTGGGTACGAATACATCTGATCCATCTGAAGCTACACGTGGGTTGCAGAGGAGTCTGCACATCAAGCAGGCCAATCGGTCGGTCTTTTTGTCCACATGAGGAGACAATATGGGGACACCAGAGTGGGTAACTGCCCCATCTCCAGTATCCTACCCAGAAGTCTTTTGACATTTCCATACATCATATCATACCACCTCTAGAGATGCCTCCGTGTTTCAGGAGGTCGACAGCTTTGCTTCAAACTGTTTTACTCAGGCATGTGTGGGGAACACAGAACGCAGAACGTTACTTAACACTGGACTGTGCCTGTAGCTCCAGATTCAACTGCTTGTTTCCGTTATTCAGATCAGGGCACCTAACGTCTTTTTTTTTTGTTTGTTTGTTTGTTTGTATGTGGAGGTATTATTTCAAAAAACCTCATTCTAATTGATAATAATCCTGATCAATAATTTACCTTTCCTACAGCAGGCATCACAATTGGTTCATTTGGGAACAGGAGCCAATTTATATGAAACAAATGAAAAGAAGAACCTAAAAGATAAATGATGAATTAAAGCTATGACACGAGGTGTTGTAGATGGGGTAACTAAAGACTATGGTTTTACTGAAGACTCCCAACAGGCTGAGGTGGAGCTCTGAAGTCTAGACCGCCCATACACACAGAGACACTCCCAAACAAAAATATACACCAGAAACCCATTATTACCTTCTGCAATAGAGCTGCTTTTGAAAACGCACCTCACCCGGGGGTAACACTAAATCAGATGACTGCAGAGGAACAGCAGAAGACTTGGCAGAGCCACAGTCCTGTTGTCCCTAAATTAACAGGCAACACAAAGGCATGGCTCTAACTCCACAGCCGTCAGCCAATCAGAGGTACAGAATGAATACCATCACTTAACACTGGCATGATGCTATGCAGGGGTCTGAGCTGGAGCTTGGTATGATGCAAACACCTTGTTTCAGGTAAAGTTGATTAAAATAGCGATGATTAAATACTAATGTAAATTAGCAGTTTTTAGATTTATCACAAAGGAGCAGGCGTGAGCTTTCCGTCCATACTTGGCTGTTATTCAATTTGGGACATGCTCCTTGCATGATTTGAAAACTTATTGCTTATTGCTTGTTTTTTTCCAGCAGTTAACTTTGGCCTTCAAACTTTCAAAATGTGCCGTATACTCCAATTAAAAACATTGTAAATGAAATTTCAAAATCATACTGTAAATGAAAACTGTAACGACACACAATCGATTTAAAATCTGCAGCAGTTTTTTTTTTTTTTTACAGTGTACCTCATTTACGTGCCTCACAGTAAAAGTGACATGTATGATGTTAGACACACACAGAGCAGCCTGTAAAACGGTCTGCTCCTTGGACGTTGGGCTCTACCTTTCTAATTGGCAGAGGCCTGTGATTGGCTGCTGGACAGCTGCCAACATCCAGTGAGAGGCCTTGTTGGTGATCAAAACCACCACTCCTAAAACAGCAGGAGATCAGTGTGTGTGTGTGTGTGTGTGTGTGTGTGTGTGTGTGTGTGTGTGTGTGTGTGTGTGTGTGTGTGAGAGCCACATGTGTTAGAGTCATAACATTAACCAAAAAAAAAAGATTTTAAAGCCACAGTGGTCCTTGTAATGTAAATGTTGGTGCACTGTGTCATTGAGCTGGCTGATATGCCTTTATGTCTATTCGTATAAACTAAGGTAGTCAGACACACACAGACACACACACACACACACACACACACACACACAGACACACACACGCACACAACATGAGCATGATCACAGACAACAATAATGTATCAAAGGCAAGGCCTGGGGGCCAAACGTGGCCCGCCACATCATTTTATGTGGCCCGCGAGAACATAAAAGTTCAGTGTCTAAAAATAAATAGGTCAAAAGTGCTTTGACCAAAACCACTTCTCCAACAATGCAGTAAGTAAACCCATTTTAACCCTGAAAAAAACATTTTGAACAAAGTTAATGTCCTAACTCGTGCTTGATGTTATTTTTCTTTATTCACTTGGATACTTTGTCCTTCATTGATGGAGTTATATGGATTTCATAACCTGACAAATGAAAAGGATTTATGTTATAACAAAGCAACAAGAAAACATATTTTTCTGTGTAACTGTAATGTTTTTAACTTGAATAATTCAGAGTTATTTAACATTAAGGAGTGGTTACATTTATTTTACATTACATTAACTTACATTTAGTTACATTTTTAAGTTACATCTGGCCCTCTGAGGATGGGCTCCTGTGGCCCGTGATGAAAATGAGTTTGACACCCCTGCTTAACAGGGTCGCCTGCATGGATGCATGAATGTGGAGGATATACAGACTAGCGGTGCACCAAAATTTGTTTCTGAAAATCCTGTGGTTAAAAGAAATGAAGAGTTTTATCAGTTTGAGTCTTGGATGCATATAAAACTCATTGGGACTTTATTTAACACACACACACACACACAACTTTTTCACCACTGTGAGAGTGTGACCTCAAAACAGCACAAGCCTTTAGCTTCACGTGTGACTGGAAACCTGAGAAAGGTGGAATGACACGACTGAAAATGTAAAAGCTGCATTAAGTGTGAGCGACTGACTGAGAGAATCACACAGCTTGAAAAGCAGACGGAAATACTGCATCAAATACGTGAGAATGACTCTGTAGCAGCCGCTGGACAAGGTGCTGAGAATGGACTTTTAGACGTGGGATTACATCAAGCGTAGGGAATCCCATCAAAGACTTGGCTGACTCTCTGCGCTGAATGTCCTACTAGGATGAACTCCGGGGAAAACATTACCTCCTTGGCGGAGGAATAAACTTCATCATTCAAGGCTAACAAGACAAGGCAATACAGCACGCACCGATACACACTAAAACATCATCTGAATGTGTATTCAAAATGAAAGCATGATGGGAATAACATTCCAACATGTGGAAAATACATGCTAATACTCTTTTTACGCATACACACACACACACAGACACACACACACATCCAGCCGAGATTAAAGTAGACTAGGCCTACGCTGAAGTATGGCAAGTAGTTAAGTGGAAACTGAGCCTTGGAACAAAATTAGCACCAATGTATAGCTCCATTGTACGTGATTTCTGACACACCAACAGGAGTCCACCAGAAACACACACAGAGGCAAAAAGGTTTTGGTGATTACGAGTTACTAAGAGCAGGCATGAAAACAGCTTCATTCTGACAAAGGCTGAGAAAACAAGTTGTAAATTCAGTGAAAAAAAAACTTTTTTTTTTCTTTTTTTTTTAAAGCTAATAATCGCAGTAATAAAAACATATTGGAATAACGTTTAGGTCATTTCCTCTCTGACATCGAAACTTTTTCCTTCTTACAGAAGTGAGAGGATATGAGTGTGTGTGTGTGTGTGTGTGTGTGTGTGTTTGTGTGCGTGTAAAAAATGCAAAGAAGACAGGTTTCAATGAAGGATTGCAGAAGACAAGACATTGCATCATGATGCTGGCCAGCATCCTCATGCTTTGATTGGCTGTTTTTTGTGATTCTGAACTTTATTTAACTCTCGCTGCATTGCTTTAGGTTATATATTTAAAATTTAAAGACAAAACAATAGAGTTTGGGGACAAAGAAAAATAAAATGATGATGGACGTTGGTCCAGAATGAAATAAGATATGAAATGGAACCATGAGCTATACGGCTCAAAATGGGAGAAAGGCAGATCATCATCAGTGGAGTTGTGGAAACGATGCAATTATGGAGAAATATGCGTAAAAAGAAAAAAAGAAAGGAGTGAGATAGAACGAGTTGGATGATTTTTTGGCTGGATTTGCACTTTTCTTTGCTTTCTGAAACCCATTCTCTAGGCTACTCATGTTTCAAGGTTGGAGATGACCTACAAACACATGCAGGGAAGCTGCATGTGTTTGTAGGTCACAGCACAGCCTGGGTGAAAATACTAGAGAGAGGTTCATCTGTCCTTGTTGGCACCAGTCCCCTCCAGACAGAATGTGAATCAAATCAAGACACGCAACAAGCACACAGAATAATCATAATTCTCCTACGAGTCATCCGAAAGCATGCAGACAGGTTCGGTACTGAAAGAATCTTTCACTACCAATCATGGTGGTCCTGGTCTGCTGCTGTCATCGAGCAGCATCAAGGAAAGCTGTGACATTGAGGAGTCTGGAAGGGTTTAATGCCTCGAGGGATAAAAAAAAAAGGCAGGGCAGAGATCCCATGAAATCCCATCAGATGAGAAGAGGAAAGAAAAGGTTTAGGATTTCATGTGGAATAAAAAGTTACCTTAAGATTCAAATGTGAAGCACATTTGGAACAATTCGGTATTTCTTAGACATCTCAACAGTCCTCTGGAAAACTAATATAATAGAAAATAAATATATTTTGGTTTCTCCTATTAGCAGTACGTCTTTTGACCTGGTCTCACCCCTCTATGGGTTTGAATTTGACCTGAACTTGACTTGCAATGATCTTGAAAATGACCTGGTTTGGATTGTAGTTGTAAGGTCTGCAGCAACAAACAATTTATGAGTCAATATTTCCTTACAAGTGCCACCGAAACCAAGCCCTTCTCTGCCAAACAGGCACAAGCGTGATAAAAAGAGACTAACCGGCGGTGCTTTCATATGACACAATGAACAATAAGCTGCACTCGAAAACAGTGTGTTTGCACAGATTTATAGAGCAATCATCACAGTATGAAACCCTCTACGGAGGGATATTGTGCAACTGTGACCACCAGGAAAGACTGGAAACAGACAGAATGCACAAGAGCGGTAGGCACATCAAACATCCAGTGATGCTAAAGGCAAAGTGTAAAATGCGTAAGCAGATATACACAGTAAAAATACACACAAAAAACAATGCAGAAGCAGCATTAGCTTGATTAAAACATTCATATGTATCCATGGAAACACAACTACAATGCAGTACATTCAAAATAGACTTCGAACCTCCAACACACTCTTCATTTCACTTTGTTGATCATTTTACTATCTGCCTCAAAGGTCGTTAAAGTCCACCCTTAACATGCATAACAAACATAATTAGAGTCCTCCTCCTCCTCCTCTTCCTCCTTCTCAACAAAACAAAATAACAGTTCCTCCAGCAGTCTTATTAGCACTCATGTTAATTTGTAAATATAGCATCCCACAGTTTAGGTAAAAATCTCCCCCTGTGCGAGCAATAAAGGTCACACACAACAAAAGAAGTCAAGCATGAACAAAGACGGTCTTTGTTGGGGTGAAACTGTGAGACAGGTCGAAGTTAAAGCTCCCACACTGCACACACTGATTGTAGTGATGGCGCTCAGGCCCCACATCAACAACGGGGCGTTTTCTTTTGTCTCCTGGACCGGTTTAACTTCCTGTCCTACTCAGGAAATGGACAAGGAGCCTCTCCTTGACACTTAGGGACTGTTTGTAAGTGTGTGTTTGTGTGTATGTGTGTGCGTGAATGGCATCTGTCAAAGACCTTGAAGGCGTCTGAGGGTTCCTGTGACCTCATACTCACCGTTCTTCTCAATGTGGAAGCATTTCCTTTAAAAGTCCCTTCAGAATAAGTCTGGACATCCGTTCTTTTACTCTCACGCTCCTCTTCCTTTTCAGCTCCCTCATAACTTTTGGTAGATTGTGTGAACTCACAACAAAGGTTAAGACGTCTATGATGCCAAGCAGTTTGAGCAAAGAAAAAAATAAAATCTAGTATAAATCTATGAAATTGATTTCTTAAAATATGGTTACTCATCTTCATCATCTGATCATCATTGGACTTTTACTTTTTCTTCTTCCATGTTTGTTGTGTCCTACTGATTTGAATCGCTTTGATTTATTTTATTTTTGGCTTTCAAATTAAAAGCGTCTTAATAAACCGGGACAGTTGAATTATCATTTTTGTGCATTTTCATTTGTTGAAAGTGGTATCAGCCGGTGCCAAAAGCAAAGAACCTGAAGTAAACTTGATATAAAGAAGTGGTGAATCCATATCAGTGTAAAACGCACGATAACTACATTTAAAGAATAGCATGCCTACAGTTGGACTCTGATTATGAATAGTGGAATGAAACCTGGTTTGAAAGGATGTGACTTTAAATGTGACTTGAAATGCACTACATGACAAGGAACCTACGAGGATTCTTTTCAGTCAATGAGTGGCTACTCTAAAAGATTATGAGTCACTGAAATGGAGAAAACAAAGAAACTTTATACAGAACAGGTCAAAGAGAATCTAAGGTAACTCAAAAACCAGTCCTGGCCAAACGTGAACAAGTGATCCTTTTAAAAAGGTGCTTTTGGGTCTAGATCTCGTACGTGCTGCCATCCCCCCTTCCAGCTTACATGTTGATCTCCAGCCACTCAACTGAAGGATACTGTATCAAGGAGACAGCTGGGAGGCATCAGTACTCATTGGATTCATTCATGCACTTGAGTCTGTACTTGAAACTGTACTCTCTTAGAATGTTAGCGTGCTGGAAGGCATTCTTCTCTGCCTGCAGAATCTTTCACAAGTCACTGCTGTAGTTGTATGAAGGGTTTTTTAATGCCAGACTTCCCTGATAAATGAAACAAAAAACAGAACCTTATCACTTTATTCAATGACTTTTGTTTAAATTTATTCATCCAAAATCATTCCAAACAATGAAAATACCTTCATTGCAATGACTTCAAGGTAAACTAACCAGTTCCAACATCAAGTCTTAATCAATTAGCTATGTCTACATTTGTCCCTGGCCACAGAGTACCCCTCACAAACACAACATGGGTCAAGTAAGCACTATAATCCTTCCATTTTTAAACATCTGTTTCACTGATCCAGCTGCTCTATTTCATCTCTCAGTGATTTTCAGAATTTACTGACAAAGGCCCAGCTTTACTTGTAGTTCAAAGTGTTTGCCCGCTGCCGCTAAATGTACCACGTTTCGGAGCCTTCAGATAATCGGGCCAGATGAAAACTGAAAACATCTTCTGGGATTATGGGAACCAGTATGAGGGACTCCTACATGGAGGAGATTTGAGGAGTCAAACCTCAGGTGCTGCAGCTCCAACACACCAGCAATGATAGGTCAGCTAGTTTGGCTTGTCCTAATGATACAGCTGTTTTACATGCAGAACCTAAGGTGTTCATGTTACAAATGTTACGGGGGTGTTATTTTAATTGATTTCTCCATCATTGATCAACAGACCCCTAGTTTAAGGTTGATACCTCAACATTTTTCCAGATTTTTAAAATTGCATCTACACAGTCAAGGTTCCAATATTTTTCATCTACATACGACCTGAATAAATGGTCGTTTTTTTTTTGTTTTTTTTTTCACTTCCTGTGCAGCAGGATTTCTCAAGATGGATATTTTACTCCAAACGTGACACATGATCAACATCGTTCCAACGATGTTTCGGTTACAAGACATTCTCGAACAACAGCATCATCATCATGCCAGCTGTTCAAATCTGAAGGGTTCATGCTGAACTGAAGGACGGGGTAAAGAGCGGAGCGGCTCTGGAAGACGTCACAGCTTGCAGGCACACAGTGACCACACACCTCAACAATTTACTGATTAACATCTTGTTAAATTATATTGCTTTTTCCACTGAGCTGTTCAACTGCATTCCTCACTGCTAGTTAACACAAACACTAATGAGAGGAGCATGGCATGTAAAACAGGAAATAAACTGCAAAGACACAACAGATGTATTTACAATTCTGACAAATGTGCATCTGACATGTGATCAGTTTATCTTCATATGTTCTCCAAATGGGTGGATCCTTTTCTAAACGGGGGGTGAGGTGCGGAGGTCAAAGCGGTGATCACTTTGCATCTAAGCACATCAGAACACCCGTCATCAAAGTGTGTATCTCAGCGTTAGTGTGAAACATTGTCGTGCGTTTCATCCTGCTGGTGGATGAGAAGTGGAAAGAAAATGCAGCACTAAAAAAAAAAAAAAAAAACAAGCTTGCTAAATGTTTTTAAGGAACAGGTTTGACATGGATGAAAGTTATGCCAATCGTACTGATGCACAGGAGCGCTCGGAGAAGAAATGTTCTCAGTCATCACTTTTGAAATTTTATTTGGCAAACCATTGACCACCGGGATTGGTACCATTAAAAGACACTTAAATACCGGATGAAATAATGTGTTATTGTACTAATCTGTCTTCAGGTGAACACACAACTTCCTCGTCTACTCCCCATGACCTGAAACCAGGTGACTGATTGGTGTTAAAACACCTGAGCAACAGAAACTGGAGACAGAAGAGGTTGGCTGTTGTAAAGGAACCAGGGTTTTAGAAGCAACGAGGAGCAGTTAGCAGCTCACCCACTGAATTTGATGGCTCTTAAATGTCACATTAGAAACTAAATCACCAATCAGTTAACAAGGCTGCTCATTTTGGCTGGTCATTTACAAAACAATCAAATTTTTCTGGAAACATTTTTCCAAAGTCTAATCTTTTGAAACTGCTGCCTAAACAACCAAAACACAACTCACCTGAAAATGACAACTTTAGGATGGCATATCATGATGTGCTGTCATCAGTGTGGCTCCAGTGTAGATTTGCTGCATTGTGACTGTGATCTTATTCTGCATTGACAGAGTAGACTGCCCCCTACTGTCCTGGCATGCATACTACAGCATGTTCATCAGTTGTTGCTGACCTACAGTATGTGAACGGGGATCATTTTGAAAATATTACCATGTGAAGGCAAAGGATACACTTCTACATTTTAAAATCATTGTCATGTAAACAGTTTCTACAACTCTAACAAATCCTGTGTCTTCATTTAATATCTTACATTAAATCACGTGTTCAAGTTGGATCTTATTTTAAGACATTTCATCAAAAAAAAAAAAATTCCTTGGAAAATCTTGTTAAAAGCCAGAAACTGATGATCAACACTCACTGACATCTTCACCGAAACAAACCTGGCTTGGATGAACTCTTAGGCGGCTCTAAAGTTCAACCTGTTAAACTGCATCCATCCACATGTGAGTGTTTGTGTGCGGTGAGCGCTTGCAGGCAGATATTATGTGTTTCCATATGCATGTGTGTGAGAGTTTGTAAGTCAATCTGAGTGGTATAAACTTGGCAGTGTGAAGGATAGACTCAGGCTACCGTGGTTTTACTGCAGGTGTTTGATGTTTTCAGTCTCCCAGCCAACACCAGTCTAAGGTGATAATGAAACAAGTACAATCCTGTCCTCAAGTCATTTTCCATCACATATGGTGCACTTTGACCCTTTCATTAAAAAGCCCCCTAAACACACACAGTTGTAGAATGCACATACGTATGCTGGCAGTGAACAAGGCACTCTGAAAAAACATTTTATATTGAGTCTGATTAGCATAGCAGAGAGATGAGGCAAGAGGAGGAGGAGAGAGAAGAAAATGATAATTAGAAGAAGGAGGGAAGGGGTGATGGAGAGGTGAATGAGGTTTTGCAATAGATACAGATGGGTCTGATGGATGAAGAAGAAAGAGAAAAAAAAGGAAGACGGGGATAAAATTTGAAATGCTTGTTTGATTTTACAGAAGGGTCTCAGATAAGACAATAGCAGCATTAATACTTCACAAGAAATGTTGCACCTTGGTAAATCGGAAGTTAAACAACAGGAAAATAAGAAAAACAGTCAGTGCATTAAAAAACACAAATTAAAGGTAAATTAAATGAGAGAGAGGGTGGTTTTGTTTCATCTTGTTTATTTCATCAGCCTTAGAATAATTAATTAAATAATTTTGAAGAGTCAGTTCACTTTGTGCTTATAGATTCATCCAGGGAGTCTTTGTTCTAATGGACTAAATTTCATGTTGTGATCAACAGAATATGAGCATCATTAATGATTATTTTTAATATTTAAATGTCAATGTGTATCTGTTTGGTTCTCTAAAATTTTTGTTTAAAAAAATGAAAAATTAATTCCACAAGTTCATTACCTTTACCTTACAACCTGTTATTCAGAAAAGGTAACTGTTAAAGGCCCAAACCACATGACGACGTTTTTGATATTTGTTGACTAATTACATCTTTGGAATCATGAAAACTGAATTATGAGAAATTTGAGGACCTTTTTTGCAAATTTTATTCTCTAATGCAACTGAAAAACACAAAACACAATCCTTGGGGATTCTAATTCACACAGTCATGAAAATCAGGAGGTATGAACTGCAAAATAATTGTTTCATTTAATGGATCTATCTTAAAAGATTTAAAAAGTTTTATTTAGATAATTTAGCACCCTAGCAGTTATTCAGATTATGAACCTTCAAGGTCAGAAAATAGATGTGGGATGCTTTCAGCTGTAGCCTGAAAACCATAAAAGAACCCACAAAATGTAGACAGAAAAAGGAGTATTAGGAAGAAGTGTAAATTGTGGAGGAGGAAGACAGCGAAGGTCAAAGAAAATGAGAGGGAGTTGGAGGAGCGAGGACAGACCACCGCCACAGCCCACCCATACTGCCCACACACTCACTGTGGTCAGAGGTTCACCTGCAGTTCGCGTTGACCATTACAAGACCAGTCAGAAAGAGAAAGGAGAGAATATGAGACAAGTGAAGAAAGAACGGAGCCTACAGGATGGGAGGAGTAGAAGGAAGGATGAAGGGAGTCGACAAGGAAGGGGGAGGAAGACAGTCATCATTTAGAGAATTTGTATGAGTCCAGTTTTCACACACATTTCTATAAAGTTGAAAGAATTGACAAAAATCTCAAAATTGTGTTATTTGCATGAATTCATACTCACATCACAATAAACAAATTAATCTGCAGTCTATGTAGGTTTTACACATGCTGGAAAGTGTTAAGATTACTTTATTGCACGCAGCATATTTAAATGTTGATGTTACTTGCATAGTTTCAACTGTCTGCATAACAAACATTTTTATCTCGAAAACACACTTTTATTGTTTGCTACTGGATAAATACAATAACTAAGATGTGTTGTTTCAAAAATAGCATTTAATTCAAGAAAGAAGAAAAATGCTCATCAGAAATGCTCGTTTTATTGATGATACTGGCATTTAATGCAGTGTACACAGTATTGCTCTTAGTAGATATGAAATCAAATACACTGAGGATACATTCAGTCTGTGCCTCCCAGAAAAATATATATATCATCATTCATTGTGATCTGTTCATGTTGAAGCACACACTGTGCTTAAAACGAGGTCAGACCATTTCCTACATGTTACTTTGTCAGTATAATAGGACAGAACAGCAATAACACTTACTGTGAAAACCATATCTATAGTGCATTTTGTTGGCATTGACAGTGAATGACGATGTTATCCTGGCCACACCCCCAGCAGTGATGTCATAGAAGTCATTTTATCCTTGATAAGCGATCATCACTGACAAGATTGTTCAAAACCTCTAGCATGTCAGAAATCAGTAATAAAGGTTTGAACTAATTAATTTTACTTTCAGCATTTTTTTAAATTCAGAAAAGCAACTGAACTCTGCAGTTCATTCAAAAGCACATTTTTGTTTCATGTGTTTTTTGATTCATGCTTAACCACAAGGAAACAGACAGACAATACATGAAGGCAGCAAAGCTTAAGCTTAAAGGCACATTGCATTCACTGACAGCAATAAAACAGTGTTGAGTCAATGATATCAAAAACCAAGTTGCACCACTAAGGCATTTTCAGGCTTTTACAAAAATAATTCAACAAAAGCTACGTCTGACAGCTGGATTGTCGAAAAGCTTTTCCATTTTGATCCTTGTGGATTTACATCAGCAGGACTTTTTAAAACTGCAACAAATTTAATATAATTCTGTTCCACCTAGAAACTCCTCTTTGACCTGAATAATGGAATAAACCATCACCAATGTCAATCTTAGTACGCAAGCTTTATTAATAGAAGACGTTTTGTCATATTGAGCCCTCCGTATTGAAGACGCAAAATCCATCACTAGTGTCAGTAGAGCATTAATCCAACATGCTTCCCTTCTGGTGGGAATGTCCACGTGTTACTGGACATTGTTCAATCTATACTTGTAATTATAAACAGAAAAACAACAGAGTTCAACTAGTAGTGCTCACTGAATTTGTTCAGATTGATTATCTGTTAATATTAATTTCCTTCTCGTCAGCAGAGTCTGAGTCTGATTTTAGGATCTCTCTGGGGAGATTTAAACACGGCTGATAAAGAAACATCAATATCTTCTAAGACTGTTTTTCTGGTTTGTGATGGTCACTCCCATTTTTATAAACTACTTTTAATAGTTTCTGCACCCAGCTTTAGTTGGGTGCTGTGATTTTAGTGCTAATCCTTTTCAATATTCAACTGCTTCATGCTATCAGTAAACTATAAAGGGATCAGCAAGCAGTGGGATTTTTTTAATTTTTCACATCAGCATATTTATTAACATGCTTACAAATGGCAATGTTTAATTTTTATGTTTATTCTGTCTCTCTATCTGTTGAATTGGTTGCTGTCAGTCACTTTTTTATTGTGTCGTGTTTGAGGACACCTTGTAAGCAGGAACTAGACAGATGATTCTCACAATCAATCCAAAATGAAATTAAGTGTGATGCTAAAACTACTGGAGTAGAAGAAGCAACAGAGAGGAACATGATCCGAAAATAAATGGAAGAAGAAGAGAGTCTGTATTCTCCTTTTCAGCCATTTAACTAAAAATACATTTTGTACTCCTAATGGTCAAAAAGATCAACTCAACAAATCCCAGATTTAACCTCCTGAGCCCTAAAAGGAAAGAAGGAGGAGCATGATGGAGAGGAGGAGGTGATGACAAAGACAAAAAAAATGGCAATCTGTAAAAAGTTGGAATAATGCAGGGCAGTGGTCAGACATTCAGACGGCTGAAAAGAAGTAGAACAGATAATTTCATGCAGGTGAAACAATACAAAAGAGATGCAGGAAAGTAGTGAATAAAACAATGATGAATAAGAAAAGGAGGAAAAAGACAAGGAAAAAAGAAGTAAAATTTGATGCAACAGGAGAAAAAGAGATGAGAATGAAAGACGAGGAAGAAAGGAAGAAGTGGAGGAAAAAAGAAATGGAGGAGACATCAATGCGTAGAGGTAAACTAGGGCATTGAGGAATAAGCATAAAACAGATGGGAGAGGGGTGAGGAGGAAGAATGACAGGAATGACAGAAAAAGAGAAAGAAGTGGAAAATGCAATAAAAATTTAGGACATATTTAGGAAGAGGAAGCAAAAAGAGGAAAGGAAATGGAGGGTGAAATGGGGAAATGAGAAAAAGAGTAAGAGTGGAACAGAGCAGAAGAGAAGAAAAGAACAGATAGAAAAGACAGGAAAATATAGAGCACTGAGGAAGAAGAAGTCAATTTTGATGGTATGAAGGATTGACACAAGGAGGAAGAAGAGGAAATGAAATGCAGAATATAAAGAAAGGGAAGGAAGCTTCGGTTTCAATCTTTAACTGCAGAGAAAGTGAAAGTGTGGCCAAATCACAGCTAAAAACAACTCAGCAAGATTCCTGACTGCATTTGAATGCTACAAGCTTAAAGATTTATTTAAAAGTGGTGACATACAGGAAGCTGAAATCGTTCTTGGGTCCAGCGATGCAGCTTTTGGTGAATAGACAGATGCATAAATACGTAAAGGCACAAATGAACAAACCCTCACACATCTCAGGAGATGTTAGTGGACTTCAGGAACCATTGCTCGTCATTTTTATGTGTATAAAAAAAGTAAACTTATCTGAACAAACAGAAGTTTAGTGTAGTTTTCACACACTCTCATCACCATCATGAGTTTCAAGACAAAAAAAACCTTAACACTTATAGAAGTTTTTGCATCACATCAGCTTGGCTCTTTCTTTTCTTTGAATCATCCCTTCGTCACTCTGCTGTCTGCGAAGGTCCAAAAGGTCCCACCATCTTCATGGCAGCATAGTTCTGATGGATGAAGACGAGGTTATTTTGCTTAACATCTAAAAATAAAGCTCAGTCTGTTGTACTGTCCATTTCCTGTTACAACATTTACTACGCCACATAACCATACATTTCAAACTTACTGGGAAGGAGTAGAGGAAGACCCCAAGGAAAAGTATGATGAAGAATAGGATGATGAAGATGATGATGACCCACTTGAAGCGCCGCCATAGGATGAACTTTAGCGTCTTATAGGGGGAAGAGAACCACAGGAAGGAGGTCTCTGGACGCCTTGGAGGAGAGAAGAGGATGACAAACCACAATTGTGAGTTTGAGTGTCTGTGAAGTTGTGTGATTGAGACTCACTGAGGCTCCTCCAGGTGAGGGTTCATGTTGGGCTCATCCCTGCCGCAGCCGGCCGGTCTCTCGTCCTGCTCCTGTTCCGTCACGATTTCTAGAGACATCTCGACCTTCCCCTGAAGCAGAGACAACAGGTCTGTAAGGCTTGTCTCATGAGGAGGCAAAGTAGATAGAGAGCTAACTGTTTTAACACTTAGCAGAAAATGCAAATATCATCTCTTTTCATTGTATTAATGTCAAAATTATTCACAATTTGAAAATTGAACCCCTCTGCAAAACATGTTTTCTCATGATCAACTTAGAAAATAATATTGATGCTTTGATGATATGATAATATATCCATTCAACGGTTTGGATGTATATTCGTCTGTTTTGCTCACAGCGATGATCTTCTCTCCGTTCTTGTCACAGGTGCAGGGCCACCAGCCTTTGACAGTCTTCTGTTCAAACAGAGACACCAATTTATTGGCAGGCTGGTCCAGGAGCTGCAGGCTACACTTTTCTGGAGACTTTGCCGGTCGCAGCATGTGGTTCAGGTCCATCGCAATGTGACCTAAGGAAAGATTGATGATGCATTTGTGAGGATAAGAGGAAAAAATTTCATGACAGGTAGGAGAACACTTGAGTACATTAAGTAGGAGAACTAAATTAATCAAAATTCATAAAATAATCTAATCTAATCAATATAAAATAAAGAGAATTATAAAGTATAAAAAAAGACTGCTGCCCATTTCTCTAATTGATAACTGATAAATTGATTGTCTATAAGGAAAAGTTAAAAAGTTGTGTGCTGCTAAACTGATTGATACGTTACAGTTTCTCTTAAATATCCTAGGAAAGACGGTGTCGTCATAGAATTCGGTCGTCAGTGACGTGGAAAGTGTTCATAAAATTGGTACAATGTGACCAAGGTAAAATCCCAGAATACTTTGCATCACAGCCGACCAATAAATCACCTTTTTTTTTAAAACCTTTTATGATTTTTGAGAGGTCGAGGTGGACAAACAACTATGTCGGAGTTTAACCAGTCCTAGAGACTAGAAGTGTGATTGAAGTGTTTTTCCAGAGCTTCAGTCTGACAGTGTGATGCAGGGAAAATGACTTTAGTCTGACCCTCACACCACACCAGAAGATTAACAGTCAGCGGTCCAGACTGACGAGCTGTGGACAGGCAGGAATGGAGAAAATGCTTTGAGGTAGCCACACACCCTTTGACTGTAGGAGACCAAAAAAGTCAAGAGGGAGAAAACGTTGCAGTGGAGACAGATGGTGAGAGATGGGAACATAGAGAGATTCTTCTTTACAGACTGTCATCCTTCCTTTTCTTGAAAAAAGAAAGGAGGGATGGAATCAAGGATGGAGTGGAAAAGGGAGAGTGTTGCTTCATGGGACGGGAGCAGCATCAGGAGGTGGGAGTAGTGGCAGAAATTTGACGGACTGACTTCTGGAGAAGAAAAAACTATGCTGAGCCCCTTCCTGCCTCTGAAATGTGCCAACAGGGTGGAAATGGACAAGCGTTAATTCAAAAGATAAATGTTATCGCAGTAGTTTGTCCATACGCACATGTGGTTCCTGGATGGATTTACCACCCAAATGTTGGCCAAAAACCTGGAAAAACTGTCTGAATGTCATCCCCAAAATGAATTAACTGAATTTCTACAACCACAAGGATTTAATAGGTAGTAATCTGGGAAATAAGGATCCATTACAGTAATTATTTAGAGTAAATTTAAACTGAAAAATGGTTTGATACGGCTTCCATTTGAACTTTTACTGTAGTTTAAAAAGTCAAAAACACCATAATATATAAGATACGAAGAGCATTAGAACTGAATCACCTCTGCTAACTTTGAATTGAATGAATGCGATGTATCACAAAATAAAACAAAACTTTATCTTTGAGATATTTTTACAGGAAAGGCTGGGAAAAAATCTGTAAGAAGTTTATAAATTAATAATATTAGTGATAGATTTTGTTCAAATTCATGTAGAATAATCACACAGGAAATAGTACCTTACAGATTAATAGTCCAATCATGTTCTTTTTTTGTACTCTGGAATGAACAAAATGAGTAAAAGTATCAAAAAATGGAAGAAAATTAATAATAGAAGAAAACAAACACACAAACACTGTTATGTTTTACCAAGGTAGTCGTCAAAGGAGAATTTGTCATTGTCCCAAATCTGGATGGTCAGTCTAGGAGCCAGTTTAGTCTCAGCTTTATCCAAACTCCAGAAATGTTCCTAAAAGCACAAACAAAAGTTTCTGTCTCTCTATCACTGTGTGCCTAATTTAGAATAAATAGAGGTTATACATGCTGACTATATTCTGTAGTCATCAGAGAATGAAATGTTCAAACATGAAATGTAATGTGCATTAGAAGAAAGGATTTTAGTTCACAAAGATATTTTGCTTACAATATGCTTAATTTAGTTAGATAAATTCTGAAAATTACCACTCATTATTAAAGTAACATTTAAATAGCCATTGTGAAAAAAAATATTCAGCACTACAAACAATAAAACACAACATCCATTCAGCCATTATCATATGGGAAATCCTGACCAAATAACATGTAAAGAGACACTGTAGATAAAAGTTTATGGAAGTACAGTTACAGTTTGAGTCTGAAGGTAAAATCCACAGCAAGCAAAGTTCGGAGAACACAGTGGGTTGTCGAAAATGAACTAATGGAGACAAGTGTAAGTGCTGATAGAGCTCTTGATCAGCGCCTCTGACTCAGTCATTATTTCACCAGCAGTCGAGATTCTGGCCTGTCTTTCTGGCCCCACTTCTGTTTTCAGTTCTCCACCCAGTAGAGCTTTTATTCCTTCTCAGCCACTCGCTGATTGAGGATGCTGCTACAAGGGAGCGAGCGCCACCGTAAAGCATGTCAGCTGCAGACTGCTAAAGAGGCTCATTTTCATGCCAAGAGAAGCAAATGACAGGCGAGTAGTTATTCAAGTTTTCACTCAGATGTTATTTTAGCTCTTCACTAGTTGTTTCTGTTGAGTCTGGGATTCAACATCTAATTCACTTTATTAATTGTAGACCACCGTAGATTTTTCGTGCTTGTCTATTTATTTGCTTTGGGATTCTTTGGTTAATTTTAAGCAGCTTCAATAACGAAAAAATGGCAGTATAAAACATCACACAAAAGACTGACCGTCAGTCGAGTGTTATGTTCCTGCCAAGGGTGAAGATTCCTGCACAACTTGTACCAGTAGACCTGAATCTCCTCCAAAAACCATAAAATAAATCACACTCGTGGATATGTTTCTCAAACTGTAGGAGACGAGTGAAAACTTCACAATCCCAGCTGGTAGTAGAGTGTTTTTTACCCATTTTCTTTTTTTAACTATGCGATGTTAAAATATGTCATTTGACTGAGCAAATCTAAATCATGAGCTGGATCTTTACCAGTACACCCTGGTGCAGATCCAGTCTGAGACTTTATAACTTGTTGTCTAACTTTATAAATCATTTTGAACGTTTGGAAGCTACTTTAAAAACTTGGTTTCTAACTTTGAGAGTAGGTCGATGATATAATTTTGATTTTGTGTATAATACTAAACTAGATTTAATTATCTCATTTACTTACTTTACACTGTACTGAGGTAAAGGATCTGTATACAGTATGGCTTCCTTGCACACAGAAATAAGATAATCCGACTTTAGATTCATGTGAACTCAAATAGTTTTGGTTTCCGAGCTTATTATTTGTAACAACTAGCTTCATGTTCTATTTTTTTCCTTGTGTTGTGTTGCCGTCATGTTCATCTTTTTTTTACCTTCTTGTCAACCACACATTGCTGCTCCGCTGGTAAATAGTGGAAAGGAAACAGGAATCTATAGTTGAAGTTTCCCTCTCCACCCAGAGAGCGGTAGTGGACGTCGGTCTTCTGTTTGATGTGTTCATGTCCATCTAGCCAGCTGAGAAATATAGGTATATATTTTATTAACTAGTTACTGTCAGGTATCTTATTTTACAAAGCAGAGATAAAGAGAAAGAAAAAATCTCTTATTTTACCCTTTAACGTAAATGTCGCTCATTTTCTCCCCACTAATGCTGACATCATCTAGGATGACATCACTAGTGTTCCAGATGATGCAGCGCAAGAAGAACCTGAAAAAAAAACAAACATGTGATCAACAAATTATGTATGTATTGGTGTAGACTTTAATCACATACCTCAGTGTTATGACTGATGAAAAATATCACCCACCAACATGAAAGTAATATTTCTGAGGAGGAACATGAAAAAATGTTCCCTGATGTTAAAATTTTTGAAAAATTTGTGTAGGTCACATGGGATTTGTTTTTCCATGTAAATTTCATAAACACCACTGACACCACAATTCAAGTGTGCTCTCATTTCTTTCTTTCTTTTTTTTGCTATTTGCATAAAAATGCTTCAAACCTGAAAACAGAAAATGTAAAATTTCATGAGATTTATTGTCACATTTCATTGATTGGCTGACTGACTAACTGACTGACTGACTGACTGATTGATTGATTGATTGATTGATTGATTGATTGATTGATTGATTGATTGATTGATTGATTGATTGATTGATGCCATCTCAAACTAACAGTGCACTGGATTTGAGAGGCGATCCTACTTCTTAGCCTTGCGTGGCATGATGTTGAACGGCGGTCCCGGTGGTCCGAGGGACTTGGGGAAAACATCCACCCACATCATCAGACGCCCCTGATGGAAATAACCAACAACCAATCACAAGAAGGGAAAGAACAAAGATTACATGACGTATTGTCTGGGAAACCAAAGAGACAGTTTCTGACAACATGAGTCGTGCTCTACCTGCTCTATTTCGGGCTGCAGGGGGCTGTACAGAGGTCTAGTCTCCACATGTTCCGGTACCAAACCTATTTTCCTCAAGATGTGAAGGGACAGTCGCTCCTTGAGTGGACCGAGGTGATGTTTGGACATATTTTTGTCCTCTGATAGAGACACATGAAATATAAAGCAGGAACATGAGGCTGGGGTGAAGGTCTTAATGCTGTTTGTAAAAACTCAGAGTGGAGAATGGAAACACAGATGAGTGGGTCCTGTTCAGTCTCCGCATCAGAAACCAATGGGGAAAATACCAACTGTCTCCAAGCAAAATTAAAACATCAAACCCTCGTCAAAAGTATATGACTGTGAACTTTGAGTCACCTTAGTTAGAGGAAAGACTGAGGGGAGGAAAGAAAGGAATGAATGTTAAAGGATAAAGGAAAGGAAAGGAAATGTGAGGAGAGGTCAAGAGATGAAGAGAAGATGAGGAAACACAAGAGGCCGCGTGGAAGGAAGATACAGATGAGGAGAGGTAAAGTCAAAGTAATGGAAGAAAGACGTTTATAAAGAAAAAGAAGCAAAAGATGGCAATCGCACAAAAGGGAGGATACAAGAAGACAAGAAGATTACAGAGGAACTGTGAAAGGAAGGGGAAAGAAAGAGAAATGTAACTTAGAATGAAAGAAAAATGGGATGGAGACGAGGAAGAGAAAGGCAAAAGACAGAAAGAAAATGATGGAGGGAAGAAAGAAAGAAAATCATGACAATAATGGTGGAAAGAAGAGACAAAACAAAATCAGGAGAAATTTAGACGGACAGAGGAATGGACAAAGAGATGGACGGATGGACACGGACAGACAGACAGACGGACAGACAAGACGGACAGACAGATGGATGGACAGTAGCGCTCAGTAAACGTTTTCTGATGGACGGCAGGCTGACTCACGCTAACCGCCGTAACTGTGGAAAGAAAACATGGACCGGCCCTTCACTAATCGAGAGACGACCACGATGTTGACATTGGCTGACGAAAACACACAAACACACACACACACACACACACACACACTCACACGCACACTCATAGTCATGCCATAAATCATCAAAGCAGAAACCATGACCTTACGTTGCACCAGGCTCGGAACATGTGTGTGCTGGGCTGAAAATTAATCTTTAATATTTATCTCGTAGTTTTGCCTTTCAGGTGGTCCTATGATTTAAGTCCCCTCCATCTTCCATTTCCTCCCCCTATCCACCCTCTCAAAACTCCTACAGTTTTAGAAGCAAAGGATGAGAGAAGGAGGCGCATGGAGATGTTGAGAAGAGAAGAGTGAATGAAAATGAAAATGAGAGAATCAATCAGCAAGATGGTCTCCAAGTCTTTCATGTTTAACAAAAATCTATTTAGTATTTCAAAACTGGTATAAGACTGGGTTAACTTTTATTCAGGCCCAACTTAACACAAGCGTCACAACTCCACCTGGTTTCACATTAATATGTTACAAAGGAAGAAAAATCAGACCCATGTCCAATTGTTTTTATGTATTCCTACAAAATAATAGAAAGAAACGATTGAAAAAGAAGGAGAGAGGGGGTTATTTAGAGTTTTCATTCAAATGTAGCTTAAATTCTAGCATGACTCCAAATACTGTAAAGCTGAATGCAAAACTTTTGTGGCGTGAAACACAATAGAGGACAATAAAGGTAGAAGAAGTAAAATCAGGAAAAACGTAAGAGAAATGGAAAGGAAGAAGAATTGTGAGAGGAAACAGCTTCCCAGGATTAGTTATAGTCGAAAAAAAATTGTTTGTGGAAATTCGACACAAGTGTGAAAATTTGTTTTAAAAAAGCATGTGGGACAAAACATAACATGGACTGAAATGACAGCAGCTTTAAGGAGAAGTTGCCATTATTTACTAGATCACAAAATGATCTAATATCCTCTTGTATGATTTGACACCCCCAGGTAAGAGTGACAGGAAGGGGAACAGCTGAAATGTTGAAAGAGGAAAAAGGGGTGTAGTGGGACAAGGGGGGAAGGGAAGGGGGGGGTGAGAGTAGAGTGAAAGAAAAGGCAACAGAAAAAAGGTAAAAAATTGGAACAGAAATGGACGAGAATTAAGAAGAGAAAGACAGATATGGCCGGAGTGGGAGTTTAGTGCAGAGTGATTTATTTGCTGTGAAATTACTCAATGTGTAAGAAGCAATACACACACACACTCACACAAGCACACACATAAACACTCACTCCCCGTGCAAATGTATTAAAGAAAAGGCAAGTTTGTTTAAATCTACAGTAAAACAGACATGATTATGAATCTTTATTCCAGTTTTAACTTTCTAGATAGAAAGTTACAAGAAATTGTTGCTCACATCCTTTTCTTAAAAACAACAAAGTGTGGTGAGAGCGTTCAATATCAAGTTGCCCACATTGTACTATAAATCTTTTTCACATCTCAATCAAGGCAAATAGAAATCCAGGGATCTCACTGGGACATACCCCCAACCTGACGTCAGAAGGTGGGGTGTAGCAGCTAGGTCACATCCAAAAACATATTCGTCTGTCTCTGCGCACTCTCTGGTGCTGACTGGTGATGGCATCATTTGGGATTTACTTCTGGTGATTTATGATGGTGTGTAACTCACCGAGGTCTGCAGCCGTGTACTGGTCTCCTCTGAAGTGAACAACGTCATCCTGGTAGACAGGCTTGGGCAGATTTCGCCGCTCACACAGTCTGTAGAGCAGCTGTCTGGGTGTCAGCTGGTCGCGCCACTGGTTTACCCCTGATCTAATGGGCAAGACATGAAGAGATAGAGTAAGAGAGAGGGGGGGCTGAGAAGGACACAACCGGTTTTGAATAGTGAACAATAATTGAAATAAACAGAATAAATGATACTTTATTAATCTCTCTACTCACACGCAGTAGGACTGAGGAAGGCCACACATGGCTCCGTATTTGGACAGGAAGCGGTTCTCCAGGTCGATCACCGTTTCTCCAATCTTCTCGTCTTTGGTCAGCATGTCGTGGTCGTACAACATCACCCGAAGGTCCTTCTCCAGAGGGAGGGAACAGGTGAGCTCAAACATCCTGAGAGGAAACAGAAGGAGATCTCTGATAAAAGTTGTGTGTAGGAAAAGACCGATGATCAGATAGACAATCGTGTTTTTTTTATGCTTGGATTGAAAATAAAATTGATCATTTTCATGTAGGTTTAGATTTTGAGTTGTAATCATTTAAATCTGCAGAGTAACCAGCAACAGAAGTTTTGAAAAAATGTTTTCAACACAGAGTAGAGTTGAGATATTTATTAGCATGAATGAAAATTACTTATAGTTATACTTATAGAGTTACTTATAGAGTTATACCAGTTCCAAACATCAGTCGTCAGTCTTGTCGATGGATAATAATCTAAAACAGCGACAAAACAAGAGTCGAGTTGACATCCCAAACCTTCCAGTAACCACGTCTGGCATCTGATTGGTACATTTTCATCATGTGACACATTCTGTCGCCCAAAGTTAGGTCCTAAGACATCCTGTAATATGTTATGGTTTGACCATGACATTATATCAATGTAAAATGATAAATACCTAAAAAATGACACATAAAAGCCACACACTACACTTTAAAGTGACGCAAAACAAGTTCTAAGTAAATGTGGAACTGATTAATCACTCTATCTGTGAAATTGATCATTAGAAGCTGCTGTTCACTGGTTTGTCAGAGCAGTTCCACAGCTTGCAGGCTGAACACTATAAAGCTGTTATTGGTGTAAGCGTAGCGACCCCTACTGGAGCGGAGAACATGACAAATGGTCCACAGGGAGAGAAAGAGAAGAAATGAAGAGCAGGAGGGGAAAAATGATTAGATAGTGAAAAGATATTAGAGAGCTCATGATAAATCTGTCAACCTTTTGAATTCAAGCAACAATGCTCCTAGTTTCACTCTACATTATGTGTCCATGGAAAAGTTTAGTTTCAAGCTGAGTAATGTGTTTGGGCTGGAAAGAGAAAGTTCACCCATCATTTCACATGTTAAATGAGGATGAGAATAACTTTCTGCAGGGTAGCAGCCCCGTTTTTAGTTTCAGAGTTACCACAATTGCATGCGATGCAGTTAAACTTCAGACCTTCAGAGGAGAGAGAAGCCAGAAAGTTGTCAGGTGACAGGTGGTTTTCCTTTGAGACTCAGATCATTGGGGAATACAGAAATACACCATGAAAGAGTGGAAGCATCGGGGCCTTACAGAGAAATGTAGCACCTGGTTTGACTTGAATGTGAACACAATTCCTGGAAACAAAGCTCGTTTTTGTGATTTCATTAAGCCAGTAAAATTAAAAAAAAAAAAAAGATTCTTGGTCATAAATGAGGTTTGAGGATAAACAATATATGTTAGATGGACTGGACCTTCTTCTGTGAACATGCTCATAGTAAATGCCAATTTGGGGAAGACCACAGTTCAATACGTACTTTCCAAAGACGGGGTCCAGAGTACAGGGGATGTAGTTTTCGTGGTCGTTCACACTCTTTTTCCCCAAAGTAATCTTCACATAGGGATCACACTGAAAACACAAGAGGCAAACAAACTTTAAGTCAAATATAGCACTTTGTTTATTTTCTGCCCTGATCGTTTCTTTTACTTGTTACCAATCTGTCAGGACAATAACCCAAAGGGATCTATCCTAATCCTCTCTCACCCTTCATACCTTCCCGTTGGTGTCTTTTGGCTGCAATCCTTCAGCCTGGATGATGTAGACTCGCACCAAACAATCCTCGATGCCATTGGGAGGAAGCTTCTTGAACTGTCTGGGTGGAGCAGGGTTGGAGGGGTTGTCTGGCAGCGGGTAGATCTTAAACATACCCTGGATAAGTGGGGGAGAGGGGGTGTAGGAGGCCAACAAAGACATTGTTACAGGGGAGAAATACATCATCTAACTCTGGTTGTACCTTTGTGCTGACCACACATTGGTTTGCACAGTCAACACAACAGAGATCAAGATTTTTACCTTGAACTCTCCGACCACTGAAGGGTCTTCACCTTCATCCTGAGTCTTTCCTCTGTACAGTTTGAACGTCTGACAGAAGTCTGAGAGTCCTTCGAAACCCTCAACCTTCTCTAACTCTCGGTCATACACCTGAGGAAGAGGAGAGAAGAAGAGGAACTTATCATATCTGATACAATTATGCTAAAGTCATCATTCATCTCCTGAAACCTTATAGATTTCTTTTGCAGCATTCAGATATAACATTAAGAGATTGACAAAAAATTTGAGTTGAAAAAGAAGACAATGCGAAGATGAAGAGAAGAAGAAAAAATAACACTGGAAAATTAGAAAAAGAAAGGAGGATCTGGGGAAGAGAAGCAAGATGAGGAGGAAAATAAAGAAGAAATGGAAGGGGACAGAAACAAATCAATACAATCTTTATTATTATCAATCAGGATTTTCTGGAAAACACATGGTTGGATTTGAACTGGAGCCAAACGCTCAACATGCACAGACACACACACACATACACTAGAGGGGCGCTTGCACATGACAACTCTGTTGTGCATGTGTATATTCTGTATCTGGGCAGGGACGCCTATGTGTCAAAGTCACAAAAAGATTTATTAATTTTCATTAGTGATATTTGTTTACATCAGTAACACACAAACACATGTTCCCTCATTCTTTTCCTATCATGAAATAATGACAGCTCTGCAGCCAGTTGCTGAAAAGCTGAACTCCCAGGGAGCGCGCTGGAAACAATGGTTCACTTCAGCATCACATTATTACTAGGAGTGCAACCAAAACTGCAGTATAATGAGGAAATATTTGATGACACAATTTCGCTGTATTGATCCCTCATTTATTTTATAATGCAGGACTCAAGCAAAGCCATGAAAAAAGTAACAGTAAGACCATGAGAGGAGAGAAATAAAGGGTCCACAATTTGGGTGGACAAGTGGTGAGGATTTGGAAATGGATGGTGAGGATTTGTATGTGTTGTGTGTGTGTGTGTGTGTGTGTGTGTGTGTGTGTGTGTGTGTGTGTGTGTGTGTGTGTGTGTGTGTGTGTGTTGAGGGGGATGGAATTGGAGAACGAGAGAATGAAGGGGTGTAAATGAAAGCAAAGCATGGAAACAGCGGTTCACTTCACTCCTCCAACACCAAACCCAGAACCAGGGGAGCAGGGAGACGACGGGGTTGGAAAGCAGAAAGGGTTTAAGGGCTGATATGATAAACACAAAGGCAATTGACTCAAGATCCTCTTTCTTTACAAAAACACTCACAGCTTCTCTGCTAGCAGTGAAATCAAATGATGCCACTCAAATCTGTGCAGTAAATAAAGCCAAAGGCTGACGGCCTCAATGACAGCTTGTCCCGGTAGTCTCTTCCCTTAAAACCATTATTTCAGCGATCATCATTATAAAATATACATCTTTACAACTGTTAGCAGGACACTTTGATCTGAAGACAAGGTCAATCAGCACATCGCTTAAGGTTTTAAATGGAGAGTCTTTCTGTGATGCCTACATCCCTAGTGAATAAGCAATACGTTACAATGCTTTATAAAGCTGTGCACCACTTAGAAATTGAATGATTTCTGATGCACCACATCTATAATAAAATAACAGAAATGTGAGGCAAATAATGACAATTATACTATTTACCATTGCTGGTTTACATTTAAAAAATCATTTTTTGATTGCTGTGTGAGATGGATAGAGGTGTGAATGTCTTCTAGAAAACGGGAGGCTGCTAAACAAAGATGATTCTGCAAACTGACTAAAGGGAATTCAGCAAATCTGCTTTCAGCAAATCCATTACAGTTGTGAGGAAGTAAGTAAGAATGTGAAAAAAGGGAGGGGTTGAAAAGTGGGGGTGAGAGGCAAACCTAGTCATACCAAGGATTTGAAACAGCAGCATCTTTGTGACAGAAGCATCACTAACTAGTTTTTGGAAGAGAGGAGGAGGAGAAAAACGTAATGGATGAGTAAAGGACATAAAGAGCTTCTGACTTAACTTAGAGGAGGAAGGGGTGATTGAAAAAGACAGAACAATGATGGAAGGGAAGCTTTAAGACATGAGGTAATCGGGTACAGGCAATGAAACAGGAAGCAAAAATTAGATTTTCAGGTTAAATGTCCTCTGGCAGCCATTTTGAAAAGATCAACATCTCTGCTGAATAAATTCTCAGGTTTTTCAGGGATCTTTCTTTGGCTGCTTCCCTATTTTCTTCATTTTTCTTTTCCACATACAAAAGAATATGTTTATGATCTATTTAGACATTTCCATAGCGCAGTTCTTCTCAAAAACCTCCATGATGGCGCCAGACAAGAGTACTAAACTGCTGATGCACCTCCAAAAACCTCTGCAGCAGCACCAGGAGATGGAAACAGAAATAAAAAGGCGACAGAAAAGGAGGCAGCAGCGGAGTCGAGGTTGAGGAGGAAGGTGAGGGTATTAAGAGAGGGTGTTTACATCGGGTTAGAGCGAGGCTGGAAATTGTGTCTCACCTGACAGTAGCAGCTAGAGAACTGTTGAAAGGCAGAGTGAATGAGAGACGTTAAGGAGTGAAGAGAAAGGAGGTGGCAGAATAGGGTGACAGGAAGGTAAAGGAGGTTGGAATGGCTGGAAACGGTGGCTCATATCCCCGAGACGGTAGCAGATTTGACCAAGGAAAGAAAGGAACAGGAGGCGAAATGATAGAAAAGGAGGGAGGCCATAAATCAATGGGAGGTGCTGGCAAAGAATAGGTGGAAGGGAGGAGAAGGAGGGAGGGTGGAACGGAGGGAAAGTGACGATGGAATCGGTGGCTCATTGGTCATTTCACTAGTTTCCATCCAACTGTCAAGTGAAATTTGTGCAAAGTTTTGAAATGTCGCAAAAACTCAAAGGCAACTTGGATGTGTTTCCATCGACAGAGGTGAAAGCATTTAATACGCTTCCTGAATGAAAAAATATACACCCACTACACGCCTTAATGGAAAGAGCCCTTCAAGGGTCAATGACTATTGGGCAAGCAGCTATTGTCTAATGTGCCGTTTAGGGTTAGTCATATTTAATAGTTTCATCTGGAGGAAAAATACATAGAAGTTAACCTTTTATATACACACAGTGCGCCCTCGCACATTCGCACATCAACGCTCGTGACTTCCCCTCATTGTGGAATTTTGGTAGGCAGTCATATACTGTATATATATATATATATGTTAACTCGTTTCTCGCGGTTAATGCGTTCCAGGAACCACATGTGATTAACGAATGCCGCGATAGAGTAACAAATTATTTATCTTAATATTCACGGTAATTTAAACATTAATGAACCCTCCCCATACTGATATTAAACCATCTTCTCTCTGTATCACCTTTTCTCACACTCTTATTGACTGTTTAAAAAAAAAAAAAAAATTATTTATTCCCTGATGGAACCTCCTGAAGGGATGAATAAAGTCCTACTCTACTCCTACTCTAAAGCACTTTTATGTCCAACGTAAGTCTGAGACTCACGGAAGGGAGGGCACTTACGGATGCTGTCAGCCAATAGAATGCGTGTACGGTATCACGTGACTGCCTACCAAAGATCCGCGATGAGGTGAAGTTGTGACTGTTGATGCGTGAATGCACGAGGGCGGACTGTATATATGTACAGTACATATATATTAATGTGTATGTTGGCTATTCAGGTTACTGATGCATAGAAATGGGTAAATCAAACTTATACTAATGTAAAATAAAATCAGCCTTCAAGGGTGAGTTTAGGGGTTTAATTTAAGAGTAATAAATAAAGCACATATTTTGAAATGATTAGTCATTTATATGGTCATTAAATAAGAAGAGTGACGTGTGCTTTGAGTCCCAGTGGAAGAAAAGGTCGACAGTTGGGCCGAGGGAATCAGGATAAGGGTTGAACAGAGCGTGGGTGATGGCAGACTGGCTCCTGGGATGTTGCTTTCTCCATAGCGTAGAAATAACAAGTTGTTTCAGAGTCATCAACAACAACTTTAATGTGTCCCACTGCTGCGTTCCCGAAAAACAAATTCAACACGGGTGATTGTTGTGGAAAATGTCCTGAGTGTCATCAATATCGAAGGACGGGGCATGAGAAGAGAGGGGGAGGGCAAGTATGGAGACAGACTGAAATGGGAAAGGGTAGAAAAATTTTTGTTTAAATGGTGAAGTTCAAGGCAACAGCCTAAGGAAATTAAGAAAATGGAACAAGAGGCCATCCTCATCCTCACATTAAATTCACAGACATTTTGGCACAAAAACTGAACAACTAAAAATTATTGATCTCATTGATCAATCGTTTTAGGGTTTGTTTTTTTTCATCAAAAACTGAAACTTCAGTTACTAAATGTCAGAAATAAAATAACCGAAATTCATCAAAAAACAAAAAGCAAAGGCATCAAATGTAAATAAAAATGAACAAATAACTACAAAAAACAATTTTACGAGCTAAAGCAGAACGATTCAGCATGAGGGGTTGTTTCTATACGTCAGCAACTCGATCCACAAGGACTTGGTTTGGGTTCAAGTCCAACGTGGACCAAAATTATGGAGCGTTAACTGGTTCATCTGAGCACTGCTGAGGAGGTGCATATATTAGCTACTACTGTATATCAGATCAGGTACAAAACCCGATTTCTTTTCCTCTTGTCAAGGCCTCCACGCAGCATCCATCAATGGACACGTTCACTGGTGTACTAAAGGTGCTATTGGCACTGACTATTCAGGCTAACCAATAAATAACCAGACTCTTGTACACATGCATGCCTTTTAATGTGAATCTGACAATAATTTACTTGCTGAAGCTAAGTTTTTACCTGACATCTGAAGGAATGGCAGATTATCCAAACGTACTTGATGCTTTCTTCTTATTAATAAGATCTTTTATTTGTGGGTAGACTCACGCTCTCTTACCTTCAGTGTATCGAAGCCTCTCTCCAGGTACGTCCCATACTTGTGTTTTTCTCCAGTCGAGGCATAGAATTTACTCCACCAGTCCATGAACTCCTCTTCCTGTTGGGCAAACGTTTGAGGTTAGAGGTCTGCAGGTCAACAATGGGCTCTATCCAACTTTAGCTATGTGCATTTAATATAAATCAGTCAATGCAATAAATGAATTGATGCCTATCTTGTTGTTCAGCATCTGAATTAATGTGTGGCCTTTGACCTTTAAAATGCATAAAGCCCTACAGTGAGGCCATTTCCACCAGACTCAGAAATGATCCTTTGCTTTTCATGTTTTTTCCACTGATCACATAGCAACATGTATTTGGCCAAGTCACATCAACACAAGAAGAAATTACCTCGAGTGGCTATGTGGCATTAAGGTCATGGGCTATGGTTGTTCTGAGGCAATGGAAACGGGCAACATGAGGATAGGGAACAGCCACAAGGGACAGAACCAACACAGCCATTAAAAAAAAAAAAACATGTTGTGGCAAGAAATTTATGAATGAGTATAAAGAATAACTTTACTGCTTTGGTGTAACTGTTTTATAAATATTTTTCTATTGTGTTTTTCACTTTTTATAGTCTCGTTAAAGTGCAACAATTTCGGAAATTCAAACTTGGACTCAAAGTACCAAAGAACCTTTTTCAAAGTAGTTCTCTGAGAATGTTGGCAGTTTCTTCAGCTAAATTGGATTTTGGGAACATGACATGTGGTCAACATCATGGACTGAAAGCATAACTTCTTTACTGGGACTATAAATTTTCTTCAGTGAAGCACAATTCATTTTTGCGCTGTGGCTATGTGTTTGCCTGAATTAGTACAGAAAATACGTGTTTAAGTTGCTGCGTCCACTTCAGATGGGATGTCAGCTGTTTTTACATGTTATTAGCTTTCTTTCGGAATCACATTATTGTGACTCATCTCTCTCATATGTACGTGTTTGAAAATCCGTTAAGTATTCTAATCTGACATTTTAAAACAAGTTACAATCTTATTTTTGCTTGTGTATTGCAGCCCTGTTTTGAAATGATAAGACTCTGAATGCTACCATTTTCTCTCTTGTTTAAACTCAATTAGTTGTCAAACTTACCCACTGTAGCATCTAACAGCGTTAGCAGTAAAAGTCAGAAGACAGAAATTCAGTTTTCATAATTCACTCAATCACTACAGACACACAAACGCTGACAAAATGTGACCACATACTAAAACAACAAAATTAAACACATTTTAAGTAGCTTTTCAACAAGTTTCAGAACACTTATTCTCATTGCACATTAAGGATTTCCTTTCAAAATGAAAAAATAACCCCCCCACCAAAAAAAAAAAGAAAAAAGAAATCCCTCTATTACAAAATGGCTTCTGGCGTGAAAGTAAAGGCCATTAAAGTCTAACTATTACATCTATGACTCATCCCAAGGCTGCTGCTTACAATGTTGTCTTGTTTTGGAGACCATCTTTACTTTTGACATGTTGACAGATGGCATTTTGTGGTTTGGAGACACATTATTTTGACTTATATATAATATTTGGGGTTTAATATATTTCATTTTTGAATGAGACCCTGTTATGTCAATTTTTTTAATCAAGTCTGTTCATAATGTCAAGCAAACATAAATTTTCTGGGTACTTTCTTGCAGAAATTACTCTATATAAGGGTTTGTGTCGCAGACAGTTGGTTGGCCATGATGCAACAAGGAATCAACATTGCCAAATATGAATAATGCCGGGGGGACACATGAAACTACCAGTCTATCCCTTCACACACACACAAAAACACACATTTCAGCTTGATCCATCCCCGCCCAGCAACCTTCAACCCTCCGAGGAACACTCAAGCCTAAAACACATGACGTATGCACCACTTTTTCCTTTGTGTGTTTGTTTTAGTGTATAGCATTAAATGTAGAACAAAGTGCTCTTATGGCATTGGGTTGGTGTAGAATCCCCTTTCTCCTACTTCCCACAGACTCACACATGTAACTGAAAGAAGGGGGAGTTTGGAATTCCTCATCTTTCCAAAGTGGCACTATGGCATGGAAAAGGGCAGGACGTGAAGTTTAACTAGGACTTGACACACACATGCATGTGTGTGTCCGAGGCGTGAGGTGTCTGGTGTGAGTTAATGTGTCCTCTGTGTGCAGCCGGTGCCAGGCATTGATGACAGGGGCGCCAGGAACGGTGTGTGTCTGCCCACTCACGGGTGTCAAGGTGTGTTCAGTCACGTCGATCCAGACAGATTAAGGCTGTTCCACACTACAGAGGGTATTTAGCATGCACTCAAGAGATCGAACACACAAACATGCAGCGGTCTGTTCAGGGTGTCATTGTGGTTTGCAGCCTATCATTACGCCCTGCAAGGGAAAGCCAGGCTAACCAAAGCAGATTGGCACTGCCAAGAACTCTGAGCAAAGAGACTGGATTTACATAAGAGCTCGGAGCTGCCTCATAAATGCTTTTTGTGGGGAAATCCCTTCCACAGCGGTGTGTTCGAGGCCGAGGATAAAGCAGCAAGGATGAAAGTGGAGGAGGATCTACAGCTGTATCGCACGAAAACGGATTCAAGTCAATGTCAAGGTGACAGGTTTTTTAAAAGAAGCAGTGAATACGATTGTTCAATGATGCCAAAATCTACAGCTTTGGAACTTCCTCTGACCTCACATGACGGACAAGTCCTGAACCGTAGTCAAAATTTAGGTTAAGACAAGAGGAAGAAAAAAAAGTGAAGGCTTGAAAACAGCCTCATTTGTCTTTGTCATAGAATCTTCATTGTGAATAAAAATGAAAGAAAGGTCACTGATATTATTTCTCACGGTGTTTGATTCAGAGTTCCTACAAAATAAACATTACTCGACATCTTTAAAGGAGAGAAAATGTCAGTCAAGGAAAATCAGTTTCCCCACTCAACTACTTTAAGAGTGAAGTTACATGAACAATTGGAATAACAGTTAAAAATGAACCAGAGACCAGATGATGATCCGTAAATCAGGAACCTTTCACTCTCAATAATAAACTTGATGCAAGGTTAGAGAATGACTTAAGTCATGTTTTAAAAAGCTTGTTGGAAAAGGTCAATGAAATCTTGCAATGTTTGCGCACTAAGACGTAGGTGAATGGCCGCAACTTATTAAACACTAAAGGTGGACAAAAAAAGTAATGGTAACCAAGGGTCAAAACCTAGAGAGCAGTCCAACATGGAAACTAATATGATGGGGTTCAGGAAAAAAATCAAGTCCAAAACAAGCAGGATGAGGGAAACGAACCAACAGCAAGAGGGAAAGCTGGAATGCTTGACACAAGGTGTGAAGACAAACTGGCAAAGAGTAAGCAGAACACACACAGACTGAATACTCAAGAAAGGGAAAGCTAATAAGACACACATGAATCTAAAAATGGGAAAAACAAAGAAAGTAAGTGTGGAGTGAAAACATGACAGAGAGGAACTTTCGTCCAAAATGAAACAACCTCTCATGAGTCACGGTCTAGACTGAGTCTTATTTTGATCACTGTGCTGGTGAACATCATCCAAATGTTGGCCGAAATCTGGTGAATGGAGCTATCATAGCAAGAACCTTTTGCGTGTCTGGTTTGGGACGTTGCGATTCCTCAATTTTTTGTCAAATGCTGTCAAATGACTCCCTGTGCATTGTGAGAAAATTTGATATGCTGTAGGTGTCAGAAAAAATGTTGCATATAACTGTAACTTTGCATTTTAGACAGTGTGCAGGACTTCATTTCACCACTTCTATTTCTACCTGTTCCTGTCCTATGCACTTCAAGAGAAACCTGTGTGGTATTCTTTAATTATTCAATAAATTTGTCACCTATCTGTAGTTCCAGAACAGAAACTTTATGCTTGGTTTATATTGCACACATAAGGGACTAACCAACTAGTTATTAAAAGGACTTCCAGGAAACTCATAAAACAATCAACTAGCCTACAATGGAACAGAGGGAAAATGTCCCCTGCTGAGGAATCTGTTGGAATAAATGCCTCCAAACTGTTGGTTTCCTTCAGAAACAACTGGACATCCCAGTTCTGCATATTAACTGGTGATACAAAGTCTGCTGTAGGTAATAACAGACTTGTTCAGGTTTGACAAATTCAGTGTAGGAATTTGGACTGCCAATCAAGTATCTGAATTGAGACATAACTTTGGAGTCTTTCACCAGCTGGCGACCTTGCTTGGCAAAATCCTGTCTCAAACCTGCTGTGATTTTCTTTGACAGTCTTCTATATCTCCAAAACAAACTGGTCAACATGAAGAATATGGAAAGACTGGAATAGATGTTTCAGCAGAGCTGTTTGTGTGTCTCTGTCATTCTGTCCGTTGCGGTTTCAAGGCAAAGCACCAAACCTCAAGTAAAAATCTGTGGCATTTTCACATAAATAAATGTCTTCTTTGCTATCACTGATTGACGTTACACAGTAGTGACTCAATCTAGATCATGTTCCTGAAAGGTTTTCCAGTTACTGTTCTACACCCACGCTACCCAGCAGCTCAAACGTCTTGTGATGTGAGGGAAATGATGCACACTAGGTTTCTGGCTAGTATGGTAGTATGAAAGAACTTTTAAAAAGTGGGTAGTAGCATTAGCATCAACAGCCACCAATGAATCAAGGCAGGATTGCGTCTGAGCAGCAGTTTAAAAATAAGGAGAATAGGCATCAGCGACACTCCCTGAACCCTCAACCATCTTTGACTTAACCGGTTTTTCTTTTGCTCATAAAATCCTGATGACAAAATGCAAGTAAAACTGCGAAGAACTTTATTTATAAATAACTTTCCTAATATCGGACCTTTCTCAAACTCATCCTTAGACCCTGTTGCCTTCCACTCTGTTTGAACATCCTCATTTTGGATGACCTGATGTGCAAGATAGTAATTTCCTTCAATGGTAATTGGTTGTTAGTCTGAATGGTCAGATTGCATTGGCAGCGGTCTATTTAATGAATTAAAGATGTCCTTCTCCCAATATTTTCCAGTTTTTCCTAGCAAATCATGAGAGATAAATTATAGGAGCTTCAAGACATTTAAATTTTTGTCAAAATTGCATTAATTTGACTACAATATACAGTATATAAACATACTTACCATACAAATACCAAAAAAGAGACACTGTGTCATTTGGGAACTGTTATTTTTGAAGTACAGTATCCTGGACGCAAAAGTCTGAATGTAGATCAGAACTGTAAATATATGCAGCATTCAGATTCCAGAGGTGAATATCAGTTTAGATCAGTGCTCAAATTAGTAGGACAAGAAAAAAAACATAAGATTTACTAAGCTATTCTGACATCTTGTTTATGGTCACAGTATTATAAAGCCATAAATATGTGTTTCATAAACCCCAAAAATGCCAGTCACCTGGGATGTAGCCATTTCAGTTAGGTGCTTGGGTCTTAAGTTGCCAGGAAGGATTTATGGAACTAGAGGAAAATGACAACAACTTAAGTGTAGGCGGCAGCCTGGTATAGTTCTAATTAGCATTAATGTAGAGAGAGACACAACACAACCACAATTTGTCAGGTAATGCAAATTGATACAAAACACGTCAGCAGTGGAAAACAAAAACAGAAACCTCAATATGAGGGCAGACTGGACAGATTTTTCAAAGGGAACTACCTCAACGAAAAAAATAAATAAATAAGTAAGAGGCTTGGACTCTTAAAAAATGCCATCATTAAGCGTGGTTGCTACATATGAAATCTGACACACGATGTTCATTTTCCATCCAGGCGATGTAAGATCTCAAATATCTTGAAAGGCGGTCAGTGACTCCAAGGTTTGAGGAGCCATGACGCTACTGACAGGCGATCTTCTTAAACCTTTCCAACTCTGAAACTAAATCTGAGTGGTCCGCCTTGTGTGCCGCTCCGTGGAGCGCAAAACTCTGCTGTGGTAATCTGGTAATCATCAGACATACGCCCATGACCTGTTTTTTGGTCGCAACCCAGAGATTAAGAAGTCAGGATTTACAGCCCTACAGAGAGTGAGCTTTCTTTGTCTGGTGCCATGATATATTAGTCTTCCCTCTTTCTCCTCATTTCAGTCAAATGTTGTCTGATTCCTTCCCTCTGCTTCTCTTTACGTGACTGTCTCTCTCCTTAACCCTGTCTCTCATGTATCCATCCCTCCCTGGGCCTTTGGTAACTATCTGCTTAGAGAGAGTTGTGGTATAGAGGATCTATAGCAGCTCTATTGACTTTGGCTCCAAGCAGAGAGAAAGCAGAGCCTTTAATTTAACTGGTTTCAATATCTGACCTTTAATAAAACAAATATCTTTGTTTGGAGAGAAAGAAATTGCCACAATTACTGTTGAGCGCAGGGGGAGCAAGTACTACTGGATGTGTGTATTTGTGTGTGCAGTCTGGTCCAGGTCAAGCTAAGACTTTAAATTGACCTGGCTTAGATAAATAAAATGGAAGAATGTAACGAGGAGCATGGTCTCCTGCTCAAATCTGGGATCAGATTTCTTCTGCAACCACACAGCTTGGTATGTGATGCTCTGTAAAAACTCTGATTCCTTTAGTAGGAACTATTTTCCTGAGACCGGACCAAAAGAGCAAGATGTAAAAAGGTTCTTGTTTCAACCCTGAGTGAAAGAAAGAAGAAAGAAAGTCATCCATCAGTGTCTCCCTTAAAATAAACTTCATCAATAAAGGGCTTCTTAAAATTAGAACTCTGTTACCGTCTTACAAATAAAGCACAATGACAGGAGGACTCATGTATAATATATAGAGTATCATTTAAATGATTTCTACATTTTTCTATCTTGTTTTCATCACAGCAAACCTCAAATCTGCATTGAGGTGCCCACACAGGATCAGCTGACTCATTATTTTCCTATGGTAACAGGTAATGAAAATTAAAAAGTACTGGACGACACAGTTCAATAAATTTACTGAGTCTGCTAAAAGATTTTCAATTTTCCTGTCAATGAAAATTAATGTCTGCCTGGGAAAATAGTAAAAAAAACATCAAAATACATAAGTAGTAGTAGAAAACTTTAAAAATGATGTGGGGTTTTTCTGCAAAATATAAACATTTGACTTTTTAGATTTCAAGCTTATGGATCAACCTTTGAAGACGTATAAAATTATGTTAAGATTACATGTATAAAAGTCGACTTGCTTGTGAAGAGGAGTAATGGGTGGGTGTTTCACCAAGCCACCCAGATGACAACCTAATGAAAGATCACTGTTATGACTTGTTAATGATGTTCATGATGACATTTTTCCATCATGAGTCAACACATCAGGGTATTCCCAAAGAGACATCGGAGCAGACAGCAGCTAAATCAAGCATTTTAAGTCACAAAGTATAAAGTTTTAGCTTTTTAGAATGACACATAATCTTAAAATACTTGAAGTCCTATCATAAATGATTGGTTTTAAAGTAGTTTACCTGTATATTCAAATATGAACAAAACATGTAAAAAACAACAAGGAATGAAAAGGTTAATTTGACAAAATAGATCAATACATGAAATTTGCTATATGAGCATTTTGTTACTGAAAATTTTTTAAATTGAGATAAAGTTAACATCATGTAATGTAAATTCATTTATTATATAAGGAGGTACTGATGGATCTAAAAAATGCTTGTTGCCATTGTGAACAGGTTTGACCTGGAAGCATCAACTTATCTCAGATTGTGATGTGATTGTGATGAATGACAAATGACTACGTTTGATCATGTAAATATGATGGATCAACGAATAAATGGAGGTTAACGTGCTTGACATTATGGTTTGACATGAATGGAATGTGTTAAAAGATGTTAAAAAATGTTACCTACATGAAGACTGGAGTTAGAAGCGGAAAGGTTAATTATAGCTGACTCTGTTCCATCTGCAAACTACAAGGCACATTCACACAGAGACACAAAGAAACACACATTAACAGGTTAGCTGGTTCAGGTTAGCCTTCAATACTAGCATCACAAAAGCAGTTCAATTGTATTAGAAGATTCATACATGTTGTTAGAAATTAGCATTAAACACACTGTGTATCACAGTAATATCAATGGACATTAAATAATGGTGTTTCCAAACACATTAATGCGTCAAACACACATAAACATCGTTGTCATGTTCTTGTATGTTCTCTGAAACAGAAACGATTCATCAGAAAACATTTGGTCCAAAAAAGTTTTGTGAGGGAAAAACTCCAAGAGGCGCCATAAACTTAAATCAAACATTGTCTTCCCTGGGGAGGTCCGCTGTCTCTGCAACGTTTGGTTTAAGCTAATCAGGCGCGACAGAGCCCCGATTAGAAAAAGAGCATTTATGTGAGGTCACGGAAGAGCTGAGTGTATGGAGAATAAAGGGAAAGGACAAGATGGGCGAGGGGAGGATGCTGTTAAACATCAGTGTGATCGCAAACAGCCTCATCATGTGTGGCCACACAAGAAGCCGCAGACTTAATATGTTACCGTAGCAACCCGCCTTCAGACCATCAGAAAAAAGATCACCCTTTACAGCACTTTATTAGGACTGCCTGGATTCAATTCAGAGCATAAATTTATTTTGCTAAGTAAGGTGCAACAGAATAAGAATAAGAATAGTAGTAGTTTAAGTGATAGCATCTGCAGCCCTACAGGGGCATAAGCCAGTGTCAACTGTAGATAATTGCAGAGTTGCAGCAGGAAAGGCATCCAGTTACCCTTAACAAGACAAGCCAACAGGAAGTTCAGTTTTAGTTGAAATGATAACAATCAGTCTTTGTTGTTTATAGTGTATAATTTTCTACAACTATATTCTATTAAAAATTAAAAAGTAAAAAACTTCTGAATAGTAATTGAAAATTAATATTTTACTAATCAGTTCTGTTGAACATTATTCTGATATTTTATGAATTATCAAAAATTTAGAATTCTGCACAAAAACACCAAAATATACAAAGTAAATAAGAAAGTCATTTGAAATTAATAAATAGAAATAAACAAGAGAGATGATAAGAGTAGTAAAGGAGAAAAAAAGAAAGAGCAACAAAAAGAGCAAGTCTCAAAGGATTAAATGGAGTGAGAGACTGATGAAGAAAAGAAAAACATAAGGGAAAGTGGTGGAAGAAAACGAAAGGAAGTTACAGAGAATTAACTAAATAGTTACTAATAGTTCAGTAAGTCTTGGGCTGCGGACCAGAGGGGTCAGCAGTTCAAGACCCGTGTCAGACAAAAATTTTATTTTTTGTACATTAAATAAGACGTACAGAAATGTGAAGGAAAATATGGAAGAAGGACTTGAGGAAGGAAGTAAAATCGTAAAACCAATGAGCTGAAGCTGTGGAGGGAAAAAGATGTCTAGAGAAACAAAAAAGTGAAATAACGCTGAAGACAGATGATTTGAGGAAATGGGTTCAGTGAAATGATGGGAAGGAGGGAAAGAGCTTTCCAGAGGAGATAGACACAGAGAGGCGTAAACAGACAAGGAGGATGAAGATGACAAAGGGAGTGAGAGAAGAATGGTGAAAGTTGAGCAGGTGCTAGGGAAGAAAGGAAGGACAGAAAGAAAGAATGAGGTATGGAAGAGGAAATGCTCAGAAGAAGAAGGAAAGATTAAAAGCTGAAGATGCCAAAGGATGAAAGGGATCAACAAAACATGGGGAAGAAGGTGAGGAAGGAGTGAAAATAGGAGTGAGCGAGTCCTGTGGGGACAATGAGAAATGAAAACTAGCACAGAACAGACATAACACTGCAGGAAAAGACTTAGTGGTCTTGAGAAGTCAGAGTATGGAAAGGAGAAAGTAGGAAAAGGGGATGAAAACAAATATGAATGACAGGAGGACAGCAATGAGAGTGAAAAGTACAGAAGGAAAAAGAGGAGGAAAGAATAAAGGAGATGTGATGGATGAAAATGAGGAAAGGAAGAATGCAGAATATATTGAACAATGGGAAAATAGGATGAAGTAAGGGATCCCAAGAGGAGGAAAGGAAAAGGAGTGATGAGATAAAGATGAGAGGAGTGAAAATAAAGAAACAGAGGGGGGAGTGAGTAGGAGGATGATGAGACTTTGAGAGGAGTTGAGGAAGAAAGTTGAAGGACAGGAGGAATAAAGTATTGCATGATAGACAGAAGGAATACACAGATTTCTTTTTGAGGGAGCACAAGAAAAAAACAAGAATGAAAGAAAAATCTCCTCACGGCTTTTCCCTTCAGGGGTCGCCGCAACGAATCAGTTACCTCCATCTAACCCTGTCTTCTGCATCCTCTTCTCTCACACCAACTACCTTCATGTCCTCTTTCACTACATCCATAAACCTCCTCTGCGGTCTTCCTCTAGGCCTCCTGCCTCGTTCAAAAGCATCCTTCTACCAATATATTCACTATCTCTCCTCTGGACATGTCTAAACCATCTCAGTCTGGCCTCTCTGACTTTATCTCCAAAACCTCTAACATGTGCTGTCCCTCTGATGTACTCATTCCTGATCCTATCCTTCCTGGTCCCTCCCAGAGAGAACCTCAGCATCTTCATCTCTGCTACCTCCAGCTCTGTCTCCTGTCTTTTCCTCAGTGACACTGTCTCTAGACCAAACAACATCTCTGGTCTCACCACAGTTTTGTACACCTTTCCTTTCATTTTAGCTGAAACTCTTCTATCACACATCACACCTGACACTTTTCTCCACCCATTCCATCCTGCCTGTAAACGCTTCTTTACCTCTTTTCCAAACTCTCCATTACTGTGGACTGTTGACCTTAATTACTTGAAATCCTCCACCTTCTTGATCTCTTCTCCCTGTAACTTCACTCTTCCACTTGGGTCCCTCTCATTCACACACATGTACTCTGTCTTACTGCGGCTAACCTTCATTCCTTTCCTTTCCAGGACAAACCTCCACCTCTCTAGCTTCTCCTCCACCCCTTCCCTGCTTTCACTGCAGATCACAATGTCATCTGCAAACATCATAGTCCATGGAGATTCCTGTCTAACCTCATCTGTCAGCCTGTCCATCACCATAGCGAACAAGAAGGGGCTCAGAGCTGATCCCTGATGCAGTCCCACCTCCACCTTGAACTCCTCTGTCACACCTACAGCACACCTCACCACTGTCTTACAGTCCTCATACATGTCCTGCACCGCTCTCACATACTTCTCTGCCACTCCAGACCTTCTCATACAATACCACAGTTCCTCTCTGGGCACCCTGTCACCCTGGGCACCATACTGCTCACAAATGTTCACTTCTGCCCTCAATCTAGCTTCCCATAACTTCATTGTATGGCTCATCAGCTTTATTCCTCTGTAGTTGCCACAAGTCTGCACGTCTCCTTTGTTCTTAAAAATGGGCACCAGCACACTTCTCCTCCATTCCTCAGGCATCTTCTCACTATCTAAGATCCTGCTGAACAACCCAGTCAGAAACTCCACTGCCACCTTAGATGAGCAAAGAAACCAAGATGAAGGATGATGAGGGGGGAAAAAGGTCAGAAAAATAGAAGAGTAAGCAGAAGAAATCAGGAAGGATATGAGGTAAGAGGTCAAAAGGGTGGTTTCAAGAGTGAAGGAGAAGGAAAAGATGAGAAGAAAGGGGGACGAGGAGATGACGTTAAAGAAAGGAGTCAAGGAGATGAGACTAAGTGGAGTTGATGAGAAGAGACAGAAGAGGAGACGAGAGGAGACAAGGAGGTGGAGGTGATACCATAGAAGAAGGAAAGGAATGGACTGGAGAGTGAGAAAGATAGCGAAACATAAAAGAGGAAAAAGAGTGACATTTAGAAAGGGCAAGGAAAGTGACCGGGGAGAGGATGAAGAAAAAGAAAAAAAAAAAGACAAGTGATGACAGGAGAGGGGAAAATTGAGGAGAATGATGTGAAAGAGACTCCAGAACAGAAGTCTTGATTCATTGGTCCTCGGAGATGAGGGCGACACGAATCACAAGCTTCAAATTCTTTCCCAAAAAAATCACAACTTCTCCACGGATTCAGCCTGAATGTTACTTCAGTTCTCTTTAAAGGGCCGATCTAGTGGTTTTCCATGTTGTAGCCCATTAACTTCAAATCCAGTAGACTCTAAAACCCTACGGCAGAACACTTTCCAGCATCCACCATAGTGCCTTTATGGGGCAGCCATTTGTTTTATACCATTCTATCAATGAGAGGAAGAAGACAGCTAGTTCACTTTATCTGGTGTCATGTTTAAAGATGCTACAATGCTCATCAGATTTTCATTCTCAAGTTACTAAATCTTCTACCAAAGGACAGACATAATGCAGTTAAACTAAGCTAAGCTAAGCTAGCGTGCTCTCTGGGCACCAAAGCTGATGACTGGATTTCTAAAAATGTCAAACTTTTCCATTCAACATGTTGCAGTTGCATAACTTTAACAAAGTTGACGTTGGACCTAAGAGGTTCAGCAGAGTCGTTTCATGAAAGTAAGAAAATAAGAGAAACCCAAAGGTCTTAAATGTGGAGAGAGAACGTTAATGATTGGTAACGAGCACGGGTCTCGCGGTCGCCGCTTTAACCACCGACCACAGAGACGGTTGCCATGTCATCATGTCAGATCATGTTTATTTATGCTGCTGGTACAACTGCACACACACACACAGAAACACACTCAGATGAAATTTACAGACACACAGTTTCAAACTCCCCTTTTAATCAGCGCTCGCAACCGTACAGATGCCATAATACGCACACATTCCTGCATGCATTTGGAAAATCACTGGATCATTGGGTATTAAACCACTTACAGAAGTTCAGCTGTAATGAAGAGCAACTGGGGGAACATGAGTTCAGCTGCAGGTTCTCTTTCACCAAAGTAAAGCATCTTTATGTGACACTTGTTTGTGTCGTTCAATAAAAGCTTGATGGAGACAGTTCAAGAAGGATGAATGTGTTTTTAGATGAAAGACATTTCCAATATCCTGGATGTGGCTTTCCTGTCTTTGTCAGGTTGAGTCATTAAAGTCTTACCAGAAGCTAAAAGTTAAGGAGAAAGCATATCTCTGCTAATTACGAAGACTATCTTCATCAAAGGTACAAGAGGTTTTACCTGTTCAGGGACGAGTGGCTCTTGATCGTCAATGTCGATGAATGCGTCTCCGCTGATGAGCTGTGGCGTCTGACCTACACATACGAACACATTTTTATCACTCATTTTCAGTCTGGTTGCATTGCCAGACACACTTATATCCTTACGTCTCCATTCCTCTCGTTCCTCCTCTGCCACTCGTTCCTCTTCTGGGATGCAACGGAACTCCTCCAGAGACCGGATGGTGCATTGACCCACCACCGGCTTCCTGCCGAACTGACGGTTGTCGATGACCTTGATGACGATAGGTGGCATGTAGAGCTCCTCACGGGGAAGAAACTGTGGAGATGGATGCAGGAAATATAATCATTTCAACTGGGTTGAGGAGAAAATAATGAAAGGAATGAGGAAAGAAGGAATGTGGAGAAGATGAAAACGATGAATAAAATAACATTTTACTCTCTGATCCACATTGGGTTCCCTGAAGCCCAAGTAATCGGTTATGCCACTTGCCTGGCTGATGCTGATTGGCTATGGCTACTGACTGTCTGATGTAGATTGGTCACGCCTTGGTGACAGTCCAATCAGAGCATCATTACACCTTACCTGACCCCTCCCACGTAAAGGAAGAAATGACTAAATCCAGTCTGGATCTTTGTGACAGGAATCAGGACACAAACACTGTTTTCAATCAAGATTGTGGTTTAACTGTTTACACGTAAAATAACACGACGAGCAGAATCATTTAATGTGAATGACAACATGGTTCACCGGGTTGTTTTTCACCATCTTAGCATAATTTGGCTTTCATCAAAGTAAGAATGCAGTTAAATAATCAATGTATTCAACTTGAATAAGGCTTCCTGCATCATGTTCTGTGTTCTTTAATATCATAAAATACAATGTAGTATTTTAATATATTTATGTTAGAGTAACCATACCAATGTAGCCAAAAGTCCAAAGCATTTAAGTTGAATAACCACCTATGTGCTAAATTTTTGCTAAATTTGTGCATGTTTTTGGTGTCAAGTTCAACTCAGCTGAACTCAAATAAATTTGAATCCGATATCTTTCTGCTTTTACAACCATGAACTTTGTGGCAAGAGAGAGCAACATCATCTTTGCCTTGATAAAGGAATTATTGAAGGTTTATTACATAGGAATATTATGGGATTATCCATTGCCAAGCAAATTTAATTTATTCAGATGCATTACTTTGGGTAAAATAAGAAATTCCAGGTATATTCTTCTTCTTATTATTATTATTATTATTATTATTATTTATTTTGACATTGGACTACACAAAAATATATGATAAAATTTTTATTACAATTGAGCAAAAAGACTAAACACATAAGAAGGAAAAAAGACAAACACATTTCACAAATAGTTTGTAGAATAATAGACTGCAGGGATCTAAAAGCTAAAGTCAAATGTTCAGTATTTAAAGATCTTCACATCAACTTCATTTGAAGGGTTAATTATCCCATAATAGTCTCATTTGCCTCCCAAAACATGGCAACTGTAATCCATCTGACCTGTCTGGCATTAAAAATTTCTTAAGTGGGCCTCACACAATAAACTGAGAGAGCTAACATTAGGTGGTTAAGCTCTTCAAAGAGGTGTATTTAAGGAAACTATGCACATGACATTTTCTTATGCCCCCGTGCCATACGAAAACACTTACGCAGTCAACTTAAGACCTTAATATTGTTAACATTAAATGCTTGGACTTGGTTCAGGGACTGAATTTAAGGGGAAAAATAAGTGCATATTTCCACAGTCAGGTTAAGACTGTGACACTCATGCGGTGGTCAACACAGGACCTTAATCTTGTTAACATTAAACTGCCAGAGCCAAAGCAAGGAGATGTATTTAGGGGAAACATTAGAATATTTCCATACTACAGTTAAAGCTGTCATAATAAAACAGAGAGGTGATCAACTTCAGGCCTTAATATTGTTAACATTAAACTTTGTGAGCCTGTTCTGGAGCCACTGTGAGGAAAAACGTGCGTAATATTTCCATTTTTTGGTTTTCATAAGAAATCACAATGTAATGGCGCAGACGTAAACTCATAATCACGGGTTTGGAGGTTAACAGTGAATGATGAAGTTCCGTCTTGCTCCCAGTATTTGAGCTGATCAAAATAAAAGCAAGCTTCTGTGTTTTATCCACTTACAGTGTGACAATCAAATCAAGGTGTACGTGTAGATGTGTGGATTGGCTCATGGAAACAAATTGATTGTTCCCTGAAACACACGAAGAAAGAAACAAGTACTGTGCCTCTGTTGTTTTTTAATTCCATGAATTAAATATGAATTCAAAATATGACTTCAGAAAAAAGTGGCATTATGTTTTTACTGTTAGAAGCTGCTGTTTGTCCATTCTGGGCTACTGTAGAAACACAGGAAACAAAGCAGCAATGCAGTCTCCATGAAAAGGACTGCGCCTGCTGTCAATATATACAATCCTCTAAAAATAAATTAAAAGACAGTCCTCCTACTTATTTTTTTACATAAAAAGGTCAAACTCAAGAAGGAAAATTATAAAATATTTTCTTTACATAGAAGTTAAGAAATTTGGCATGGCCAAATCAAAAGTCACGTTTGGCTTAACCTGATCCATTTCTAATCTAAATTATTGATTTAAGTTGCTTATTGATTTGGGTTAGTGTCCAAAAACATTCAAAAATGTGAATTTTATGGTGGACTTTGGAGCAAGAAATTACTGTTTCTGCCTGACCAGTTTAAATAAATCCTGTAAACATGTTTTAGTGTGATGTAGAGAAAAAGATGATTTTCTAACCCAAAAACGGAGCAATAAACGTGTTTGAGTGACTGTGTGAAAATAGAGTATAAAATTCTGACCTCATTCTGGAGCAACAGAAGAAGCAAACCCTGCATTTAACCAGCCTCAGTGATGCATGCATTATGGTCATGAGTATAGCTCTTCGCCTCCATGTTTACAGCTTTCAACTGCTGAAACGTCTCCTTTTTGTATGGAAAAACTACTGTAACCAAGCTGGAAGCAACTTAAACGATTTCTGCAATGACAGCATCTGTGGTCCACGTTCAGAATTACTTCTTTGGAGATAACTGAATATTTGTACTCTTTTTGGAAACAGGAACAGTAGAGTCTATTATTGTGGCTTCTCTGATTAAGATAAATGACTGGTGCAAACCGCATCAGAACTCCCATTATCCCTGAAAGCAGTGACCTCTGTGCTGATTAAATCGGTATAATGTGAGTACAAGTACAGCACAGTTTGTCTCTGTGCCCTCACCACATCAAGGATGAGCTTATTGA